>JAAGEH010000411.1:6342025-6496982 GCA_011751065.1 Lasiurus cinereus | reverse complement strand
ACCTTCTTTGAATGTACTCATCCTATCAATGAGACCTTCTTTGAATGCACTATCTAAAATAACATCCTCTATAGAGCAACTAAGTATGTTCTTTCTATAAAAGAAGTGTTACAAATTACTTTAACTCAGTGGTCAGCAAACCTAGTGGTCGGCAAACCTAGTGGTCAGCAAACCTATTTCTCAAGTCACTAGGAGTGTGGCTCGGTGTTAGAACCACTTCTTCAAAATAGACTTGCCCAGGACGAAAACCGACTTCTGCACATGGGCCATGAAGTTTGAATTGCACTGTACATGTGCACCCGCACATGGTATTATGCGGAAGAGCCACACATTTAATGGGCCAAAGAGCCGCATGTGGCTCGCGAGCCGCGGTTTGCCAACTACTGCTTTAACTAATGTGCTACAATAACATACACACAAACTGTATTTGTGTTTCAAATGTGCTTAGCAAGTATAATTAAAACCACAGATGTTAAATAATTATAAAACAAGCTGTAAACATTGCTAAGAATTTAAGTGACATACTTGTACTACATCCATAATACATTTACCTATATCCGTAAGTTAACTACAGAATTATTATATTACACATATCCTGATTTTATTTTAAAGATATAAAAGAAATATATTTTATTTTTATATTTTTCCTCTTAAAATACTTTTAGTAAATTTATTGGAGTTTACATCAATTAATAATTTTATAAGGTTCCAAGTGTACAATTCTATAATACATAATCTGTATATTGTATTGTGTGTTCACCACCCAAAGAATAAAATTAAACCTTTTAAATTCAGAATGTCCAACTTTCACTAGGAGTCACTAAAGTACATATAAATAAAATCAAAGGCCACCACTCATTGCTTCTAAATCAAATAAGCGAATCAATGGAAAAAATTAGAATCAAATAATATTAGAGTTTTAAAAGAGAACATACCACTTGACATATTTTTATAGCAAAGGAATGCAGAAATCCCAATTACTTACTCTAGGAACTCTGATGCAAGTAAAGCTGTCTCAGCCACTTGATGTCAATGCTGTCTTTCATTTTTAAATTAAATTTTATTTTTGGCATTAATTTAGTTTAAAATTTACATGATTTTAAAAAATGAGTTATTAATGGCTCAGAGCTGACCCACCCCCCAAACAAAATCCAAAGTTAGAAAGAAATAATAAAATCTGTCATGTGGCTGTCCTGTCATTTAGAAACATCAATATAAAAAAAAGATGGAGGAAGTAGCAATGGCCACAAAGTCGTGGTGAAAGAAGGTATTTCTCAAAAGCTTTAATATCAACATTGTCATCACATTGTTATAATGATTAAAACAAAGCTCTTAATTTTTATACTTTAAAAATTCTACCAAATTTTATATGAGTTTGATAGATAGCCCATTTTTCCAAGGAAAACACAAATGTAGGTCAAAATGTGAAACCTAACAAGAAAAACAAAACTTCTGGTAATTAAAAAAAAAAGCCAGCATACAAGCTTGGGGAAAGTACACTTTCCAACAACCATTCCATACAATATTCTGTACAAGATGAAAACTAATTTGTAGGCTAATGCTTCTCAATTATCCTCAATCCAAATACCACTTGTGACACATGAATGAGAAAAGGCATTGTTTTGCCATTGATTCTCTTTTGTTTTCTGTGATCCAAGCTCTACTGAATTGGTTCATTTGATTCTTACAATTGACTATTTCTTCTAGGAAAAGTCAATACATTCTTATCACTTAAATGAAGACCTAGTGCTTATAAGTAACTGTCATTTTTACTGCACAGATTCAGTGTTTAACAATTCTGATCACAGTGTACATGACTTTTATGATAAAATTCTGACAAAGCCTGAGAAATGAAATTTCAATGATCTTGAACCTTTTGGTAAAATAATGCTGAGAAGTACAAGGAATCATGATATGCAGGGTCTACTACTGTAATGAGGTGTTTATCTGCTTCACACTTAGGGATGGCAGAGCCATCAACAGCAATGCCTTATGACCCTTGTATTGAGTTCTCTGCAGGGAGAGAGAGAGCATTCTAATAATTATGCAGAATTACTTAAGTAATGTGTGGACTCAAAGGAACAAAAAAGGTCTGGAGAGAAATGCTCCAATAAAGCTGTTAGAAAAGTTAGGGTACACAGAAGACAGAAGCTAGTAAGAGGGAAAGAGTTCTCAAGAGAGAGCCAGCTTTTTGAAATTTTTACTCCATATACATTTTAAATCAGTATACTCTTCTTTGTATACCATGTCTTAAGGCAAACTTATGTGAGCTAATAATATATTCAGAGATTTATTTCTAATTGGAATCTTTAAAAAAACCTTTCTCCATAAAGATATTTGAATCTTATTCAGTAATTAATTAAATAATAAGCAATTATTTTGCCGATGTCAAAATGTTACTCCTTTTCTACCTGGAATGTATCTTGACTGTTCTTCAGAATTCCCTGTAAAGCACATTTTCCTAATCCCATTTTTAGACAAAAACAACAACAACAACAACCACAAAACAAACCTGCGGGATTGAGAATTGAAGAGTTGAGTTAAACACACACAGCAAATACAGGACATAAGTGAGGTGGGGCCACAACTTGAGAGACTTGTAGTTCCAACTCAATCGTGCAGATTTGTATTATTTTCTACATACAGCGTTTCCTACCAGATATTTATCCCTTTAATCTCTTTTTAGTCATCTGTATGAAATGGAAGGATGGAAGAAGAAAACAGAGGAACAGGGAAGTGAGTCTTTTGGCATGGCTACAGGGGATAAAGATGTTCTCAGCAGCCTTGAAAGGCATCATCTGGCATTTTCACTTGGGAAAGTAAAATGCTAAATTCATGGCAGCTAACAAAATAGTGGTTACTATACAATGATTACCCTTAATTAAGTTCACTGAAGAACTCGTGTCCATCTGCATTCCGAAGAAGCTTCCAAGTCTACTTCTTGCCATCTGTATTTCTTAAGTAATGCAAATCACACAATTTGCTTCTGACATTATGTTTTTAATTATTAGAAGACCGTCTGTCTGTATCATTGCAGCATGTAGTCATCCTAAACCTTTGTAATTCTGTTAAGAAAGTGTCGTTGGAAAGTTGTGAAAAGAACTTCAATCTAAATATCGCCCACCTATCTTGAGGGAGATTCTATCCTAGAATGGATATTGGAGACTCTTGGAAAGTCAAATCATCCTTTCCACTCACATATACAAAGACAGCTTCAAATCCTTGATATTTCACGTATAATCTCGACAGAGTATATATTTTTAAGCTATCTGTATTGCTGAAAATATTACAGATGTCCGCCACTACTCCCCCCTCCCGCTTTGATTCCTTCTAGCCTGAACCCACTACCACACCACAGGTTGTTTTGTGATTTCTTTATAAGCAAAGCGTTCTTACCTTACTAAAACAACACAAAGCAGACAAATGGAACAAAGGCTACTTTATTCCTGTGAGCAGAGCTTAAGAAATACTTTGTACAAAAAGCAGAAGCTTTTCGCAGATAACCAATTAATGCATATCCAAGCTCGACTCACAGAGCATAACATCAGGAAAACAACAACACAAGGTGACAATTATTAGACATTCAGATCAACATCAGCAGAACCTCACACTTACAGAGGTGGATTAATAACAAAGAATCAGGTTGAAATTGTGATAATCATAGCATTTCAATTTACTAATATTGTGGCAAGAAAAACATATCGGGTTAATTCATGAAATTCCGAGTCACAGTTTTACCTTATTATTAGACACTATTCCTTTTAGAATTTTCACTCCAATAAACTACTCAACAAGGAAGATCTTAGCCAAAAAGATACAGGAATAAAGTACAAGTATTAAAGTAGTACTGTTTTGAAATCTAATGGAATTTCTTGGAGAGGTGGTCGAAGGAGGCCTTTAGCTATAACCACCCTCATATCCAAACTCAGCTACTAAACACACTATATGACTCCATAGTACAATGTAAATAAGGTGTTGCATCTAATAAAAATAAAAATGTTGACTTTCTTGCAGAAAAGCAATGAGAAAAGGTCACTTATTCAATTTTAGCATTATGTGCCCTAGGCAAATATCTGCCCTAAGTAAATGCGTGTGACATATTTATGTACACATTTATATACTCAGCTGAATATCAATTATTATAAAGCCCAACATTTACTTGCTCAAAATTGTTCACACCTTGTTTAACATTCTGACCATGTGTCTGCAGAAAACAGAAACAACAATTAGAAGGAGTGTTGGGTATTGGGCTTGGTCAACAAAAGTTTAGGACAGCACCATCTTCCATCTCAGAGTTCAACTGCAAGTTTGTTAGCAGGGAAGTAAAATAAGGAGATGGAGTTAACCTTTGGTGGTCTCCATCCCATCCTATCCCATGAACATTGTTTCCTTTTCTTACACACATTTCCTGAGTAGCAAAAGGTTAAAAAAATATTCAAGTGAAAGATTAATTTCAGTGGAAGGGAAACAAGGCATATCATTCATTCAAGAAAAGTGGTTTTGCTGTTTGTTTTTTCACTTGTGGAAAAGCATGAGCTTTACACAGGGAAGTAAACCAGAAGGATTCTTGATACCAACACGGGGCCAATGTTGCTTCTGGGAACATTTTGAGAATTATAAAGAGTTTGAGGAGGTCAACTGATTGCCAGATCAATGGATGCAACAATTCCACACTAAAGAACTGCTTGTATCTCACTTGCCCTTTTTGCTTGTATTTTAAAACACCTTATTATTAACACTCATGGAGAGGCAAACCAAATTCACATACAATACAGTGCTTATTTTGGTGATTACCAAATTTGAAATAAATTCCAATTTTTTTAAAGTTAAATAAACTTTTTATTTTTTTAGAATAGTTTTAGAACTACAAAAAGCTGCAGTAGATAGTTCCTGTATACCTCTCATTCACATTCTTTACTAACAGCTCACATTATTATGATACTTTGGTCACAAATAAGGAAGGAACACTGGTATATTGCTATTAACTAAACTTCACACCATTTTGATTTCACTTTTTTTTTTCCCTAAAGTGATTCTTCATTCCCAGGATCCTATTGAGAACATCATCACGTCTCATTTGCTCTGCTGGGCTGTGCTTTTTTTTGATATTTTCCTTGTTTTTGAGGACATTGACAGTTGGAAGAGTACTGGTTAAGTATTTTGTAAAATATCCTTAACTTTGTATTTGCCTAATGTTTTTCTCACGCTTAGAGTGGAGTTATGGATTTGGGGGAGGAAAATCACGAGAGTGTAGTGCCATTCTCATAACTTTATATTAAGGGCATATGTTATCAACATGCCTTTTCACTGATGATGCAAACGCTGATCACCTGACCAGTATAGTGTTCACTAGGTTTCTCCATTGTCAAGTTTCCCCTTCCCACCCTCTACTCTTTGGAAATAAGTCTTTAAGTATAGACCAGTGGTCGGCAAACTCATTAGTCAACAGAGCCAAATATCAACAGTACAACGGTTGAAATTTCTTTTGAGAGCCAAATTTTTTAAACTTAAACTTCTAACGCCACTTCTTCAAAACAGACTCGCCCAGGCCATGGGATTTTGTGGAAGAGCCACACTCAAGGGGCCAAAGAGCTGCATGTGACTCACAAGCCACAGTTTGCCGATCACGGGTATAGACCATAATCAAGGGGTTGGGAGTTAAGTGGCAACTCCTTGAGAGGACAGTATCTACGTAAACTATTTGGAATTCTCTGAATGGGAGATTTTTCTCTTTTCTCATTTCACTAGACATTTATTTACATCAGTATGGACTCTCAGGTATTTACTTTACACACTGAATTACATCCAAATACCATTTTTGTTGCTCAAATTATTCCAGCGTTAGCCTTTGAGAACTCTTTCATAATGGCTCCCACGTCTTTTTCATACCCTCTTTGAGCACTTCCTTGCTTTCTTTCACTACAAGATGCTCTAGGCTCATCTTAAATAATCCCTCTCCAGTCCTAGAATCTGCCATTTCTCCAAAAAGGTGTGGTTCCTTCCCACATGACATTTAAAAAAAATATGTTTCTTTACTGATTTCAGAGAAGGGAGGAGAAAGAGAGAAATATCAATGATGAGAGAGTATCATTGATGAGAGAGAATCACTGATAGGCTGCCTCCTGCATGCCCCCCACTGGGGACGGACTCTGTAACCCAGGCATGTGCTCTTGGCCAGAATTGAACCTGGGACCCTTCACTTCGCAGGCTGATGCTCTATCCACTGAGCCAAACCAGCTAGGGCTCACATTACTTTTAATAATTCTTCAAGATGAATTAATAGGATGACATATCAAATTAGTCTAGCCTGTACTACTCCTAATATCAATTTTTATTCCAGTGTCTATCGGTTCATCTAGTCTTCCATTTTCTTATACTTTTACAGAACTTACTGCTTTTCTTAAACCCAGATAGGATCATTATAAATAGGCAAACATATCAGCTTGTCTCCTCTGGTATAGTCATATTGAGCACCTACATATAGAAACAAATTTTATTTTTTATAAAATATTTCCCTTTTTGTTACAATAAGGGCATTGCATGGAATTTAAAAAAATTATGTGAGTGAATAGGTTATGTTATATATTTATTTCAGGAGACATTACGTAATGTCTGTTATACAAAGGGAGTCTTGGGTCCCAACGGATTGATGTAAGGGAAAAAGAACAAGGTAGACTACAGTGTGTGGACTCTATCTGGATCCTAACTTAAGAGAAAAAAAAACCTATAAACTATTTATGACATTTGTGGAACTTGAACAATTTGAACAATTAGAGATTTAAGGATATTAAGGAATGGATTTTGGTGTGATAACAGTGTTGTAGGGATGAGTGTGTAATGTATACCTTTTTTAAGTATTTATTTTTTTGGAGATACAACTTAATTTTGTTGTGATCTCATTACTGGTGTTTTGGTGTGAGAAACATGTTACTAGATCCCAAGATACTATTATGCTGTATTCATTTTCTCTGTGTGTGTTGGTCACAAGTAAGATAAGACTTTTATATATGGTAAGACCATATTTAATAAGCAGAATAAGTTACAAAGCAGCCTCATTTGAAAAAAAATCAAAATTAGAAAATATTTCCTTTAAACATTACACATATCTTAAAATGAAACATTATAGATTTATGGTCTTACCATATTTAAAGTCTTTCTCTTACCAGAGTGTTTATTAACATAGGATGTCAACAATTATTTAAAGGAAAGTAATACAATTCTCAAAAACATTCCCAAACAAAATTAATTTCAATTCATATGGGTTTTAAAAGATAATGAATGCTTTAGCAGAGAAATAGTGCTTTATATAATCAAATGGACAAGGCTAAGGCCACTTCAAAATATTTGATAATTACCACAGCTCACAGCTGTTTTTAGTGCCTATTGTCCTGGGTATTGTGGTAGCTTTCATGCATAGTGAGACTTCAAATCATTATCTCCACAAACAAAGAACAATTTAAGTTGCTTTCAAATATACTTTAAAACTTCCAAACTAAAGCAAAACTCACCTCAATACTATTAAACTAAGACAAGGAGAAACAGCAAATATAATCTTTGTGTTTTTACTCTGAATGAATCCGACTTTAAGTTCCTAAATACATGCTATACCATATATATTTTAGACACATAGGCAAAACCATATGTATCATTTTAAATATGTATAATGTAGATGGAATTATACCTATCAGTACCATTTTACAAGTACTCAACTGATCAAACATCTCTAGCTCAGCTTGAGTACTCCGTATGTTACATTGATTTCACAAGTTTTTTTGACTGACTATGATTAAATTTTCACTAGCAATTAAGTTCCTTTTGTGATTCACTATGCTATTGATCTATGGTGAAAATGTTTCCAAACAAAACAAAACAATTTGAGGGGAACAATTAACATTTAGTAGATATGTAAGACTTTCAAAGCTATAGGAATGCACTGAATAAAATAGGCTATTCAAAGAAACACTAATGAAATACAGATAGCAATACTAACCACTGCTAAGTAAATCTGGACAAAAGTATATAACAGAATTCATTATTTCTACTAAAATATATGCTGCTTATGAACATCTATTATCATGCACCATGTACTTTTATCGACAATCCTTTTAGAATTAAATATCTCAGCCCTGGGTGGTAGTGGAAGTGGTCTGAAGTAGATCTTTTGTTTAAGTCTAGACTAAGCAGAGGAGAGCATTAAACTCCTGGGGTTCACATCAAAATAAGAACAATATCACCAAGATTATAGTGCTCTGTGTCATCTTTTTCAATGGCTCAAGTCCTATTCTGAGTGACAACACATCCCCCAACACACACACACACACACACACACACACACACACACACACACGCAGGCTAGAGACCAGAAGGACCTAAGAACTCTAGCCCACCTTAGCACACACTGTAGAAGGTAAGTCTGATGGAGAGGGCATCCACATCTTTGAAAGTATTCCCAGGATTCCTCTCATGTAACATCTATCTCTGGTATAAAAAAAGGCAAGGTGGCAATATTATATATTCTGGAAAGAGAACATTTTCAAATTCTGTTTCTTATGCTTATTCTTTATTATTTTTCAAAATACTTATTGAACACGTGTTCAATAAATATTTGGATATACAGGAAAAATCATTCAATGTTTCTAAGTAAAATCTTCTTCATCTGTAAAACAGAGATAATTTAAACCTTTTAGGGTTAGGATAGGCACTAAATAATGCAGAGAAAGCATGTAGCAGAGTGCATAGTATACAGTAAGCACTCAATTAATATCTATTATGAGTTCTGCCTCTTAAGTTTGTCAACAGACTGCACCCTTTCTAAATTAAAAAAGCTTACATTTATCATGTACTTACTATGTACCAGGCACCATTTTAAGCTTACCACAACTCTTTGAAGTATGTAATATTACTTACTACCCATATTATACAAAAAAGAAAAAACCTGGCAAGTTACTTAAACTTTCCCTCTCTAGGATCACACAGTTAGGAAGTAATGGAGACTGGATATGACTAACCCAGGCATCTGATTCCAGTGTTCTTTACCATATATTATATGGTATCCATTTTTAAAAAATATATATTTTATTGATTTTTTACAGAGAGGAAGGGAGAGGGATAGAGAGTTAGAAACATCGATGAGAGAGAAACATCGATCAGCTGCCTCCTGCACACTCCCTACTGGTGATGGGCCCGCAACCAAAGTACATACCCTTGACCGGAATCAAACATGGGACCTTTCAGTCTGCAGGCTGACACTATCTAAACCAGTTAGGGCGGGTGCCATTTTTAAAGGGTAGAAAATTCAGGGATTTTTTTTAAAAAAAATCAAGTTTGAAGATAATTATATACAAACCTGAACTGTGTTCTTCATCCATGAAAGTATAAATCCAATCCAGTAGAGAAAAAAAAAAGAATTGATGCCCAACCTAATTCCATCATTGAACAGCTGTACAATCTCTGTTGAGCTGCTTAACTTCTCTATGCCTTACCTTGAAAAAGATGTTAATAACTGTTCCTTATCTCACTTTTAAGTATCCTATCTAACAAAAGAGTAATATGCAAATTAAGCATCACTCCCTTACACCCACATGCCCACCAGCCAATCAGGAGCAAATTAACCCAACCAAGATGGCTGTGGCCACAGAGAGAGCAGGGGGGAGGCTTGGGTTTCCCTGATGATGAAGGAACCCAAGCTTTCTGCACATCCTGGCCAGCCCAGGCCTCCACTCCAATCCAGGCTACAATATTTCAATTATGGAAGATAAACAAATCCCAACAAAAATGATGGCAGCCAGGGAGCTGGAGAGAGCAGGAGGCTAAGGTTGCCCCCGGCAATGGAGGATCCCAAGCTTCTGCAGCCTTGGCCTGTCTTGGCCTCCACTTAAAGCTACAAAGTTTCAATTATAGAAGATAAATAAATCCCAACAGAAGTGGCTGCCACCACAGAGTGAGCAGAAGGCTTGGCTCTGCTCCAGGCTACAAAGTTTCAATTGTAGAAGATAAATAAATTCCAGACACCAGGGCCTCCACTTGGATTGCCAGGGGGCATGACCAGCCTGCAAGCAACCTCAGGCCCCTGTCCCAGGCCACCCACGCCCCAAGGGAACCCCCTTCAAACCAACTGGCCCTCACCCATGCACCAGGCATCTATCCTATCCAATAAAAGAGTGATATGCAGACTGACTATCATTCCAACACACAAGATGGCTGTCCCATGTGGTCAAAGATCCTGCCCCCATGTGGACACAAGATAGCCACCATAAGATGGCCAGCAGGGGAGGGCAATTGGGAGGGACCAGGCCTGCAAGGGAAGGCAGTTGTGGGCGATCAGGCCAGCAGGGGAGGGCAGTTGGAAGGGACCAGGCCTGTAAGGGAGGGCAGTTGTGGGTGATCAAGCCTGCAGGGGAGGGCAGTTAGGGGTGACCAGTCTGGCAGAAGAGGGAAGTTAGGGGTGACTGGGCCTGCAGGGAAGGGCTGTTGGGGGGAACTCAGCCTGCAGGGGAGCACAGTTGGGGTGGACCAGGCCTGCAGGGGAGGGCAGTTAGGGGTGACCAGGCCTGCAGGGGAGGGTTGTTAGGGGCAAACAGGCTGGCAAGGGAGCAGTTAGGCATCATTCAGTTTGGCAGAGGAGTGGTTAGGGGTGATCATGCTGGCAGGCAGAAGTGGGTAGGGGCAATCAGGAAGGCAGGCAGGTGAGCAGTTGGGATCCAGCAGTTCTGGACTGTGAGAGAAATGTCCAACTGCCTGTTTGGACCCGGTCATACCGGGATCAGGCCTAAACGGGCAGTCGGACATCCCTCAAGGGGTCCCAGATTGGAGAGGGTGCAGGCTGGGCTGAGGGACTCCCCCTCCCCCATGCACAAATTTCTTGCACTGGGCCTCTAGTTACTAATAAAGCTGTGAAGTGAATAAGAGCCTTCCAACTTGGCCGAATGAGGGGAAGAACCAAGCTGCACAGAGAATGTTTAAAAAGTATCCGCAAACAAAAAAAGAATGATTCTAAGTAAGCAGAAATTCCAACTAAAAATTCACCTCATTTATAACTAGCATGTTTACAGTATGGAAATGGCTCCTGGCAAAGTACAGTACTTCTGGGTCAAATAATTTCTTTCCCATCTGGTTTGCATTATTAGATTGATCAGCAAACCCTCTACACAGTTAAAGAGTAAACTGCAATGGAAGCCTATTGAAATGATCCCAAATCCCAAATAAACAGGATCTGAATTAATTTTCTCCTACCACAATATACTTAAAATATTATGTAGAGGGATATACTAGAAAGAAAAATTACTAGTATTTAGCCTTAAATATTCCATAGAACAAGCTTCTCTCTGCGTGTGACATTTCAATATCAAACCGAAAGCCTACTGACAGCTAGAAGGCAAGAGAACAGCAGCTTTCTACAGGAGGAAACCTGCTGCCGCCGGTTTAATCCAATGGTGATACCAGCAGAGACTTCCCAAAACTCACACCAGGCCACCTCGCCCTGCCATCCACATTGGCTCTACATATTGAACTTGGTCTACACAATAGGCTCCATAAAGCAACTGGACTGTATGTTCGTTTTAAGCACCATTAGTAAAGACTCTATAACACTTTATTGGTTTTTAATATCCTGATGGCTTGTTTTGAAAGCCAAATATAAATAAATTGTACAAAATGAAAATATGAATTTTCTGTTCAGCCAGGAAAAAAATAAACTCCCATGTATGCTTATAAAACATACCTAAATTATTACAAGAATTCAGCTAATGTTGTTGAAATTAATCCTTCAGCATAAATACTTAAGGATTTTAAAAGGTTTTATTAATAAATTACATTATAAATAAGTCTTACAACTTGCTAGAAAAAGAATCTTTCATAATCTTTAATAAGCAATTTTAAAAAGTAAAATCTAGGATATAAGCCTTCCACTGAATTTTTGTAGATATTACTTGAGAAAACATATTCAAGCCCATTTAAAAAATAGCAGATGTGACTGAAATCAAATAAAAAGTTCTAACAAGCAAAAAAGTAATATTGGGCAATACTTTAAAGGCAATTAGCAATGTGGTTTCTTCTTATCCATTATGTTATCAGACGACTGTCCAACCCATCTAATAAGACTAATTTCCAAGAACATTAATGTCAAGTAAATATAAAACAGACAAGTGTGCTATCGTTAATGTTAGTTTTATAACGTTTTTATTGTGGCAAATTATAATACATTAATGACAATGTGAGTTTGGGCTTATTTAATAAATTTTGGTTCTTAAAGCAATTTTGTCGTGATAAAATATTAAACAGATAAACACAGAAAACTAAAACAAGTTACTGTACTTTAGTAAAATTTAAAATTCATGATTTTATACAAATACTGGCAACCCTTTCTTTCCTGAAATTTTAAGAGTAAGATTAATAAAAAAAACTTTCATTCAAATTAATAATTGTAATTTAAATTGAACAAGAAACTAAACACATATTTAAAACCCCCAAATTTCTATCATGTTTAATAGTTACTTGTAATTCAAATCAGGGTACAATTGCAATCCACTGTTTGCAGTATTAACTAAAACATTTAAGCCTGGAGGTATTGTTTTATTAAGAGTTAACAGACTGGCATACTTATATTAAGGTCTTAAAAATTTCATGTATTGTAGTTTATATTCTAAGCATTATAAATTTGGGGGAAAGAACATGCGTTATTAGAAAATTATCTACAACTTACCTAGTAATGGTTATCAGAAGCAAGTAATTCACTAAATCTGCAAGAGGTACCTATATTCAACAGGTTAATGCTTTACAATAACTCTCTACATAGGCTCTTAATAAGTGCTCTTAAACATTAGTCCAAATAAATTTATATTTTGTTTAAATATTAAAATTTATTTTTCAAAATTACAGAGAGGGCTGGGAAGTTACACAAGAATTGCTTATTTAAAATGCATATCTGAATATCTTATTTTTATGGTTATTAATAAAAATGTAAAGTCAAAATTAAATATAACAGTTCTCATTAAGCTAAACGACTGTTTTTCCATTTTATTCTCCAACTTAAAAAATAAAGGATATTTTCTTCTCACAAGAGAAAAAATATTTTAATTTCTTATATGAGCATTTTTCAACTTTTATAAAAGGATAAACTTAAGTCATTTTATCAATTTCAATCTACCCTGCATTTCAAAATACTATAGTATATAGTTACTTGTTTTTTTAGTTATTTTTCTTTTTTAGGGTTATTTAGCATCAATGATTTTTTTAATTTTTAAAAATGCTATTTTTATTGATTTCAGAAAAAAAGAGAAAGGGAGAAAAGATAGCAACGTCAATGATGAGAAAGAATCATTGATTGGATGCCTCCTGCACACCCCGCACTGGGGGTTGAACCTGCAACCTGGGCATGTGCCCTGGCCAGGAATCAAACCATGACCTCCTGGCCCATAGGTCGACCCTCAAGCACTGAGCCATGTAGGCTGGGCAATTATTTAAATTTTTAAACTTTAGCTTTATTGTGGACACTTTACAGATATCTCAACCCCCCCTCCTTTGCCACCTCTATCTACCCCCCCCCTCACGCCATCACCTCACTGTTGTATGTATCTATGGGTTATGCATAGATGTTCCAAGAGTTCTTTTAAAAACACCAAAATGAAGAAACAATTAGAAAAATTGTCTGAAATAAATGCTTAAGAAAAGGGATATGTTTTAATTTTTAAAATAATGTTTCTCTATTGTGTTGGACTATTAAATGATAGCAAATAATATTTATAGCATAAACACAAGTGTTATGAACTCGTTGAAATTAATATTTCTTAACAAAATTAACCTAAACCATGATTTAGATAACTGAGTTGGCTAGTAGTGTTACACAACTATGACATATGGATAAAGCAACCCTACTTTCACTGTATCCTGGCACACAATATATGACTTGGCACTGAAGTATCCATTAGAGAATTATAAGGGATTTTACATGCATTGTCATTTAGGAAAGCAGATTTGCTGACAGACAAGAAATCTGTGGATAAATTTATTTATTCCTTCACTCAAAAAATATTTATTGAGTGCCTACTTTTCACCATATACTTTCTTTGGCCTTGTTATGCAAAAAACATGTGGTCCCTGCCTTCCTCAAGTAACAACACAAACTAATGGAAAAATAGAACTGGCAAACAGGATAAAGATAGACATGGTACCAGGAGAACATAGAACTGAGGATTTGAGGCGACGTAGAGAAGTGGGCAGGCTTTTCTGAGGCAGTGGGGGTGGGGGAGGACTGAGATCTGAAGGATGAGTCAGATTTAACTGGGTAAAGAACGAAGGTAAGAGAAAACATATTAAGTGCAAGAAGGCCTAGTGCTGGGCAAACAGAAAGAAGGCCCGAGTAGCCTACCTTTCAGGCAATAGCCAAACCTTCAAGAGTCTTATCAGCCATTTTACGGACTTTGATCTTTATCCTAAAAACAGCGAGAAGTCATTCAATTTTTTAAGCTAACGAGGGTGCAAAGTGTAAGAACAGGATCAGATGAGAATCATTCTCAAGAAGTTCATCCGGTCTACAGGTTGAACAAAGAAACAAAATTTAAACACGGTGTTTATCATGACCACGGTTGAAAATACATTTTTGTCACTTGCAATAGGAGAAACAGAGGAAGCAAAGTCCATTAATTTCATCTTTCCTAAACCCAACCACCACTGCTCAAACTTTCCCACTGGTATGTCCATAATCCTGTAGGGACTCATAACCTTGGGAGGTCTGGGAAGTACAGCTTCAAGCAGCCTGCCGCAAGCCTAAAATTCCCCTTAAGCCTCCAGTCTCATCTTTTAAATCATGCCAGTTTTACTCTCTCCAACATAAATATACCTGTGTTAGATTTCATATGAAAATGTTTTAGAATACTTAGTACAAATCAACTCCGGTTTCTTTCGATGTTTTGGCTTCTGCAAGTCATAGAAATGCACCAGTTTAAGGAGCACAGGCCTACTGTATATATGAATAACGTGAATTCACTCACTGAATGTTATTCCATACCAGGATTCCATAACTGAACACTACATTCGCTGTTCTTTAGCCAGACACTAAACCATGACAAAAATCATAAAACATAAAAAGCTTTAGACCATATTTTTTCAAATTACTTACCCTCCCTTTCCCCTTTCCCTTATAAATTAGCCCAGATGATCCATCCCTCCAGTACTCTTTACAGAAGCTAATCCTCCACCTTTCACAATAAGCCTTGTGTGTGAGGTGCTATAGGGAAGTCACGTAGAAAGCTAAAAATGTCATTAAGAACAAATTAAGTCCTAATCTGAGGTCACTGTGCTGTAAATGAAAATTATAACTTCATCATTGGTTTCAGAACAGCATTAATATTTAAAAGCCTATATTCATTCTTCATGTAAGAATTTGGGTCAGTAAAATTCTAAATATCCAACAACATAATGTTAGTGATGTAATTAATCTTCAAAAAACTCATTTTAACATTATTTCCAAATTATCCCTGAGAAACAGATTTGAAACAGCTGTACCAATTCAATACACATTCTTTGTGGGCTTATTTTTGGCAGGCAAAGTTTTATAATGTGGTATTTATTTAAAGACAGGACATGATGAGATTTTTATTGTTTTTATAAAATGCAGATTTGTTCTCGTACTTTTGTGCCACCTACTCATTGCTCCTCCCTCACTTTCCTTCTACTGCCCACCTTTCTCCTTCCATCCAACAAACATAGACACAACCCCTCCCTGTGGTTAATCACCCCATCACAATTCTAGAGTCTCTTGCTGTGCCTCAACATTTAGAATACACCCTTCTTTGAATATGCCTTAATTAAATTGCTTAAGCAGTTGCTAAAATACCACCTTCTCTAGGGATCCTCCCTTATCTACTAAAATCAGCATCTTCACTTTTCACTGGTGATTGTATTCATATGAAACCTTAAAATTTACCAAATATTTGATCATATTTGGTACCCGTCTCTGTCTTGGCGTAGGTTTGTCAAAGTCGCTGCCATCTCTTACAGAGACTAATTTCCCCAAAGCAGGGAATAATTTATTTTAAACAATCCATTAAAGTACTTCCATAAAGAAGTACTGAGTTCATTATTTATAAGGACCAGAATACATATACATATACTAATCTGCATTAATCATGAGTGTTAACTTAAAGAGCAGACATGAATGACACTATAAATAAAATGATGTTTCTTGTGAACTGAACTTTACATATGGAAAAGGTAAATTTCATTTTTGTGTAAAATGACAAGAATTCCCATTCCAAAAATGTCAAATCTAAAGTAGGTGATTGTTGGTGACTGTCTAGTCACATTGCAAATCAGAATAAAACTATTTTTTAAAAGGAAATTGATATACCCATTTTGTTTATTTTTTTCCTCAAGTTCCTGTCAGAATTATTTCTGACCTCTCTCTCAAGAATGTTTAATTCAAAATTTTGACATTTTCATTCATCCAATTAATATATATGTCAACCTCATTCCTGGATCCTATGAGGGGGGAAAAAAACTGAAAAGCATTGTATCTGTCAAAACTTTATCTTATCAGATACAATCTCCTTTATAGAATTTAAGATTTACACAAAATTGATCTTATTTTATAGCTGCATTTTCCTCTTTGGTAGGGTTGCATGCAAACGTTGGTTTTATCTTTGCTTTTTATACCTAAAATAATGTATTTCATTTTCTTTCTTCTTTTTTTTTTTTTTGTATTTCATTTTCTATCCTCAAGATGGCTGAGTCATCGGGACAGAAATTGGAAGTCAGTGAATGCTTCTTACAGAAAATGGTTTATAGTAAACAGGAAAAAGTAGAGCAGTTAATTGTGGGATGCTTTGAGAAGAGGCTATCTTTAAAATTCAGATTATTTTAGGAACCACAATAATACAAGAATGGATGGAGCTAAAAGACCATAAGAAAAGAGTAGTAAAGCAGGGGATGTTGGTTGACTCTGAAAAAAAAAATCTCATTTTATTAGATTCAGAGAAGGATTACGATCATTGGGAAAATTTCATGAAAGGAGCTGGTTCTAGAAAATAACTTTATCTTAGTCAAGTGGATATTTTGAAAGAGTTTCAATGTTAGAAAAGGTGTCAGAAAAAAAACTGGAATTACTGGGCGTGACACGGACAAGGAAAATTAATCATAACATTAATAATAGGAGCACTAAAGTGTTCAGAGGATTTTACTATAATTCAGAGGACAAAAATAGAGACTCATATAACTGCAGAGTTTGAGGCATTTCCAGGCCCTGCAAGTGAACATACAGGAGGTCAGAAATGATTTTAGAGTAACACACTGAGCAAAAATTAGAAAGTTATTGGCCTACTTTTCTACCTATAGCTTTTTTCCAATAACTGCTTTGCTTTTATTCACTGTTAAAAGGCTTACATTTTAAATTGTTATCAAACCCACAAGAGGATTGAATGCAATTTCTAATTGAAAAAAAATTAGTTTCAAATGCTAAGTGGTTTTGGATTTTCTCAAAAATATTTTTGTAAAATTCATTTTTAAGGTCTATACCATATTTTTAAGTAGCCCGAAGTACCATCAAGATAATCTGGAATATAACTGCTTATTTTACTGACTCATGAAGAGTTCATGTATTTGTCAGAACTAACATTGACACTGTGTCACATCAAATTTTCATTGTGAACAGAAAATTCTGTATTATCTTTTACAAATAGTAGAATTCAGGGTGAGCAAAAATGCAAGTGGTTCTCTATATCTTTACCAATAATTAATACATATATTTAATATTTTGTCTCCCTTAAGTATACTTTAATAAAAAGTAACAGATCAAAATGAATTGCAATATATAACTGGTCCTTCATAAATAATCCTGAAAAATGCTACCACAGCTTAATAATCTTGTCAGCCTGTCCCCCCACCTCTTCATCTTCCCTCTCTGCTCACTAAGTTTCTAGACCACTTATATAAATTGTCTGAAAGTATACATGTATGGTCCTCCTATTCTTATGTGCTCAATGCTTCCTTTTCCATTTCCTAAAGAGAAAACTAACCTGGAAAGAGCATAAATCATGTACCTTACTATATCGAGTTGTAACTATTTGGAATTGGAACTAGCTGAACGCATATGCTATATGCTTTCAATATGAAGGCTGATGAAACCATCACATTGGGAGCATGCTCAACTTCCACGGCGTTTCAGTTTTCTAAAGTCCTGTCATTCTTCGGTGCTGCCTTCATAACACTACATGTTACACAACATGAAATGAGGTTCAGCCATTCCAAAGCTACAGCCTAAATTGATGGACTTTTGAACATTATCGCATCTGAGGAAAGGGTGAAAAGGAGTTCTAAATGTGTTTTGTAAACTCTTTTGGGAAAAGGGGGGAAATGTATTAGATGACAGTGTTAAGTTATAAGTGGAGGAGATGTTCGTTTCATCCAACTACTCATAAACGTCCTTTTCTGAGATCTCAAATCACATTTCTATAAAACTGATAGAAATCTCATCAGGAAGCAGTTGGGACTTGAAAAATACAGATGACATCAGTTGGTCTCTCCCAGTCTACTGTGTACAAGGGTACACAAATTCCATCTTGGCAACCTCACTGATCTTTTCCAATAGCTCACAAAAATGTCACCAACAGGTACGGAAATCAGTTCAACTTGAATGTAACAGTCATGTAAATGGCAGCTAACAATGTTAGGCTAACTTCAAAGAAGTGGCAGTGCAGGCTGGCGAGATTTTTGAAAGGACGAGTGTACCGGGATACTAATGTGTGCCAGAATGTGTTCATCGTATGTTCTACTTGTTTCAGTGGACCTGAACTGTAGAGACAGGGGGGAAACTGCAAGACTGTACTGGGAGGGTGGGAGGGGAAGAAGATGGAGTATGCAGCACTCAGTTCAAGCATCATGGGAATTTGTGAGAGGTGGTCTGGAAGGTAACCCGACTCCCATGGAGCCAAAGGCAGCTTGGCTTTGAGAATTTTAGTAACAGCCTCAAACTGAAGCCACCTTTTAGGCAAATGCAAGGAAAGGGCTTAAATTAATCACGCCTGCTTCTTGAATATCCCCTGCTCTTTCTTCCATGACTGAGATCTAGAGAAGACAGATGTTTGTCGGTATCTGACAATGGGGGGGGGGGGGTGGGGGAGAGGCTAGGGGGGATCTCGGAAAGCAAAATTTAAACAGCAGATATGAAAAGAGAAGAAGAAACAGAAAAGATGAGCCACTGCAGGATGCTGTCTTAGTCATAGCACCCATGGCACGACACCTTAGCACAATGCACCGCATACAAGGGGGGCAGCCGATAAATCATGAATTCCATCTAACGACACACGCTCCCGTTGCACTGTGCTTTGCAGTTACAAAGCGCTTTCTACATGGGAGAAAAGGAAGATGAGGGAAACAAGGAATACACGGCCATATGAGGGACTAGAAGGAAAGCCAATGGCTAAAGGAAAAGCCACAAGAATAAGCAAGGAGCTGAAAAGGTTCGGGGAAAGAGAGAGAGAGAGAGAGAGAAAAAATTGCTTCTCCCTAGTATCCTCAATCACTCCCAATCGCCCCACCTTTCATTCTAAAGTCCCTGGATCGAAGAAGGGCCCTATCATTCCGGCAGGCACGTTTTGCACAAATGCGAAGCCTTGGGTCCCTGACTAATCTACCCCGAGTCTGTGCCTGGGAAAACCACAAGCAAAGCTGTAAGGTCCCCCAAGTGTGGCCAGCAGTCATTTAGTCAGTTCCATTCATTCCCGGTCAGCATTCCCAAAACCTTAGGAATCTTAAGGCACGGGGCGGGGGGGACAGGGGGGAGCTTTAGTCGTGAGGGAAGGGGAGGGGGTCCTCTACAGGCCCCTTAACTCAGACAACAGAGGGAGATAGAGAGGCAGGAAAGCCCAAAGCCCCCAATTGCGACTAGGAGGGCGAGTATGTGCGTATAAGTACGGCACTTAGAAATTTGCCAGGGAAAAGCGGGGGGCAGCCTTCAAGATGGAAGAAATGAGGCGGAATCTGAGTGCGCATCACTTCTCACCTGGCGTCCAGCCCCCCCAAGAAAAAGCCCTGAGGTCCAAAGCCTCCGCGGGCCAGGAGAGGAGGAGGCACGGGATGCGGGGTGATGCGCTGGAGAGAGCCCACAGAACACGAGCACGGATGCTGTCCCAAGGGAAGCCTGTTTTTCGTCTCCCAAAGTAGAGCATCCCCGGAGCAGCCTCAGCCCAACCTGGGGGACAGGGTCTGCTTCCTGATCCAAACTGGGGCGGCTGCGTCCTGACCCCATTGTGGGGGCTTAAAAGTTGCCCGGAGAGTTGGCGCTGGGAAAGGCACCTGGCAGGGGCGGCCACCGAGAGGGCATCAGGTTTCTCGGGAACAAAGGGGCTCTCGCAGGGGCGACCAGCTAAGCGGGTCCCTGGGGGGCTCCTCCCTAGGGGCAGAGGCAGACCGGGGGGTCGCCACGTCCTCCCGGTTTGGGGTCGTCAAGGGGAGGGGGGGTCGGACAGCGGGCGAGATGCGCCGGGATTGCGCCGGGATTCCGCAGCGGGGCTTCCAGCCCCCCGATCCTCCCGCGCTCCCCGCGTCCCTCTCCAGCCGGGGAGCGAGCGGCTGGAGACAATAGGAGAGCGGGATCCCGAGCCCCGACCGGCTGACCGGCCCCGGCGGCTCCTCGCCCGCCCCTCCGCACACCGACATCCGTCTGCGGGAGCCCCGATGGCGGGCTCGGCCGTCCCTCGCCTCCCGCGCGCCCGGACCCCGCGCCCTCGGGCTGCCTCGCCCTCCGCGCGGCGGTCGGCGGTCGTTACCTTTCATCCAGTCCACGACTTGGCTCGGAGACCATTTGCTCACCGGTTCCATGATGAGAGCCATGAGCGCGGGGTGGGTGCCGCGCGGGGTGCGGAGCTGAGACACGAAAGCAACTCCGCTGCCTGAGCCGCCTCCAGGCGGGGCGCCTCGCCGGCCGTGCCTCGCGCGGGGCGGGCGGCTCGGGGAGCAGCGGCTTTTGTGTCGGGTCCCGAGGCTGCAACGGCTCTGGGCGCGCGGCGGGGCAGCAGCGGCGGGCGCCCGCGACCCGGAGGGAAACGCGCCGCGACCCCTGCGCCTCTGGGTCCCTGCCGAGGCGGCGGCGGCTCCGCCACTCCGTTCGTGCGGGGGTTCGCCGCTCCGGGCTTCAGTTCATGGCTCGCGCCGCCGCGGGGAGCGACGCTACGGGCAGGAGCCGCCGCCGCTGCCGCCGCCGCCGCCGCCGCACGCCCGCAGCCAACTTGCCCGCTCGCCTCGCGCGCGGGAGTGAAGCCCCAGCACGACCAACCGCACCGCCGCGGAAATGACGAGGGGCCTCCTGCCGCCCAAAATATCTCTCCGCAGCCCTCGGGTGCGGGGCGCGCCCGCCGAGGGCCCCCCGCCCGCGCGCGGCCGCGCGGTCCCGCCCCCGGGGGCCGACGCCGGGCGCGCTGGTGGCGCGTGCGCGTGCGCGTGCGCGCGCCGGCACGAGCCCGGAGCCCGAGGGGCCGCCTCTCCGTCAGGCAGGTGCGGGGCGCCGCCAGCCTCGTGGGCCCGCCCCGCCGGCCGCCCCGGGACAGAAGCAGCGCCGGGAGCGCGTGCGCGGCGGCGTGGGAGGCGGTGGCAGCGCCAGCCTGAGCCCGGGTCCGTCACTCAGGTGCCCCGCGGCGGGAGCCCTGGCCCCGAAGGGCCTCGGAGCAGACGCGGCGGCGGCGGCGGGACGGCCGCCCACCAGTTGCTGAGGCGGCCGAGGAGGTACCTGCTGCCCCGCCGCCGAGGGGTGGGGGACCCCGCGGCGCGCCCGGTGCCAGCTGGAGCCCGGGCTTCCCTCGCTCCCGCCCTCCCCGCCGCTGCTGAGTGGGCTCCCGAGGTGGTTCCCGAGCCCCGCGCTCGCACGGGGAGCCGCCGGGGGCGTGGACTGCCGCGGGCGGGAAGCGGGCTCCGCCCGCCAGAGCAGCCGCGACGGGCCGGCGGCAGAGCCGCTGCCGGGCCGGGACCTGCCAGTGCGGGGCAGGCGGTCCTGAGACAGGTCGGTCCCACGCGCCTTTCGAAGGGCTCTGGGTTGGGATTTCTCCAACTCCCCCAACTCCCCGAGGACCGCCCAGAGCGCCCCGGATCTCGGTTAGAGGATGCCCTTTTGTTTGCAGCTATTCCGATGTAAGAACTGAAGGGGGGACACGGATTTCAAATGAGGTGACAAATGGTGAACAACGTGATTCTTCCAAACTTAGGGACGTCGCTTCCTATCCAGCCCCGAGGAACCGACAGCCTGATGAAGCTTCACTGGAAACCACAAATAATTAATCTTAGAAAGTGTAGATGCACACGCCACCACCGCACGGATATTTTCTCTTTGTCATCCTTAAATGGCTCTGTTCGATAAACAAAAACGCATTTTATTCCCATAACCGTTTCGATAATGTCAACAGGATTTGCCAGTTCCTGCAGTAATCCATCTTTAGTTCAAGTGCCTGAGATTCAGCGTAACTGCCACGTTTCTCAACCAACATGAGTTAGCATCCCCCCACCTCCACCCCAACACACACAAAGTACTGAAACCACAGTATTTTGATATTTTCAAGCTAGCGATGCAAACCAAGTAAAACTTAAGATGGTCTGTCTGCAGACGCGTTTATTTTTCTAATCACCCAAACTTTAAAGCATCTGCGAAAATTTGGAAAGAAGCTTAGAAGATTATCTAGACAAGTCCATGCACAGAGGATACGGGCATAGCGCCACTCATAATCTAGATTATGGTTGTGATTTGCCATGATCTCTTGGCTAACCAAGGATGAAAGGTATTTTGATGTGCCCGAGTCTGACACATGGCATCGATATTTCTAGAAAAGATCATTTCCAGCATTAGTAGTTTATAGAGTAGTTTTATGTCCCGAAACATAATGGAATGGATGCGTTGGGAATCATTAGAGGTTACAGTCATAGATGTTAAAAGTAATTTTATCAAAATAATAATGCTAATAATGATGAACATTAATTGAGCACTGTACTAAGTAATTTACACACACCCTCAAAACAGTTCATTAGCCACATTTTACAGATGAGAAAACCTTGGCTAGCCCACTCAGTTCCTATCCCCAGAGCCCATTACACATAGTTCAATAAATATTGAATAAGTTAATGAATAAGGCTTAAAGAGATTAAATAAATTTGCTGGGGTCATGACACATGATCGGAATACTAAGTTAAGGCGACTCCAGAATATGACTTTTAAAACTAGTAAGAAGGGTTGTGTCAGTGTCACAAGAAGAACAGTATTTTGGAAGGGAAAGGCCCAATGAGTGTTATCATAAAGTTAGCTACAGAGGAGTGTGATGGTTGTTGCTATGAGTATTCATGACCAGCACCTAACCAGCAATGTAGGAAGTGAACACATTTGGCTGAAACATCAAACTGCATATCCTGACTAGGCTTGCATGACAAGCAACCAGACTATTCATCATATTGCAAGCAAGTTTAAAGAGAGATGTTTGCATAATGAATAGAATATCAATCAAAACAAGTGCCAAAGAACAGGATGCAGTAAAAATAAAAGAGATGGGAGAAAGACATATACAGAGGGTTTTGAAGAACACCCTACATCAGAATTAAGTTGTGCGTGTTCCCCTCCTATTTATGTGCCAAGGAATTTATTTAGTCTAGTCATCTGAGATAACTGTAAAAAGTTCTAAGATTTATAGTCAAAATATGGCTGTGGACTCACCGAGGCCTTAGGTATTTATCTTAAGCCCTTCCCCTTGAAGTTTCCCTTAAAAAAAAACATTTTAAAAGTTGTCTTTTGTTTTGACAATATACTTGGTATTATTTTACTTAATTTGTTCAGAAGATAACTGGATTTTCACTCTACTATTCTTGATTTGGGGAGAAGAAATATGAAAGGCTTAAATCATCATCGCCTTCACACTTTTACTCTTAACTCCAAATGACTCAGCTAAATCTTTTCTACATTTTTCCCACAATTTTTCAAATACACTAGCGTTGATATTATTTTGCCTATTATTAAAAATGGTAATGTATTGCCCCATTTTTGTAACTATAATATAATGTGATTGTGTACAAACTTTGGCAGCTTAATTTTGGCCCATTTTTGTAAGTGTAATGTAGTGTGATTAGATGCAAACTTCAGCTTAGTTTTGCCTTCTCTTAATGCACAATACAATTTCAAAGATTAGGGGAAAAGACATGTTGTCATAAAGTACATATGGGAACATAACATGTCTCATATATTTCAACAGTCTAGATAATAAAAGGCAAATGATTCTTTGGAAGCTAACTTGGATTGCTTTTGGAAGCAAACAGGATAAATATTACAGTAATTAAATTAATCAGAGACATATAACTTGTGAGGTGTTTGCAACCTTAACAAAATAAATCACTTTAAATCATTTTTACTTCAATTGTTACATTTTGTTTTTTTATTCTCCCTTTAGATTTCAATATAAAATTAAAGTCTCTTGACTAAAGGATTTCCGATTAAGATTTTATAGTGTATATAATGAGTTTAAGTACTTCAGACATGGAATTTACAAAGGTCATCTGACTGGAATCTAGGTGTTCAATGGATCTGACCCTTAGGGATTGGATCAGATAAGGAGGAGCCTTCCATTGGCAGGACCTTCAAGCTTTTGTCTCTTTGGGGCCAAAGACAGGAGTGCATAATATGAATGTTTCTTATGGAGCTCCAAAGTGAATGTCTTTAACCTTCACATTTTTTGACATAGTTTATTTTATAGGGGCCTCGATTTTCATTTCCCATTTCTTCTGCTAAGAAGCTTGCTCTGCATGAGACATCAGGCTTGCCATGAAAGATATATTTTAATGCGCTTTTAAAAAATTATATAACATTTAGACAAAATGTCTTGCAGAGTTCTGGTGATTTTCCCAGTTTGCTTTACAGTGTTTTGTTGTTGTTTTGCTATAGCTGTCTGTTTAATTTTTAGTTTTCTTGCTCTTTAAAATGAGTAATATTTTATCATAACTTCTTTTTCTCTCTTTTATCTTTCGTGTTTGAATGATTAGTGAGAAGAGACAACACAGAGAGAATAGGTATGAAGGTAGTCAATTCCTAAAAGAGAGCCCCTCTTTTTTCTACGTAATTTTGTTCAGATCATTCCTGTAATATTTTAAATTTTATTTTATTGTTGAGAGTATCACAGAAGTCCCCAATAACCCCCCTTTGCTCCCCTCACCCACCTCCCCAGCTCTCCGCCCCTTCAGGCCTTCACCTGTCTGTTGTCCTATAATTTTAAAAGCAGGTGTTCTATGGTGGACAAGTTGTGTACCTTGTTCAGAAACCTTAGGCATTTCTGATAAGACTAATAGTGATAAAACACAAATTATTCTCAAGAACAATATAAAAAACTTGCTTCAGAGAATGCTTAGCAAAATTTCTGGAAAAATGTTTCTATTACCTTGCAGTGTAATTAAACTAACATGAATGAATTAAAAAATGAATAAAGAACCAAAACCTTTGATGTAACCAATGACCAGATAGCAATCTTTCTATGCCGCCAGTAGTTAGAGAAGCAAGTAGGAAGAGACCTTTAACTACACTAGTAAATGGGCCTTCAGTGTGCTATTCTGGGCCAAACCTTATTTTTAGATTATCAGGGAAAAGCACTCAGAGACTATAATTCAATTAATATAATCCTTTCGTTGCTGTTCTGCCTCTAACTTAAACTGTATTAAATCAAGTCATATCCTTTCCAGACCAAGATTCACAGCAATCTTTTCTGGGTGAAAAAAAATTAGATCAAGTTGAGGTTATCCCAACATGGTTTTTAAGGGCTCTTTCCAGGTATTCTCTGCTATACTAATCAGTCTAATAAAAATCCCAGAGCCCATCTCGATTAGGAAACCTAGTTTTCTTAACACATTAAGCCCTAGCCCATCAGGAAATTTTCTGGTGCACTTAGAAGCTTTTAATGAAGAACATATAAACTTATTATTCAACAAATGTATTTTTAAAAATATATTTTATTGATTTTTTACAGAGAGAAAGGAAGAGGGATAGAGAGTTAGAATCATCGATGAGAGGGAAACATCAATCAGCTGCCTCCTACACGCCCCCTACTGGGAATATACCTGCAACCAAGGTACATGCCCTTGATCAGAATCGAACCTGGGACCTTTCAGTCCACAGGCAGATGCTCTATCCACTGAGACAAACTGGTTTCAGCAACAAATGTATTTTGAATACTACCAATGAGCTGACCCAAGTTGTATCCTTTGATCAGAAAAATTAGCATGTTGTTGTTGCTGTAGAGGTGACCAGGATGCTCATAGGCTGGTAGGGGAAACAGAAACATTCAGAGTTAATTTTATAGGACAGTACCTTAAGTGCAATGATAGATGTGTTCAGGACTACACTGAGTGGCTAGATTATTATGATCTCTGAACGCATAATAATGTGGCCACTCAGTATGTACATATATATGTTAGAGGCCCGGAGAATGAATTGGTGCATGGATGGGATCCGGCCACCTGGCCAGGGGGAGGGGACATAGGCAGTTGGCCAGCCTGCCTGTTGGTCGAACTCCTGGTCAAGGGGACAATTTGCATATTAGCCTTTTATCATATAGGATATACACTGAGTGGCCAGATCATTATGTGTTCAGAGATCATAATAATCTGGCCACTCAGTGTATGTGCAGAGGAGTACCTAACAGCTGGGGGAAAACTATATAGAGGGGCTCCCTAAGATAACCCCATAATTAATAAAAACAACAACCCTCTATTAATGTTACAAGATAAAAACAGAACCCTGAGGTAGACTATGTCTTCTGATCTTTAACATTATTTATTTACAAAATGCATAGATTTTAGGGATCTCCCTTATATTAAGATGTTAGGTTCATTTTCATGTGAACACTTACCAGTATTACTTGGTCGTGGCAAATATGAACTGACAAAATTGGTGCTAGATAAGGTCAAAGATTCTATTTATAAGTTAACTAGTACATCTCTATAGATAAAAAATTATAAATGTAAGAGTACTTAAGGTAGGAGATAAATTGTTTAATCTCTGGCTAATAATTGCCTACAGAGGAATAAAGGTAGTGGGAGAGGAAGATTGCTTTCTTTCTCCATAGATTTTGTCTTTTTTCTAAAATGAGTCTTATTTACTTCTAGGACGAGGATGCCCATACTAAGTGAAACAATCAGTTATTCCCACTGACCAGGAACTGTATCAAGAAGAGAGAGAAGTATGTAAGTTTTCCAATGCTTTAAATTTTCTTGATTTTGAAATGAAACTTATTTTCGTGATCTAAGTAAAAACATATCTTGATTGTTTAATGTCTCTTAGGGACTATTTCCAATACTTTGCTGCACAATGTGGGCTATATTTATTGATTTTTCAACATGAGCATTTGCTTTGAATAGGTCTTATGCTAAGCACTATAGATACAAAAATGAGTAAAACACTGGGTGCTATCCTATACACAAAACAAAGCATACAACTAGATGTTTTTCACATAATACAGCAAGCACAATGACAGAGATATACAAAAGCATTTTGTGTACATTTTACAATAGGAAAATATGAATGCATACCAAATAAATAAATAAGCATCTGTCTATAATCTTTCTAGATTCTAAGGTGGCAATGTAATTTGTACATTATATAATGTTTTGTTTCCTTTCACTTAGTAGGCATTTAATAAATGGTTACTGTGTACTGGGAATCATGGATAAACTAATTAATATAATGGGTATGGCCACTCACCCTATGGAGCTTATAATATGTTAGGAAATATGCAACATAACAATGTGCATACACACATATATATATATGCACACACATACTAGTAACTAACAACAAATGTGTGTGTGTGTGTGTGTGTGTGTGTGTGTGTGTGTACTGAGCGCCCGGTACATAGATTTGTACATTGGTGGGATTCCTTAGCTGGCCTGCAGGAATCAGGCCAAAACAAACCCTATGACATTCCCTGAAGGGTCCCAAATTGCAAGACGGTGCAGGTCAGGCTGACGGATCCCATCAGTGCATAATCCGGGGCTGGGGACGGACCGTGGTTGGGCTCCAGAGCCTGTCTCACTCAGTCCCAATTGGAACCAATCAGTGCCGGGGAGGGACTGCCAGAGTAACCTACCAGTCAGAGCATATGCCCCCTGGTGGTCAGTAGGTTTCATAATAATTGGTCAAATAGTTGAACAAATGGTCGGACACTAAGCATATTAGGCTTTTGTTATATAGGATATGTGTATATATGGAGGACTGGTATAAATATACAAAGTGTAGTGATAGAAAACAATTGGGGTGAGGGAAAGAAGAAACTTCTTGATGTGATAAGAGACAATTTCTTTGAGTAGGTGACTTTTAGGTACAGTCTTGAGATATAAGAAGACTCCAGGCATGAAAAGGTTAGAAATAGAGAACTTAAAGCATATGTGAAGTCTCTGGGGCAATAAATAATGTGAGGTAATTGAGGAACAGAAAGGAAATCAGCGTGGCTGAAACATAGTGAACGGGTAAGAGCATGAAAGAGGCTAGATAAATAGGCTGGAGCTAAAGAAAACAGATCTAGTAAGTCTATGCTGTATCTAGCTTGGGATGCAGTGAAAACCATTAAGACTTGTAAGCGGGTTGAATCATGTTTTGATTTATAGTTATAAATTAAGGAGAGGGACTTCCAAAAGATCAACTCCCACTAAATACAGTTACAACCCGCAAGCATTGTACATAAAACAAATATAAGAAGACTTTGAAAGGCAGAAAGAAGAAAGTAGACCAGTAAGGGAGCTCAGACCCAAAGGATGACATGATTATGAGTTCTCCAGGATTTTTATTTTTTGCCTCATATATCATGGACTGAGCTGAAGAAACCAGTAATTGGGAAATGCCAAGAACACAGACAAAATAGTTCCAAGAAAATGCTGGTCTGTCTAGCTAAGTGACCAGGAAATGGGCAACCTAGCAAAGCAGAAAACATGGAGGTAATTAACCACTTTAATTCTTCCAAACACTACAGAGAAAATTATGGGCCCAACACACCATCTATGCCTAAAAGGCAAAGTAGAGAGCCTAGACTTTTACCTTTGCCAGGCTGTAGCAAGGCACATCAATATCTCTGCCATGGTAATATCAGAGCAAGCCAAGGGGGAACTTGGATTTTTATCCTTGCCATGCAGTAATGCCCTCCTCCCCCTTTCCAGAGCCAGTGGAGACTGGATTGCTATCTCCACCCAACAGTAATGGAATATCTCTTTCCTCTCTGGAGTGGTGTCAGAGGTGTCCTTATGGAAAGTAAAGAGTTTGATCACTGCCTAGCTATATTGAGACCATCTCCCACCCCATGCTATCAGCAGAGACCAAATGGTGAGGTTAAGTAATAAAACACTCCTAATCCTCCCAATTTGAGAGATATTAGGGAAAGCCTGTAGGAAAATCAGAACTCTGACTATAACCAAGCAATAATGCAAAGCCATACCTTCAAGTGTCAATGAAGGCCAAGTAGAGACCCTGGACTTTTACCACATGTGGCTGAAAGAAGGTGGCACCCCCATTTCCTCTGGGAGTGGTATCACAACTAAAAGAGAAGGTTTATAAAAGATCCAGAGGTTCATACTAGAATACTCAAAATGTCCAGATTTCAATTGAATTTTAATTAAACTAAGAACTTGGAAGATCTCAAACTGACTGAAAAAAAAAACAATCAATAGATACCAACAACAAGTTGACAGAAGTGTTAGAATATCTGACAAAGATTTTAAAGGAGCCATCATAAAAATGGCCCTAACTGGTTTGGCTCAGTGGATAGAGCTTCAGCCTGTGGATTGAAAGGTCCCAGTTTCAATTCCAGTCAAGGGCATGTACCTTGGTTGCAGGCACATCCCCAATAGGAGGTGTGCAGGAAACAGCTGATCAATGTTTCTCTCTCATCGGTTTTCTAACTCTATATCTCTCTCCCTTCCTCTCTGTAAAAAGTCAATAAAATAATTTTAAAAAATGATTCAATGAACAATTACAAAAACACTTGAAACAAGGATAAACAAAAATCTCAGTAAAGAAATAGAAGACATAAAGAAGAAACATGGTTTTCAAGATGGCTGCAGAGTAGTTGGAAGCTCCACTCACTTCCTCCTGGCGCCAAACCAGATTTACAACTAAATTATAGAGCAGTCAACCTGACTGACCAACTTAAGGACAGCTGAGCAGAAGTACTACAATCTAAGGATTTATACAATAAACTACACAGAGATTGGTAAGAAGGACAGAGATGTGGAGAGCTGGTCCCAGCACCCTCGTGTGGTGACTGAGAAGCCAGAGGGATATGTTGACTGCAAAAGGGCATCCTGAAGAGCATGGGGGTCTCAACCTCATGCTGGGACTCCTAACCCAGAGCACCAGGGGCAGGAAGTATAGCATCTGGCAGTGAAAATCAGAGGGGACTCTGTCTGCCAGTAAGAGGAGGGAGTCTGCTAGAATCCCAGGTACTCTCCTAAATGACCAACACACAGGAGCTTGCTCTTAGGCGGTCAGCCAGGACTCTGGTAGAGGGAAGGCCACTCAGCACATATGCGAGTCATAAAGAGAAGACCTGGGTAATCACTAGCCCTGGCCTCCTGACACAGTCACCCTGCCCTACTGAACTTGTATTGTGTAGAGGGGCATTGGAGCATGGCCATCTTGGACCCACACTACAGTTATTTTTTGAAAGGCTCTGAAGGAAGTAAAGGCAACTTCAGGGGGTGGTGGAGTAGCTAACAGGTAGATGCTGACCTCAGAGAACCTTTCATTAACCTTCCCCCAGCTCAGAGCTACAGGAAGCTGACCCTTGTACATATATTTGTCCCTCCTACAAACATCCCGGTCCAGTAGACATAGTCACATTCAATGAATAGTGCAGTGGTTCCAGACAAGTAGTCCAAGATCACTTACACACAATATCTGACATTGACCTGCGCCAGAACCCTGTCCAAGTGGGCCCAGAACCAACATAAACAGTGGTGGGTTTCAAACCTCACCAGAGCTCGTCCAAACTAGTCACACCAATGGCTCAGCCAAAGGAGGACTCCAGCAGACACCAGAACTTGGTGGGAACAACTCTGCCTTGGAGGTAGCACCTGAGCAGCAACTCATACACAGTAAATGAAGTCTGTCCTAGTCAGCCAACTTGAGGGTTAACTCCACCTACGAACAGGCCAACAGCATTTAAGACTCAACTATAGCAGGAGGGGACACATAACTCATACGAGAAACATTTCCGGATCACCCAGGTCAGGTAATCTACAAGATTGTGCCACTGAGACTCACAAGGTACCTACATCAGAAAGCCATCATAACAAACTTGGGAATCATAGCAGATATACCTAATACACAAATTTAAACACAACAAACACAGATAAAATGGGGAGACAAAGAAATATGCACTAAATAAAAGAACAAGAAAATACCCGGGAAAAGAATTAATTGGAATAGTAGCAACCAAGGTAACAGATGCAGAATTTAAAATAATGGTTATAAGGATGATCAGAGACCTTAGGGGAGGAATGGATGTTCTCTGTGAGAATTTAAACAGCTAGTAAACATTAGAAGGGCATAGAAACCATAAAAAGAATCAGTCAGGAATGAAGAATATAATATCTGAAATGAATGAATGAATTAGAATGAATCAACAGTAGGTTCGGGTCTCTTTTCTGGTTTTGGCGGCAGGAGGAACCATGAGTGGCAAAGTCTCCCACAATCCCCTTTACGAGGCGGTGCAGGAGGTCCTGCACAGGAACCAGCGCAAGCGCTGGAAGTTTTTGGAGATGGTGGAGCTGTAGATTAGCCTGAAGAACTATGACCCTCAGAAGGACAAACGCTTCTCGGGCACCGTCAGGCTTAAGTCCATGCCCCGCCCCAAGTTCTCCGTGTGTGTGCTGGGGGACCAGCAGCACTGTGATGAGGCCAAAGCTGTGGACATCCCGCACATGGACATCGAGGCGCTTAAGAAACTCAAAAAGAATACGAAACCGGTCAAGAAGCTGGCCAAGAAGTATGATGCCTTTTTGGCTTCAGAGTCTCTGATCAAGCAGATCCCACGAATCCTGGGCCCAGGCCTGAACAAGGCTGGCAAGTTCCCTTCCTTGTTGACCCATAATGAGAACATGGTGGCTAAAGTGGATGAGGTGAAATCCACAATCAAGTTCCAGATGAAGAAGGTGCTGTGTCTGGCAGTGGCTGTTGGCCACGTGAAGATGGCAGATGATGAGCTTGTGTACAACATCCACTTAGCTGTCAACTTCCTGGTGTCATTGCTTAAAAAGAACTGGCAGAATGTTCGGGCTTTGTACATCAAGAGCACCATGGGCAAGCTCCAGCGTTTGTACTAAGGCCCAGCTAATAAACCATACTGCCACTGTGAAAAAACAAACAAACAAACAAAAACAGTAGGTTTGATGAAGGAGAGGATCGAATCAGCGACTTGGAGGACAAGAAAACAGTAAGCACCCAAGGAGAGCAACAGAAAGAAAATATAATTGAAAAATGAAGAAAGTCTAAGGAACCTGTGGGACAGCATCAGGAATAACAATATCCACATCATAAGGGTAGCAGAACGAGAAGAGAGTGAGCAAGGTATTGAGAACCTGTTTGAAGAAATAATGGCTAAAAACTTCCCTAACCAGTTGAAGGAAAATGTCACACAAGTTCAGGAAGCACAGACAGTCTCTATCTAGATGAATTCAAAGAAACCCACACCAAGACACATCATAATTAAAATGGCTAAAGTTAAAGAGAATCTTAAAAACTGCAAGAGAAAAATAGTTAATTATAAGGGAGCTCCAATAAGGCTGACAGATGATTTCTCATCAGAAACACTTCAGGCCTAAAAGGATTGGCATAAAATATTCAGTGATGAAAAGCAGTCACCCACAACCAAGACTAACCAATCAGCAAATCTATCATTTAAAATGAGAGGCCTGGTGCACAAAAATTTGTGCACTCAGTGCGGGGGTGGGGAGGTCCCTCAGTCTGGCCTGTGCCTTCTTGCAGTCCAGGACCCCTTGGGGGATGTACACTTGCTGGCTTAGGCTCATTATCCGGGGGATCAGGCCTAAGCTGGCAGTCAGACATCCTCTGGCAGCCTGGGAGTCCTGTAGCGAGTAGGCCTAAGCCACAGTCAGACGCCCTTTGCTCTGCCAAGGAGGCAGAAGAGGCTCCCACCACTGTGTCTGGGGCCATCAGCCCAGCTTGTGGCTGAGTGGAGCTCCCCCTGTGGGAGTGCACTGACCACCAGGGGGCAGCTCCTGCATGAATGTCTGCTTCCTGGTGAGTGCATGTCATAGCGACAAATCATTCCTGGTCATTCTGCCATGAAGGTCAATTTGCATATTACTCTTTTATTATATAGAGTAAAAGAGCATCCCAGACTCCCCCCCCCCCGCCAAAAAAAGAAAGAAAAGAAAAGCTAAAGGAGTTCATTACCACTAAACCAGTATTGCAAGAAATATTAAGGGGCCTTCTCTAAGAATAAAAGAAATATATATTGTCTCACTCATTTGTGGAATATAATGAACAATATAAACTGATGAAACAAAATAGATCCAGAGACATAGAAGCATCAGACCATCAAACTTCACAGGGAACAAAGGGGAGGGTGGGGAATGATGTAAAAGTTCAACCAAAGGACTTGGGTACATGCATATAAGCATAGCCAATGGACAAAGACAGTAGTGGGGTGAGGGCCTGTGCTGGAGGGTAGGAGTGGGGAGGGCGAGGTCAATTGGGGAAAAGGAGGCATGTGTAATACTTTCAAAAATGGAGAATTTACATTAAAAAAGGAATATATAGAGAGAGGAACAAAGAATCATATAGCAATAAGTAGGTATCAATAATAACTTTAAATATGAAAAGATTAAATGCTTCAATCAAAAGACATAGGCAAGCGTAATGGATAAGAAAATATGACCCATACATATGCTGTTTATAAGAGATATAAAAGATATACACAGATAAAAAATAAAGGGGTGAGAAAATTATTCCCTGCAAGTGGAAACAAATAGCAAGCTGGGATAGCAATATTATATCAGACACAATAGATTTCAAAACAAAGGCCACAAGAAGAGTCAAAGAAGGACATTATATAATACTAAAAGAATCAATCCAGCAACCGGATATAACCCTTGTAAACATATATGTACCCAACATAGGAGCACCTACCATTATATAAAGAAAATCTTGGTGGACATTAAGGGAAACATTGACAGGAATACAGTCATATTTGGGGATTTTAACACCCCATTGACAATAATGAATAGATCTTTCAGACAAAAAAATCAATAAGGCAACAGTGACCTCAAATAACATATTAGAATGAATGGATTTAATTGATATTTACAGAACATTTCATCCAAAAGCAGCAGAATATACATTTTTTTGAAATACAGATGGAACATTCTCTAAGATAGACCACATACCAGGACACAAGATAAGCCTTAATAAATTAAATAAAAGATTAACAAAAATACAATAACTGAAATGAAAACTGAATATAGAGGAAAATAGCAGAAAGAAGGGACAGAGGAAAGAAACAGTGAGCTGTTAGAATACTAGAAATGACCAAATCTGAACAGCAAAGAAGAGATAGACTTTTTAAAAAAGAACAAACTCAGGGACCCATGACAACAAAAGAAGATCTAACATTCATGTCATTGAAGAAAGAGAAGACAGAGAAGGCAGGACTGAAAAGGGACTCAAATAAAAAAATGGCTACAAACTTCCCAGATGTGACAAAAGACACAAACCAATAGATTTAAGAAGCTGAGTGAACTTCAAATAGTATAAATAAATAAATCCATATCAAGATATGTCAGGGTCAAATTTCTGAAAACTAAAGTCAAAGAAAAAAAATCTCAAAAGCAGCCAGACAGAAACATCACCTTATCTTTAGAGGAAAATAAATGATAGTCATTTTCTCATCAGAAACCATGGAGTCCAGAAGTATGTCAGCAAAATGGTGAAATAGGAAGCTATAAGTTTTTGTTCTCTAACAAAACCCTAACAATAACCAGAAATTTACATGCTAGAAAACATATTTGGACCCTTACTTTATGTGATGTAGATGTAAGACCTAAAACCTATAAAACTTTTAGAATAAAACACTAGCAACAATATCTATGACATTGAATTTGACACTTCATATAAAAAATGGGCAAAAAACTTGAATATACATTTATTCCCAGAACATATGCAAATGGTTAAAAATACATGAAAGAATGTTCACCCTTACTAATCATTAAGTGAATGCAAATGGAAACACAATGATACTACTACTTCACACTCATTAGGCTGCCTCCAACCTAGATTTACCTCTCTTTTTCTAGTTATTCCCTAAAAACTTTGTTTTAGCTACGCCAGAAAACAAGTCCTTATTTCTCTTGTTATCTCTTCAAGTACCTTTGTCACCCATGGACACCCTACTAAAATGTAATTTTCTTCCCTGGAGTTTTTCCCAAGTCAGTCGCCTTCCCCCACAAGGGTAGAATGATCTCTTTTCCAGGATGCTCTGTGTTTGTTCCATTTTTATATGCAATGGGCAAACAATATACATTTTAAATTCTATTAAGTAAACAGAAACAAATTTTGAGAATTTAAAAGAAACATTTTACATATTCACAGGGGGGGGGGAAAAGCAAAAGAAGTGTGTCTGTAATAAGAAAATATAGGGACATCCACATTTTAAAAGGGACATTTGTGCTCTGGCTGGTGTGGCTCAGTTGGTTGAGTTTTGTCCCATTTACCTGAGGGTCGCTGGTTTGAGTCCCTGTCAGGGCACATAACCAGATTGTGGACTCGATCCTCAGTGGGAGATGTACAAGAGGCAGCAGATTGGTCTTTCTTTCTCACATCAATGTTTCTCTCTCTGTTCCTCTCTCTCTGAAATCAGTACAAACATATTTTTTTAAAGGGACATTTGTTAGTAGGAAATTACAGTCTGTCCCCCTGGCAATTCTAATAGAGCACATTTCATGACAATTCCTCTCTCCACAACTTCAGGAAGATTCACCATATGTCTTCTAAGTCAGAAATCTTATTTTTAGAACAATATATTTCTAAACTTTACTGAAATAGCACATATTTTTCAGTGAAACGAGATATACTTTTCCCCATGTCATCCATGTCATATAATTGTAAGTTAACCCAATTTTCATGGGATTTGGAATGTGATGGAGGAAACACGAATCAACTGATAATGAGACTCTGGACAGCATTTTCTTGCTTCCCAAGCAGATAACTTTTTGTAAAAGTCCTGTATGAAGACATAATTGCCAAGCCTTTTTCCACTGGCATGTGGCTACTTTTAATAGTCTATAAAAACAATCTTACTTTTTTTAATGGTAGATTATGACTATGAGGAGAAAGGGTATATTTTTAAAAATTCCTTTTGTTAAAAAAAATTCAACTCAGTTTAAAGATCTTATTGGTTTTATTCAGTGATTCATGAATCAGGCAGCATCCCATCTAGCAGACAGAAAGCAGCTCTGAAGAGTTGTACAACACGAAAGACTTTTATAGGCAAAAGAAGGTAAGACAAGGAAGTTACACTGGCAAAGAGCTAATTGTTTATGGCAAAGTCCTTTCTTTAGGGGATGGCAAGGGCCCACCAGGAAGATTACCTCACTAGTGCTAGCTAGATAATTCCAGATTGACTGCTTTAAAATTCTGATCATAGGGGAAGCTGGAACTGTATTTAAGTTAGATATTAAACCTTGATTTGTTGACTTAGGGCTTAGCACAATTGACTCTATTTTGGGCCTGTTGTCTCTTTTGTAATAATCTCAATGTGTTCAGATTTTAAAATGGTTATTAAGAATTGGTTCTTCCGTTACAGTGATTCGTATGGTACAGGATGTTCAGAAATTTGGAAATAACAGTTTGAGGCATTCTGTCTGTAGGTATTAACTTGAATGTCTATATTCAAAATGTAAAGTGAAGACTATTTTCAGTGGCATATCTTAATTTTTATTGAAGTAAATGTCCTCATCACAATCATCTCATACAACAGCTGCATAATTATATTATTAGGACTTGTATGAAGATAATTCCATATAAATTTTTAAGAAATTTCAGAAGATGCCAGAATATGTAAAATTGCAAGGTTATGTGATATAGACAGTGAGCAAAATTAGGAATGAGAAGAGTTGGGTCTTCTATCCAAACTTCAAGTTCAAGGCTCTGTAATATTGCACAAGTTATATAACCTCATTAACCCTCAGTATTGTAATCTGCAATATGATGATGACCATCTCTTAGAATTGCCATAAGGCTCAAATGAGAAAGTATACTCAAAATCACTGAAAAGCTAATGTTACTCAAATTGCATAGACTTTATAGTATAATCTTTTAAATATCCTCAAAATTGGTAACACTTTTTTCCTTTTAGGAGAACTTTGCTAGTCAAAATTCATTTGAAGCCATGTCTGCCCCCTAAGGTTGATGCTCCAATTTACTAATACTGTTTTTGGTTAATAAAAATTAGTAATAAAATAGGTATTTTAAAAGTATGCTACATAAAATTACTGAAGGCAAGATTTCAAAAGTTCCCAACATGTTTTTCATTACTCAGAATCTCAAAAATGTCTATTTTGAAGGTTTAACAGAAATTCATTATATTTATTTGGTTGAGATTTTTAAAAAAATAAATTTACCTGCATCTTAGTAATGTTTTTATATAAGTTCCTAGGCTATTTCATATTAATTCTGTATGTTTGATTTAAAATAATACTCTAAAAAAGTTTTAAGTGGAGCAAAAAATAATTAAGTAAATTTATGTTTGTAAAAGGAGACAAAATATTCAGTTATATTATGTATTTTTTCCCATGTGGATATGGGAAGGTGAGTAAAAGTTCAGCCTTCGTAAATTATTCCTTTTGTCAGGATTATGAGTAAAGATTTTGGAATGGAAAGGGAGAGGAGTGGGGAGGAAAATGTTGGAATTACTACTAGTAAGGTACCACTTCACTCTCAATGTATTTAAATGAGTATCTTCATAAAAAAGTGGTTTAAAAAGGTAAACCTTGCCTTTGCTCTCTAGACATGAAAATATACTTTCTGTGGACTGGATGAAAGTAAACAGTGAAGGTTCACCATAGTAACCTAGGTACCTATAGTTCCTACACAACACTGTCAGAATCTTCACGTGGCAGAGTGAGGCAGAGGTCATAAATTTATTGCATGTATTTTTCTCAGAAAAATATTGTGCCATGTTCAGAAAATATACAACTTTACTTCCTTAACAGCACAACTTCTGGTATGCATAATCTCAGGGAAAAAAGAAAGACTGATCACATTCAAAATTTATTCTTGAACAGAAAGTTGTAGCTAAAGAAAGATAAGAAAAATGGGATTAACTAAAGCCAACTGTTTAAAAGTACTGTTCAGAAATTATATTGGGATCTTGGTGTTAAGGAAGAGATGTTTTCCTATAAGTACTATGTTTCTCTTTTATCGTGGCTTTTAAACATTGTATGGATAGCCCAATTTTTCTTGGTCTATTAAAATACAAATATGTGAAAATAGCTAGTCATGCCATCTCTTTCAAAAACTGTTGGTAACAAATGTTCTGTTAACAAATGTATTTGAGTTTCGATATGAAAAATATACTTGTGCTCTGATGGGATCTTATGGAGGTTTGATTCAACAGCCATATAAAAATAGAAAACCTGTTCATACTAATTTATCTGTTTTGATAAATCATAAAACAAGCAATCTAAAACAAACATCCATATGAAAATTTTCTGTATGCCAAGCATGTTAAACTCACGGCCAGCATGCAACCATTTATACAGTTGTGTTTTGCATTTACTTTGAATACCCCAAAGAATTAAATTATTTGCTAACACTTTAGTTGTGCTTCTTAGAAATTGGTTTCTCTTGATTTAACATAGCTGTCATTATCACTGTAGGTGAGGAAAAATAATTTCCTCTCTATCCTTCTGAGTTCTTAGTTGAAACACCTTAATCAAAGGTAGATTGATAAGAGAGGTAGCTTTAGAACTCAGGACTAAATATCATTTTAATAGGGAAAAGGGAGGAAATTGTTGGTCTCATAGGGGCAAGTAAATGATTTTTAGGAAAGACTAATGGGCCCTTAAAAGAATACTAGTAAATGGGAGCTATAATAGTTTGTGACAGAGCTTATCTGGGTGTGGTGTGGACTTCTAGACTTCTCTCCTGTGATGAGTCAGTTTCCTCTAGTGGATAAAATTCTTAGAGAGGGGCTTTATGACAATTGAGTTCCTTGGTGGAAGATCAGAGAAAACCTCTCCCTGCATTTGCTGTTTCAAAGTGCCTTCAGCTCAGAATAATCAATATACTAAGTAACATATTCTGAAGTGGCAATTTTGCTACCTTCATCACTTTACGTATTATTCTACAGACAAGGCCTGGAAAAATATCTTAAGATTGGTAGAGAGAATCAAAAGCTCAAGGTAAATGGAACTTGTGTCAAACTTTTCCCAAAAACTGGTTAGTAAAAATATTCTCAAACAAGGAAATTTATGACAATTTGACGTTGATGCTATGCTGTAATGACCTTTCTTTTTCCAAATGAATATAATCAAAACATGTTTCTGAATTTGCTAATACTTAATGAATTCCTCAGACATAGACAATAGCTAAGCTCTGCTTTCAAATGGTTTGAAAGTAGGACCAATATCATCCATAATAATTTGAATTTGATGGCTTGATTTATCAGATAGAAACACTTTTGATTGCATAGATTAGTGGTCAAATATAGTTTGTAAATTCATATCCTTCAGATCCAGTCAACATATGTGGCCAAAACATTTTGCTGTTCAAGAAAAATGAGTTAGTGTAGTGACATGTCAGCATCTTTTTTTAAAAAATATATACTTTATTGATTTTTTTACAGAGAGGGATAGAAAGTCAGAAACATCAATGAGAGAGAGACATTGATCAGCCACCTCCTGCACGCCCCCTACTGGAGATGTGCCCGCAAGCAAGGTACATGCCCCTGACCAGAATCAAACCTGGGACTTTTCAGTCCACAGGCCGACGCTCTATCCACTGAGCCAAACCGGTCTTGGCAACACGTCAGCATCTTGAGCAAAAGATGGTTTGATTATTTCAGAAGAAAACTGGTTGCCATAGCATCAGCATTCAAGAAAAATTTGTAACTACTTATAGAGATACATAGATTTTTCCAGAACAAAACAAGCAAAATCATCAAAATCATTAAATTAGAAGGCCAGCATTTTAGAAGGATGTTCACCACAATGAAACCAAATGCAAGGGATCATTGAAACAGAAGAAATCACCCTGTAATCTGCTCTTCCCTTAGTATTTATCATATAATAGAGTCCCGGTGCACGAATTCATGCATGAGTAGGGTCCCTCTGCTTGGCCTCTGGGATCAAGCCAAAACTGGCTCTCTGACATCCCCTGAGGGGTCCTAGATTGTAAGAGGATGCAGGCCAGGCTAAGGGACCCCACTGGTGCACATCGGGGCCAGAGCGAGACACAGGAGGTTGGCCAGCTGGGGAGGGACCTCAGGAGGGCTCCAGGGCGTGTCCGATCTGTCTACCTCAGTCCTGATTGGCCAGACCCCAGCAGCAAAGTAACCTGCCAGTCAGAACATCCACCCCCTGGTGGTCAGTGCACATCATAGCATATCATTAGCATATTACTCTTTAATTGGTTGAGTGGACAACCAGACAACTGGACACTTAGCATATTAGGCTTTTATTATATAGGATAGTCTTTTTAGGAGGTGTTTGTACACATGTAATCATTAGTGAAAACGCTCATGAGAGTTGACCTAAATTTTCAATTCAGTAGAAAAGGATTAGAGAAATGAAGAACATAGTTTTCTAATGAGTACTTATCTCACAGGCTGCAAAAATTCAGTTGTGATTGCAATGTGGGATACTGGAAAAGAAAAAAGATGTTAGTGGAAACAGTGAATTTTGAATGAAGTTTGTAGTTTTGTTAATAGTTAATTTCCAATTTTAATTTCCTATTCTTTATGATCAAACTATGGTTATATAAAATGTTAACTTTAGGGGAACAGGGTGAGGGATAAGGGGTACAAAGGAAAATTCTGTACTACTTTTGCAACTTTTCTGTAAATTTAACATGTGCACATACAGAAAGAGAAAGTTTGCTGTTTGTACAACCAAATGTAATTTCTAACTCAAGTGCCCAGAAAATGTTATCTAGTGACATAAAAAGTATGTTCATCTCAGAAAGTTTTATTTGGTCATAACCAGGTACAATTGGTCACCTTTGTGATTTTTCTTAAGGAAATTCACTGGTTTTACCTTGCTCCCCTCCCTACGGCAGATATAAGGCTGTTGAAAATTTTCCATAATGTGGGCACATCAACTTGTTATATTTGACTTGGTTATGTCCTAAACTGACACCCCCTGTAATGTAACTCTTAGACAAGGGTTATCCTTGGGCCTATATTCTGCATACTGATATCTGCTAAGATCTAACTATAAACCTTATTAGATTCCTTGATGTATATTCCTCTAGGTTTTTGGTCTTTAGTATCACCTGTGGATCTCTTGCAGGCACATTAACTATTTATCTTCTTAACTACTATTTACCGCGTCAGGTATTTTCTATGCTGTCCCACTGTAAATTCAGAGGGGTTTCTCTGGCCATCTCTAATATGGGCAAAAAAATAGCTATTAGACTTGAATGGTTTGGAGGACTTTCCTTAAAGGTTTATCATCTTCTTCCTCTTCACCCAGGTTACTTTTAAAAAATATACATATTTTATTGATTTTTTACAGAAAGGAAGGGAGAGTGATAGTTAAAAACATTGATTCAGCTGCCTGCTGCAAGCCTCCTACTGGGGATGTGCCCACAACCTAGGTACCTGCCCTTAACTGGAATCAAACTTGGGACCCTTCAGTCCACAGGCCAATACTCTATCCACTGAGCCAAGCCTGTTTGGGCACCAAGGTTTCTCTATACTCTCAAATACTCACTTAAAGTAGGATTCTATTTAGTACCTGGAGGGAAGGACACAACCCTCCCTCGCCCTCAATGTAAATCTTATTTTCTCTCAAGTTTTTCTTCTGCCTTGCCCTACAATTCTAAGGCTTTCATTTATCCTGGGGGAGGATAAAACTTATTTAGCCAGTACACTTTCAAAGATTTTAATCTTATATATAGGCCTCAACATTTTTTATTGAATTACAATTTAAATACAACTAAATATTCTGTGAGTACTGTACAGTTTTGGCAAATGCATGTATTTTTATAACCCATACCATATTAAGACCCAGAACATTTACATCACTACAGAAAGTTACTTTATGCCCTGTCTCAGTGAATGTCCCCCACAATAACCATGATCTAATTTCCATCATCATAGGTTACTAGTTTTGTCCATTCTAGAATTTTATATAAAAATTGCATAGTATATATTTTTGTGTCTTGCTTCTTTGATTCAGTATAATGTTTTGGAGGTTCATGCATATTGAGGTACAGATCTGCAGTTGATTCCTTTTTGTTTCTGAAAAATCCCTGAAAAAGATATATTAGGAATCAAGATTTTATACATAGTGCTTAATTTTATTTACTTAATTCTTGAGTATAAAGGCACATATTTGTGTTTTAGTTTGACTCTATGTACTTTTCTGATCAATTTTGGTCTGTTTGTGGAATTACTGGGTCAAATGGGAGCTCCATTTTTCACTCTTTGAGGGAGTTCCATACTGTTTTCCACAGAGGCTACACCAGTCTCCATTTCCACCAGCAGTGCATGAGGGTTCCTTTTTCTCCGCATCCTCACCAGCACTTGTTTGGTTTGTTGATTTGTTGATGACAGCCATTCTGACAGATGTGAGATAGTACCTCATTGTTGTTTTGATTTGCATCTCTTGTATGATTAGTGACTTTGAGCATGTTTTCATATGTCTCTCAGCCTTGAGTATGTTCTCTTTTGAAAAGTATCTATTTAGGTAGGTCCTTTGCCCATTTTTTGAATGGATTGTTTGTCTTCCTTTTGTTGTATGCGTTCCCTGTAAATGTTGGAGATTAAACCCTTATTGGAGATAACATTGGCAAATATGTTCTCCCATGTATTGGGCTTTCTTGTTGTTGTGTTGATGGTTTCTTTTACGGTGCAGAAGCTTTTTATTTTGATGTAATCTCATTTTTTAAATTTTCTCCTTAGTTTCCATTGCCCTAGGATATATGATATATGTCTGATATTTTGCTGTTTCTAAGATTTTTATGGTTTCCTGTCTTATGTTTAAGTCCTTTATCCATTTTAAGTTTATTTTTGTGTATGGTGTCAGTTGGTGGTGTAGTTTCATTTTTTTTTGCATGTATCTGGCCAATTTTCCCAACAGCATTTATTGAAGAGACTGTCTTGACTCCATTGTGTGCTCTTGCCTCCTTTGTCAAATATTAATTGAACATAATGATGGCTTGGGTCAATTTCAGGGTTCTTTGTTCTGTTCCATTGGTCTATATGTCTGTTCTTGTACTAGCACAAGGCAGTTTTGAGAGCAGTGGCTTTGTAATATAGCTAGATATCTGTATGGCTATCCATCCAACTTTGTTCTTCTTTCTCAGGATTGCTGTGGCTATTTGTTTTTTTTTCCATTCCATATGAATTTTTGGAGTGATTTTTCTAGGACTATGAAATATGCCATTGGTATTTTAATGGGGATTGCATTGAATCTGTAGATTGCTTTGGGCAGTATGGACATTTTAATGATGTTGATTCTACCAATCAGTGAACACAATATATTCTTCCATTTTTCTTCCTCTGTCTCTTTTTTCAATGTCATATAGTGTTCTGAGTACAGGTCTTTTACCTCCTTAGTTAAGTTTATTCCTAGGTATCTTAATTTTTTTTGGTGCAATGGCAAATGGGATAGTTTTTTAGTTACTCTTTCTGTGAGTTCTATATTGGTGTATAAAAAAAAACTATAGATTTTTGGGTGTTAATTTTGTATCCTGCTACATTACTGAATTTATTTTTTGTCTAGTAGCTTTTTGATGGAATCTTGGGGGTTTTCTATGTACAATATCATGTCATCTTCAAATGATGACAGGTTTACTTCTTTTCTAATTTGGATGCCTTTTATTTCTTCTTATCTGACCGCTATGGCTAGCAATTCCAATACTTTGTGGAGCAGGAGTGATAAAAGTGGGCACCTGTGTCTTATTCCTGTTCTTAGGGGCAATGGTTTTCATTTTTGCCCATTTAGTATGATGTTGGCTGTAGGTTTGTCATATAAGGCTTTTATTATGTTGAGGTATGATCCCTCTATTCCCACTTTGCTGAGAGTTTTTATCAAGAAAGGGTATTGGATTTTGTCAAATGCTTTTTCTGCATCAATTGATATGATTTTTTTGATTTTTGTCTCTCAATTTGTTTATGTGATGTATCATGTTTATTGATTTGTGGATATTGTACCAGACTTACAACCCTGGAATGAATCCTACTTGGTCATGGTGTATGATCTTTCTGATGTACTACTGGATCCGATTTGCTAGAGTTTTTTCAAGGATTTGAGTATCTATGTTCATTAGGGATATTGGCCTGTACTTCTCTTTCTTTGTAGTGTCTTTATCCAGTTTTGGAATTAGGGTAATTATGGCTTCATAGAAAGAGCTTAGAAGTGTGCCTTCCTCTCGAATTTTTTGGAATAGTCTGAGGGGGGTAGGTTTTAGTTGTTCTTTGAATGTGAGGGGGATACAGGTGGCACGGCCTCAGGTCCCTGGGCCCGGCACAAGGGTGTGACTAACATTCACATTATTAGCTCTTTATTATATAGTATGTTTTGTGGGACCCAGTGGTGCAATCTCTCAGGTCTTCTGGGCTGGGTATTCTAGGGATCCCCCTGCTTGGGATATTTGGTGCTCTCTTTGTGTAGTTGGGTCTTGAGTGTCATTGTCCTGTTCGTGTATGGAGTCTCCTCTCAGGATGTCTTTGTGTGTAGCTCACTCTCTACCACATTAACTGAACAGGACAAAATATAACTCGACAAGAGATGACACAAAGGGAACAAAACATGAATGTACTCATGACACCGATAACCCCAAATAAAGGTGCCCACCAGAGAAAAGAGAGCAAAATGCTATTGGGAAAAGGAAAAAAGGTAAGGAGAGAAAAGAAAAACCAAAAATGAAGGGAGGAAATATATATGTGGAGGAAACCCCACAAAATAAACATATAAATAAAAAAGTACAAACAACAAACACCCAGAAAAAGTGGGGTGGGGGGAAGAATCTGTAGAGGCAGAACTTATATCCAGAAGGTAAGGTAAAGGAATGGCATAAATATGGGAATGACCATGGTTCAGTATAGAGGAGGTAGAAAGAGAATGAGTTGATACGAAGAAAAGTAAAAAACAAAATAATAAATTTAAAAAAAAACAGAAGATAAAATTTTTTTTAAAAATTATATATTCATATATTCATATATTTTTGGAAAAGGAGAATAGGTGAGAGAGCAGATAGGCTTGAGTTTAGTGAGTGAAATTAATTAAGCAATTAGGAGAAGAAGAGAGCACGAGGGGAGAGGAAAAATAAAAGCATAAAAATTGGCTAGTGAAGAAAGAGAAATATAGAAGAGTACATGGATTTGGAGCAGGGGAGAGGAAATTAGATATATGAATAAGCCAACAGAGACTAACATAATAATAATAATATATCAATAAAGCAGATAAAGAAGATCAATTTTTAACATGGGATAAAATAAAAGGAGAGAGAAAAACTAAAGCAGAGACAGGAGAAGAGAAACAGCATGAAAAAGGAAGAAAAAGGTGGGGAAAAGTAAGATAAAATAAAATAATGATAAAAATAATAATAGAATGAAGAAAAATAATACAAAAAAAGGTTAAAAAAAGAAAAAAAATTAAGAAAAAGATAAAATTAAAAAAAGTGAAGTGTCTTTCACTTCAGCCAAGTTTTAATGTCCCATGGGGCTGTTTTAATACCACTCTATACTGTTCTGTCTGCCATTGCTCAGTTTCCTGTTAGTCAGCACTGTGTTGAAGTTCCCAGCCAGCCACCACTCCTCTGTATCTGTCTCCACAGCCTTGGTTGCAGGCATGTGGGGCCAATCTGTCCGCTTTGTTTGTCTGCCTGCTTTCAGTCTTATTTACACAAGCATCTATTTCTGAGACGAGCTTTAGTTGAGGGTATTGCTTTATTGATTTCCAGGAACAAATGAACCCTCAAACCAGTCCCCCAGGATTCCCTGGGGCTATTCAGATTCTCCATTTCCTCTGTAAAGCTTGAGGATGGGTGCAGCTGTGCTAGTTGCCCTATGGTTGCTGCTGGGAGGGGATGGCTCTTCAGGAGAAAAATGGGTGCTTAGGGTTGGAGGGTCCGGAATGTCCCAGTGCCTGATTCCTGCTCACCTCTCTCCATCTTGCTCTTCTCCACAGCCTCTTCCCAGCTTCCACAAAACTGCACCTCCATCTGCACCACAGCCTCAGTGGGTGTTTGCAATTGAAATGTCCTATGAACTGGGTTTAGCAAATAAAAGCAAGGAACATATAAAAGCAACAGAACCACACCACTGTAAGTTTTTCTGCTCCTCCTCCCACTCCCATACCACACAACTCAGGCAGTTCTTCAGGCTGCCTTTTCTGGGTGTAGTCTCTTCAAGCTGTGGACTTAGATCTAGATTTTCTGGCTGTCAACAGTCCTTTTGACCCTTTTCCACAGTCGAGTGTTATGTGTGTCCCCAAGGGACATGGACTTGGTGCAGTGCAGGTTCCTTCTGACCCTCATTTCCCAGTTGTCATGCATCCCTCTCTCCAGCCCAGACACCTGATCCTGCCATTCTCCAGGTATCCTCTGCCCCTCTGGCCTTGGATTGTCTCATCAACTGTGTTTAATTCACCAATTCTGCTTGGATGTTATTCAACTTAGTTGTTCCTTCTGTCTGCTCCATGAGAAGTCACAGGATACATCCACCTATTTGGCCACCATTTTTCAACTCTATCATAATTTTTTTATATATTTTTGAAACATTGAGAAATAAAGAAGGCTTTAAGCAGTTGTCAAATAAGGTATAGAGAAACAGCATATTGATGACAGTTGAAATAAAATATTGGGAGCCACTTGGCTGAGCAGCTGTTCTCATCTACACTAATAAAAGAGAAACATGCAAATTGACCGCACCTCTGCTATGCCCACATGCCACGCCCACCAGCCAATCAGAATAAGTATTCAAATTAACCCAACCAAGATGGCTGTGGCCACGGAGCAAGCAGGAGGGTTGGGTTTACCTGGCAATGGAGGAAGCCAAGATTCCTGCCCACTCTGACAAGTGCTGGCCTCCGCTCAAGGCTACAAAATGGCAGCAGCCACAGAGCTGTAGAGAATGGGAGGCTTGAGTTGCCCCCAGCAATGGAGGAACCCAAGCTTCCTGCAGCCCTGGCCTGCCCTAACCTCCGCTCAAGGCTACAAAGTTTCAATTATAGAAGATAAGTAAATCCCAACAAAAATGGGGGCAGCCATGGAGCTGGAGAGAGCAGGAGACTTGAGTTGCCCCCAGCAATGGAGGAACCCAAGCTTCCTGCAGCTCTAGCCTGCCTTGGCCTTCACTCAAGGCTACAAAGTTTCAATTATAGAAGATAAATAAATTGCAGATACCAGTGCTTCCACTTGGGTTGCCGGGGCATGTAGCCGGCCTGTAAACCATCATAGGCCCCTCGACTAGGCCACTCCACTCCCCAAAGGAACTCCCACCCTGATCCGGGACAACCTTCAGGGAAAACCAGCTGGCCCCCAACCTGTTCACCAGGCCTCTATCCTATCTAATAAAAGAGTAATATGCAAATTGACTGTCACTCCAATACACAAGATGGCTGCCCCATGTGGTCAAAGATCCGAGGGGTCCCAGATTGGAGAGGGTGCAGGGACACACACCCCCATGCACGAATTTTGTGCACTGGGCCCCTAGTAATAATATTTTGCACATATAAGTATTTAAATGTTTACACTAAATATATATATATATATATATATATATATATATATATATATATATATATGTTTGGGAGGACTGCAGCTTCACTGGAAGACTCTCCCTAGATTTTTCAGTACCTTCTAAACATCAATTATATATATTCTAGTAACATCAGATATTGAAGCCTTTAGACCTCATTTCAGGTTCTTCACAAAATTGGTGAATTTTCAAATTTTAAAAACTGATGGTCAATATTTTGTCTTTTCTCCTTCATAGAAAAACTAGTTCAGCCCAACATGAAAATAACTTTTTGGGAGAATACTCATTCTAGTAGCCCAATTCCTTCCAGGTCCTTTTTCTTACAACTAAAAATTCCTGGCCATAACAAAACAATCAGAGAAAATATGAAAGGTAGAACAAATAAAGCTGACAGTCTAGTTACCATGTGACTTGAGACACAATGGTGAGTTTCTGTCTGCTTCTACCAGCACAACCTCTGCGTTTCCCTAATGCAAGGTAGAAGTTTCCAACCCAGAACTGCCAACAGGCAAAGACAAAAAAATGCTCCACAAAAGCTGGATTTTACTCTCTAACACACACACACACACACCATGAAAAAGGCTTAAGAACAACAATAAACACCCACCCTCCCCCACCTGTTTCACAACACCTATTTTGTAGCAGATGAACAGCAAAGGGTAAAAGTACAACTCACCTGCCATGGTTTTTGTGGTATTCCACTTGGCGCAAGTAAGGTTCCCTCTGATTTTTTCCACTAGGTGGTGTTAGCAAGCTGAGTGGGGATCTGAAGCAGGCAGCAGTTATTTTGATTCTTCTGTAGAGGTAGTAATGATTGGACCAAGTGGGCACCTACTATTCCCCATCTTCCGCCTGGTAGAAGCAGGCTGTGCTCTGATTCCTCTCCCTGGGCATGGTTGGTGAGACGGAGTGGTGAGAGGACCTATCATTTCGATCTGGCTGAGTAGGTAGTGCTCACCTTCCCCCAATAGGGTAGTTTCAGTGATGTGCAGAGGTGAGCTGAGTTTCCACTTGTACCTAGCAGCAGTGAGACTTAACAAGGTGGTGGGAGGTAGATTTTGTCACCGCTATGTTTCATTCCCTGCCCCATGGCACAGTGTTCTGTGGGAAACGGAGCCTCCACCCCACCTGGCATCAGCATGACTGAATGAGGTGGTACAGGTCAGGGCCAGGGAGCACTCTGCTTTCCACCGCCTCTGGTGTGAGCAAGGCCAATGGAGAACTAACTTTCAGACTTACCAGCAGCAGCGAGACTGAATGATGTGCTGTTAAACAAGGCTGGACAGCACTTCTGTTTCTTCACTGGTGGTGTCAAAGGGGCCTGCAGGAACCGAGCTGGTCTACACACCTGCTACTGTCCTACTTTCACGGGAAGCTGTCAACAGGCCTGAAGGATGAGCTGACCTTCTACCCCACCCACCCGCCATGAGGCAGTGTGAGTCAGTGCCCCACTTTTTCCAGGAATGTCAGCAGAACCTAGCAGGAAGCACAATATACACTCTACCTGGTGTGGGAGCTACACCTCAACAGGTGGATTACCTGGAAAATAAAGATTACATAGGTTCTACAGTCTCATAATACAGTTTCCAAAATGTCAAGAATAAAATAAAAAATCACTCAGCTCAGCAAGAACCAGGAAAATCAATCACCAATGAGAAGATAATTAATGAATGTCAACATCAAAAGTAATTATATATTAGAATTGTCTGGTAACATTTTAAAGCAGATATCATAAAAATGTTTGAATAAGCAATTGTGAAAACTCTGGAAATATTGAAAGATCTCACCAAATAAAAGGAAGCTATAACAAAAAATTAATAAATGGAGACGATAGAAGTAAAAATATAATAATCAAACTGAAAAGCTCAATAGTAAAGAAAATAGAAATAGAATAAGTGACTTAGACTACAGATCAGTAGAATTTTCCCAATCAGAAGAGCAAAGAAAAATAGTTTTAAAAAATGAACAGTCTCAGGGACCTGTGAGACAATAGTGAAGAGAGTATTTTTATCATCAGAGTAGCAAAAGGAGAGGTGAGAGAGTGGGACTGAAATAGAGTCATATGCCACATAACATTTTGGTGAATAACAGGCAGCATATGTGACAGTGGTCCCATGAAATTATAATAGAGCTTAAAAATTTCTATCAACCTAGTGACATTGTAGCCATTGTAATGTTATTGCACATTATTTTACTCATGTATTTGTGGTGATTGGAGTAAATAGACCTATGCTGCCAGTCTTATAAAAGTATACTACATACAATTACATACTGTATATAACACTTGAAAATGAAAATGAATGAGCATGTTACTGGTTTATGTATATAAAAGTATATACTGTACTTTTAACCATTATTTTATAATATATTCTTTGTACTTTAAAAATTGCTGTAAAACACTATGTTATCTAATGTTAACAGCAGCCTCATACATACTGTGTTTATTGCATCTCTTGATTGCACCATTTTCTCTTATGCTTGATTTAATCTCATGTTGTTTTGTACACTAACATGCTTCACAGGCTAATAGCCTAGAATTAATGGACTATAATATGTAGCCTAGGTGTATAAATAGGCTATAGCATCTAGGTTTGTATATATACACTCTATGATGTTTACATAAAAACAAAATTGCCTAATGTTGTATTTCTTATAATGTATCCTTGTCATTAAGTGGTTCATAACTGTATTATTTCAAGGAATAATGGCTGAAATGATCCCAATTTGGCAAAAGAAATACACCTGCATATTCAAGAAGCTGAGCAAGTTACAATTAAAGAAATCTAAAGAAGTCCATGCCATGACCTATAATTAAACTTCTGAAATTACAGACAAAGAAAAATTCTTGAAAGAATCCAGAGAGAAATACTGCATTATTTATAGGGGAACACTGATTGGCATGACAGCAGATTTCTCATCTGAAATTATGGAGATCAGGAGTAAGTTGCACAGTATTTTTTAAGCACTAAATTGAAAAAAGAACTTTCAGTAACAACTTCTGTATCTGAAACAAGATTCTTGAGGAATTAAGGGGCCATAATAATATTCTGGGATAAAGGAAAATTAAGATAATTATTTGCTAGCAAACTTACTATTAAAGAATGGCTAAAGTTCCTTCTCTAATCAGAAAGTTAATGAGAAATCTCATTTCTTGGATGTGAAAGAGTATAAAGTATGATGGTTGTGATATCAAGCTTGTAAAAAACTACCCGTCCAAACTACAATAAGGGCAAGAACTCAATTAAGAAAGTATTTCCACGTTTTATGTTTTTCCATTAATTTGATGTAGCACCATGGTCAAGTACCGATAATGCTTCTTTAGTAGTAGAATTGTTCTGAAGTTTAGGTGATCCACTGTAGAAACCAACATTTATTGAGTAAATTATTTAGGAATTGATAGTACAAAGATAAACAAGAGTAATTCTCAAAAGGAGTTCACACTTTCCTGGGAACTAAAGAGAAATCCTATATAATAAAAGCCTAATATGCTAAGTGTCTGGTTGGCCATTCAACCAATCAAAGCATAATATGGTAATGATATGCTAAGGCCACTCAACCTATCGCTATGATGTGCACTGACTACCAGGGGGCAGATACTCTGACCAGTAGGTTAGCTTGCTCCTGGGGTCTGACTGATTGGGCCTGAGCAAAATAGGCTGGACATGCCCTGGAGCCCTCCAGTGGTCCCTCCCCAGCTGGCCAACCTCTTGCATCCCTCCCTGGCCCCATTCGTGCACCAGTGGGGTTCCTTGGCCTGGATTGTGCCCTCTTGCAATCTAGGACCCCTCGGGGGATGTCAGAGAGCCAGTTTTGGCCCAATCCTGTAGGCCAGGCCTAGGGACCCCACTAGTGCACAGATTCATGCACAGGGCCTCTACTGAGAAAATAATTGGAAAAGTGTCTGATTTTGGCTATGGGGTAGGGAGGTAGAGTTAATGAGTTTTATTTCTCTGTATGCCTGTTTAGCATCAATCTATTGTAGGTATAGACTCACTACAACAAATCAATACATTGGTCAGGAGGAAAATAGCCAGGGCTGTGCATGGGTGGTAAGGAAAAATTTTATACGGATACCGGGAAAACAAAAACAAACAAAAGAAAAAAAAGCACAAACCAAAAATAAAAACAAATAACCCAAAACCAAAAACAACTTGAGTGAGCAAGCCTACAGATAATGAGTCAGTAACTATCACCTTTCTAGATGAAGGACAGTTCCCAATTCACCAGTGATAATTGCTATAAAGAAGTGCTTGTTTTACTAATAAAGGTTCTGAATTAAACTACCGATAATAGTGATAATAGAGTCTGATTTAGAGTTTTTGGGAGCTTGAGTTATTTTCCTGGGTTGAAACAGTCATCATAATCTACGTGTGGAAAAAATACAGAAGATGGATAATTCTTCCACTGTTTTTTTTTTTTTCTGTCACCAAACATCACATTTCTCTTTCAATTAGGTCAAGTCATCTCTGCAAAGCAACCAAATCACATGTTCATTCATTTTTCCCAATAAACTTGCAGGATGGTTGTATAATCTTTTCATTTTCTATTTCTCTGTTTTAAATTAAAGAAGAAAACATTATTATATACCAGACAATTATTTTCCATTGAAAGGTATTTCTTTAAACAATATCATTATGCAAAGTCAAACAATCTGTCTTTATCAAATAGGCAATTTAATTTGTGATGTGATTTTTAAAAAATGAGGTAAAGGAAGCAACTTGGACTTTTTCATTAGTTAGTTCCAAATAAAATACTAGGATTATTTAAAAACCTACCTCTTTTCTATATATGATGTGCATAATAAAATTTTAATGAAATCTCTTTTTAGGAAAGGGAACCTTCTGTGTGTCAAGGTTAGCAATCCCTGATTAATGCCCAATTCCAAATACCTATGTCAGTATATCAGAGTGTGACATATTTCCCCCTCACCTATTCTCCTTATCACTTGTCTTAATAACTACTTCTTATTTATAGGATGTGTTACATTGTTCCAAGTGTTCATAGTTTCCTATAAAGAAGAATGTAGAGAATCATATATTTTTAAAATAGATAATATATTCAGATGGCACAGAATTTGAATGGTACTGGAGAGTATAGTGAAAAGTGTTTCTCTAACCCTTCACCAGCCACCCAGTTTTCTTCCTCAGAGATAATTGCCATTCTTAGTTATTTGTTTTCCTCTAGAGAAATGCATGTATGAGCACACAGGTGTAAAATTACATCATGGAATTTTATTTTATCTTTAATTTTGATTATTATTCTTAACTGGAGTATAACTGGTATGCAATATTCTATTGGTTTCAGGTGTACATCATAGTGACATGTTATTTATATACATTATTAAATGATCACTACAATAAGTCTAGTTACCATCTCTAACTATGTAAAGGTATACAATATTATTGACTATATTCCTTATGATGTACATAATCATGGAATTTTAAATATGAGCCTTAGAAATAATAAATATTATGCCACAGCATTTTTTTCTCATCTACCTTCTATTAATTACCTAAAGAGCATTTCTTCCATTAGACTACCAGTTTCTCAGGAGTAGATAGAGTAGTCTTATTCATCTGTCCATCTTTAATATACATGCCATTTTATGAAATATTTATTCAATTAACATTGGGAGAGTTTATAGATGGAAAAAACTTATTGTCCAGAAATGTTTGAGGAGGTCAAATCATATAAGATAGTGGCTATTTTCCCAGTTCATGGTGGATGTAGTGATGATACAAGAATGTATTTATATTTGGCTTTGGTTTCCTTGTCTATATTCCCTGCTGCTGTCTTATTCCAGGTCCTTATTATTTCTTACTTTAGGTATGTATGGTATTCTAACAGGCCATCCTCTCCACATTCTTCTCTCCATCCCCTACTTCTCCTAAAAATTCCCTATATTTTTCTGTCAACTTATTCTCCGAAATCCACAGCTTTAATCATCCTATTGTATAAACTCACTCCTAAATTCCAATGCCCTCCCCCTGTCAATCAATGTAAAGTTCAAATTCAGTTGCATAGCAACACACTTGCAATATGACTTCAGATTACTTTTTTAGTGTTATCTCCAGAATTTTGTGCCCACTTCCATCAAACTGGACAACTGCATTTCCAGCAAACAAAAGTTTGTAAGGTCCAGTAATATATAAAAATATATAATGGACTTTTCAAGAATATTAATCTCTCTCATGAACAAACTACATATTTTTGTACCCCAAATTTCTTTTTTTCTTTATTTTTTTATAAATAATTTTTTTCTTTATTTTTTATATATTAATTTTTTTCAATGACAGTTTACATTCAGTATTATTTTGTATTAGTTTCACTGGTACAGCATAGTAGCTAGACAATCATATACTTTACAGAGTGATACCCCAATATTTCAACTACCCAACTGGCACCATTCATAGTTAATATTATTGACTATATTCTCCATGCTGTATTTTACATTCCAGTGACTATTTTGTAACTATCAATTTGTAGTTCTTAATCCACCTTTCTCACCCAGCCTCCCACCCCTCCACACCTCTCTGGCAACCATCATCTGTTCTCTGTATCTGTGAATCTATTTCTGCTTTGCTTGCTTGTTTGTTTGTTTTTTACATTGAATTTATTGGGGTTATATTGCTTAATAAAATTTTATAGGTTTAAGGTATACAATTCTATGATACATCATCTATATATTATACTGTGTATTCACCACCCCAAGTCATGTCTTTTTCCATCACCAATCCTTTAGCTCCCCTTTACCTTCTCCTGCCACCCCTAACCCCATTTCTCTTTGGTAAGGAGCATACTCTTGTCTATGAAGTGTTTTGTTTTAGTTTTGCTTAATAACTCTTCACATTTTTCACCAAGTTGTCCTACTACCTCCCCTCTGGCAACTATGAGTCTGTTTCTATTTTATTTGTTAGTTTATTAGAATCCACATATAAGTGAAATTATATGATATTATGTTCACTTATTTTGTTCTTTAGATTCCACACATATGTGAAATCATGTGGTATTTGTATTTCTCTGTCTGACTTATTTCACTTAACATAGTACCCTGTAAGTCCATACATGCTATGCCAACTGATAATAATTCTTTTTTTAAAAAAACCTGTTCATTATTGATGGCCCTTGGGCTGTTTTCAAATTTTAGCTATTATAAATAATGCTGCAGTGAACATAGAGGTGCATACATGCTTTCAAATTAGTGTTTTGGATTTCTTTGAATATATCCCCAGAAGTGGGATAGCTGGGTCAGAAGGCAGTTGCATTTTTAATTTTTTGAGGAAACTCCATACTGTTTCCCACAGTAGCTGCACCATTCTGCACCGGGGTTCTCTTTTTTCCACATCCTTGCCAACACTTGTTGTTTATTAATTCACTGATGATAGCCATTCTAACAGATGTGAGGTGATATATGATTGTGATTTTTTTTCCCATTTCTCTGATGCTGAGTGACATTGAGCATATTTTCAAATGTTTATTAGTCCTCTCAATGTCCTCTTTGGAAGGTATATATTCAGGTCCTCTACCCATTTTTTTTAATTGGACTGTTTGGTGTGTGTTGAGTTGTATGAGTTCTTCATAAATTTTGGGTATTAACTACTTATTGGTTGTATCATTGTTGAATAGGTTCTCCCATTTAATAGTTTGTCTTTTCATTTTGTTGATGGTTTATTTTGCTGTGAAAAATTTTTAGTTTGATGTAGTTCTATTTGTCTATTTTTTCTTTTGTTTCCCTTGCCCGAGGAGATATGTCAGAAAAAAATATTGCAAAGGGAAATGTTAGAGATTTTACTGTAGCATTATTTTTTATCTTCCTAAAGTCTATCTTGGATATCAAAGAAATAGATAGCGATGGAAAATCTAGAGACAGGAAATTTCAAGATTAGTTTTTTTGAATCTCAGAATTAAGAAGACAGCCCAAGCTGTCTTTATTCTAAAATCATCTGTCTGGTTTTCATAACTGATTTAAAACTTGGGTTCAGTATATATTTTCTGAGCCAGAGGAGATGCTCAGTATTGTCAAAATTTTTATTTATGTTGATTATTTAAACAAAAGTTTATGGTTTACAGTAAGTTAGACTACATACTTGCTATCACGAATTTGGCACATTTTTCAGGTACCTAAAGTCAGTGATATTAAGAGGGTTTATCACTTATTTTAACAGGAAGAAGAATATCAAACTATGCAGCCACAAATGAAAATGGTGAGGCAGTAGAGCTGTGCAATATGAGACTTCAACAGAGAAAGACAAATCTCAGTTGCAGTGATTAGCCATGTAGAAAGGGCTTTGTTTGTTGCCTTACTTGTTTATCTGGGTATAGAATTCTAGGCTGGATTATTTTGAATATGCATAAAAACCAGTGGGTCTTACGCTATATCTACCTCTAGTGGAAAACATAACTTCTCAGAAGTGAGTTTAAATATTGTATTTCTGAAGGGTCAATATATTTACCTTGGGGCACACTGACTATGAAGCTAGGCAGTAAAAAGAGAGAAAATTTGTAGCTTTGTTTGCTGACTCAAGACCTGATTTCTGTATGAGTACTAGGTAGGTTGGTTATAGAGACAGAGCTATACATAGAAATATGCTCTACATTTGTGGCTATATTAGGTTAAATGCTTTTGTTATGTTCTCTTCTTTTTTTGTACTCATTAAACTTATATTATTACTTTTAGATTATAAAATCTATGAAAGGAGAGTATCTAGCTATTGATTCTGTCTAGTTCATTGCCTGCCACATTGCTGTGTTTTGAGTGTGCACACATACATTTATTTATATATTAAAATTCAGTTGTTATAGCTGAGAACTGAAGCAAAGCCTTTTTAAATATTTTTATTGATTTTAGAGAGAGAAAGGGCGAGGGATAGATAGAAACATGGATGAGAGAGAGACATAGATGGGCTGCTTCCTCTACACCCCACACCAGGGATAGAGCCCACAACCCAGAATTGAACTATGACCTCCTTGTTCCTGGGTCCACGTGCAACTACTGAAAAACACTGGCTGGACTGAAGGAAAGTCTTTATAGATACTGAGCAAAGAAAAGAAATGTTTATCAACTGTCCCTCGCCCCTCCTTAAATACTGCCCCCACCATCCACTCTTCAAAACAATGAGCATGATTGTTACTCAGTTCAAAGGACAAGACAAAATACCTAGTTCTGAATTTTCAATACTAGGAATGAATTAACAGTACCACAGGAAGATCCTTAGCTCTGACAGTGAAGGATTCAGTTTTTCAAACCAGCAAAGTAGAAGATATGCGTGAACACAAACTACTTTTCATTTCCAATCCTTAGATCTCTCACCATAGAATAAAACATTTGAAGAACACACATTTCTCAGCAAAGTTATTGCCATTTGATTGACAAGGTAATTCCCCTCTCAGGCAAATTTTATTTTCAATTTCTTTATTGATTAAGGTGTTATATATGTGTCCTTATTCCCCGATTACCCCCTAGCCCCCATATATGCCACCACACCCCTGTTGTCTGTGTTCATTGATTAGGCTTATATGCCCACCATCCCCTACCTTCCCTGAGGTTTGATATTCTGATTGATGTTTCTTTGTATCTGTATCTGCTTTTGTTCATCAGTTTATGTTCATTATATTCCACAAATGAGTGAGATCTTGGTTTATACCTCTTTTGGTGGTGCACATCCTCCAGTAGCTTTTGGAAAATGGGACATGAGAGGCACAATTTTTTTTTGTATTCTTACCTCTCTGAAAATGTCTTTACACAACTGTCACATTAGATTATTTTTTAAAGGAAATAATTTTCCTTTAGAATTTTGAAGGCAGTATCTTCTTTTAGTTTCCATTGTTGTTAAAGTGCATTGCTATTCTAATTTCCAATCTTTTGTAAGTGCACTGTAGTTTTTCTCTGGAGCATTTGGAATTCTTTTACCCGCTGTGTTCTGAAATTTTACTATAGCATTGTTTTGATACGGGTATCTCATTTATTGCATTGAGAACTTGTAGGGTCCTTGAAGATACCTGTGCTCTTCAGTTGGGGGAAATTTTCTTGGATTATTTCTTTGACCATTTTTTCTCCTCTTTTTTTTTGTTTTTTCCTTCTCCCTGTATTTCCCAATTCTCAGATAATAGACCTCCAGCATGGAAACTAATTGTCTTATCTTTTATATTATCTGCTTATCTTTTTATACTTTCCCCCCTAGATTTCCTCAGTTCAATTTTCTTATTCATCTATTTAATATTTTTCCATTAAGTAAATAGCATTTTAATCCATGCATCCCAAAGTTAATCTTCAACATATTCAATCTTATATTTTATTAAGATATACTAACTTTTCACATACTTTGTATTTTAATATTTACTTCTGATTGCAAAAGAAGTACATGCTAGATTTTAAAAAACCTCAATGAACTCCAGGAATATAAATAATAGAAACTGAGATTCTATTATAATCCCATTATCTAGTAAGAAACCCTTTTGATACTTTTTTATGAATTTTAAAAAATAAATCTTTATTGTTCAGATTATTACAATTGTTCCTCTTTTTACCCCCATATCTTTCCTCCACCCAGTTCCTTGTCCAGTCTCCTCCCACACCTCCCACATCTCTTTCCCCCTGAGAATTGTCAGTCCACTCCCTTTCTATTGTATTATATTCACCAGTTTATTCTGTTCACCAGATTTTTTTATTCACTTCTTGATTTTTAGATTCACTTGTTGATAGATATGTATTTGTTGTTCATAATTTTTATCTTTACCTTTTTCTTCTTCCTCTTCTTAAAGAATACCTTTGAGCATTTCATATAATACTGGTTTGGTGATGATGGACTCCTTTAGCTTTTTCTTATCTATGAAGCTCTTTATCTAATCTTCAATTCTGAATGATGGCTTTGCTGGCTAGAGTAATCTGGGTTGTAGGTTCTTGCTATACATCATATTGGATATTTATTGCCACTCCTGTCTGGCCTGCATAGTTTCTGTTGAGAAATCAGCTGGCAATCATATGGGTGCTCCCTTGTAGGTAACTGTTTTTCTCTTGCTGCTTTTAATATTCTCTCTTTGTTTTTTGCTCTTGGCATTTTAATTATGATGTGTCTTGGTATGGTCCTCTTTGGATTCCTTTTGTTTGGGGTTTTGTGCACTTCCTGGACTTATAAGTCTGTTTCTTTCACCAAGCGCAGGACGTTTTCTGTCATTATTTCTTCAAATAGGTTTTCAGTATCTTGATCTCTCTCTTCTTCTGGCACCCCCATAATTCTGATGTTGGTACACTTGAAGTTGTCCCAGAGGCTCCTTATGCTGTCTTCATATTTTGGATTCTTCTTTCTTTTTGCTTTCCTGGTTGGGTGTTTTTTGCTTCATTGTATTTCAAATATTTAATTTGATTCTTGAGATCCTCTACTCTGCTGTTTGATCTCTGTAAATTATTTTTTTTATTTCAGTCAGTGTATGTTTATTTTCTAGTTGGTCCATTTTCATATCCTCAAGGGTCTCACTAAATTTATTGGCCTTTTCTAGAAAATGCTTGAAAAATCTTATAACCATGGTTTTCAACTCTATATCCAGCTCCATTTCTTTCATTTGTTACCTGTTTCTTTGTCTCCACATTTTGGCTGTTTCCTTAAGTTGATAGAGTGGCTTTGTGTGCTAGGTGTCTTATAGGGCCCAGTGGCTCAGTCTCCCCAGTTACCTGAGGTGAACACTCTTGGTGCATCCCTTTGTGGGCTGTGTGCACAGTCTTGTTGTAGTTAAGCCTTGATTGGTATTGGTAACACTGGCCGGAATTGACCTCCAGGCCAATTGGCTGTGAGGATCAGCTGTGTCTAAGATGAGAGAACTTCTGTGTGGAAATACCCTTATGAGAAAGGACTTGCTTCAGTGGGGCTTTGATGCTCACTGAGTCTGCCCCCTGAGTGTGTCCCTTATGGATCTGAGGAGTTGTAATCTTTTATAAAAAAATATATTTTATTGATTTTTTACGGAGAGGCAGGGAGAGGGATAGAGAGTTAGAAACATCGATGAGAGAGAGAGACATCGATCAGCCGCCTCCTGCACGCCCCCTACTGGACTGGGGATGTGCCCGGAACCAAGATACATGCCCTTGACCGGAAGGAATCGAACCTGGGACCTTTCAGTTCTCAGGCTGACGCTCTATCCACTGAGCCAAAACGTTTTTGGCAGGAGTTGTAATCTTTATGGTCCTATTCTGACCCCTGGGTACACTGGCTCTTGGATCTCCAAGGAGGTGCTAATTTAGCCTCTACCCGAGGCCACCCAGGCAAGAGCTACAGAGAGATCTGCAGATTCCTCCTCTTTGGTTGGGTTTTGGAGGTGCCCAGATGAGACCTAGCTGTGAAGCAGTGTAAATTGCTGTGGGGGCTTTGGGCCTTCTTTTGGATGATCTGGGTCTCTCTGACTCAGCTGCAGTTTGTTAGGTAAGTTTAGATTTCAAAGGACCAGGCCATTCATATGCAATAGCCTCTGTACACAACTTGGATGGGGCAGAGTCTCAGGGCAGAGCAAACACCAATGGTTTCCCTTTAGCCCTGCCCTAAGAGGCCCCCCGGGTATCAGTGTCCCTCGGTAATTGCTGCAGGCACCTCGAGTTCCGCCCGCTGGCAGACAGTCCAGTTTCGCCCTGTATGAGTCTGGGTCTCCAGACTCTCGCCCAGAACTGGAGTTCAGAGGATTCGGGAGCTTGTGTCTCCCTCTGGTTTGAAAAAGCCATCCATGTACTCAGTTGCCAGCCCTCTCCTTGTGTGAACCTCCATACCTCTGCCCTTTACTTCCAAGGCTCCTCTGAGTCTCAGTGTGCTTTTCTCTTCCCTTCTAGTTGAGAATTTCCACAGCCTTCCCGTGGTTCTGGATGATGCCCATTTTGTCTTTTAGTTGAACTTTTGAAGTTGTTTTGTGAGGCAGCAAGTTTAGCTGTTTAGCTGTGCTGCCATCTTCTCTACGAATTTTTAAGTGTGTTTGTGTGTGTGTGTGTGTGTGTGTGTATGTACGTGCGCACATGCATACCATGGGTACTATTTTGTGACTCAAAAAAGTTTATCTTGGATATTTTCATTCTCAATTTTTAAAATGACTGTATAATATTCCATTTTTGTGGATGTACTATTATTTATTTTATTATTGAAGGTTATTTGAGATTTTATAAATTTTTGCCTATGCAAAAATTCTGCAGTGGAATATTCACATATATAATCTTTGTACATTAGTATGATTGTATCTGTGAGATAATTTTCTAGGATTATTGTAACTAGGGTAAATGTTTTAAGTACTTATTTTAAAGTTTATAGTATACATTTAAGATGCCATGAAAATTACTTTTTGTTCTATAATCAGCTTTGTACTTTCTCTATTTTTTTAGAGAGGAAGGGAGAGACACACACAGAGAGAAACATTGATATGAGAAAGACACAGCAATTGGTTTCTTCCCACAATCAAGCCTGCGATGGTGGTACGTGTCCTAGACCCATGGTCGGCAAACTGTGGCTTGTGAGCCACATGCGGCTCTTTGGCCTCTTGAGTGTGTCTCTTCCACAAAATACCATGGCCTGGGCGAGTCTGTTTTGAAGAAGGGGCGTTGGAAGAAGTTTAAGTTTAAAAAACTTGGCTCTCAAAAGAAATTTCTAAAGTTAGGTGAGGTAGATAAAAGATCAGTCAAAGGACTTGTATGCATGCATATAAGCATAACCAATGAACATAGACACTGGGAGGTTGGGGTATGCCTGGGAGGGAGGGGGGCAATGGGGAGATATGTATAAAAAATTAATTAAAAAATAAAAAAAAGAAATTTCAATCACTGTACTATTGATATTTGGCTCTATTGACTAATGAGTTTGCCAACCACTGCCCTAGACTGTAATCGAACCTGAGACCCTTCAGTCCCTGGGCTAACACTCTAACCACTGAACAAAACTGGCTAGGACTGTACTTGATTTCTACTAAACAATAAGAAGTTGCAATAATTACCATATTAGCCATTTATCTGTCTATCTGTAAATTGGTTATGGATTGATTGCAGGGCCTACAGAAAGTATATATAAAGGTAAGAGAAAATAAATAAGCTATGGCATGACCAGCTCATTTTTATAAAGATACTAATAAAACCTTTAATATCAAACATAGGAAGAGTACATCTCTCCATTTAGATGCTTCATTAGCCTACAAATAAAACACGATGAGTTGTCAAGAGAATGGAAGTAGGAATTGCCTATTTCCCCGATTATTCCCAAGGAAAGGATGTTGCAGAACTTGTGGATCATCTCTGTGCAAATTTGTAGAAAGCCTACTTTTATAAGGGTGTTAAGGGAGCACTCATAGACCAAAAGTTGCTCTTGAACCTAGAAAATCCAGGTCTATCCCTGAGATTTTTAGATAGATGGCATTTTGTACTCATGCCAGGAACTGAAGTCCCTATTAATAAGTTACTCCATTTCTAAAATATATGCAAAGTGATAAAGTAGTTATAAATGTTATTTGAGAAACAACTAATGAATATTGTTGCTGAAAGTATAAAGAGGTATATAAATCTAAATAAATGTATAAATAAATTTCTGCTAAATTAAACTTTGTTATCTTTAGAATGTATGAAACAACTATTTAAAATATATTTTTTCTTCAGCACTTAGTGTATTGTAATCTTCAATAAATATTAAGAATTATTGGTCCTTATGTATTTTGGAAATTAACTCCTTATCAGGTGTATCATTAGCAAATATATTCTACCCTACGGTGGGCTCCCTTTTCATTTTGTTGATTTTTTTTTCTGCTGTGCAGAAGCTTTTTGTTTTGATGTAGTCCTATTTGTTCATTTTCTCCTTAGTTTCTCTTGCTCTAGGGGTTGTATGAGCAAACATATTGCTATGAGAGATGGCTGAAATTTTGCTGCCTATAGTTTCTTCTAAGATTTTTATGGTTTCATGACTTACATTTAAGTCTTTTATCCATTTTGAGTTTATTCTTCTGTATAGTGTAATTTGGTGGTCTAGTTTCATTTTTTTGCGTGTCCAATTTTCCCAACATCATTTATTGAAGAGACTGTCTTTACTTCATTGTATACTCTTGCCTCCTTTGTCAAAAGTTAATTGAGCATAATGGTTTGATTTCTGGGGTCTCTGTTCTGTTCTATTGATCTATATGCCTACTATACTGCTGGTGGGAATGTAGACTAATGCAGCCACAGTGGGAGCAGCATGGAGTTTCCTCAAAAAAAGTAAAAATGGAAATCCTATTTTATCCAGTGATCCCACTTCTAGAAATATATTTTAAGAAACACAAAACATTAGTCAGAAAGATTATATGCACTCCTATATTCATAACAGTACAATTTATAATAGCTAAGATCTGGAAATAGTCTAAGTGGCCATCTACACTAATAAAAGGGAAACATGCAAATTGACCATCATTCTTCTGTGCCCACCAGCCAATCAGAGTGAGTATGCACATTAACTCAACAAAGATGGTGGTTAATTTGCACATGCAGGTGCAGAACAAAGACTGAAGACAATGTACAAAAGTAAGAGGGAGGGAAAGAGGAGCGAGGTGGTGGTGGTAGTGGTGGCAGTGGGAGGCGGTGGCAGGGGGAAGTGGTGGGAAACCCTATTCTTGCAGGAATCTTCCTGCAACAGGCCTCTAGTCAGTAGATGAGTGGATAAAAAAGCCTGTGGTACATTTACACCATGAATAATATGCAGCTGAAAAAAAAGAAGTTTCTCTTATCCTTTGAGACAGTATGGAGGGACCTGGAGAATATTATGCTAAGTGAAATAAGCCAGTCAGAGAAAGACAAGTATCACATTATCTCACTCATATGTGGAATCTAATAATCAAAACAAGCTGATGAACAAACAAAATAGATCTAGTGACTTAGAAGCATGGAACAGACAGTGTTGAATCTCAGAGGGAATTCAGCGGTGAGGAAAGATTAACCAAAGAATCTGTATGCATATATGCATAGCCTATGAACACAGACAGTGTGGTGATAGCTTGGGAGGGGCGGGGGCAAGGTGGAGGGGGTCAATGGGGAAAAAGGGAACATCTGTAATATTTTCAACAATAAAAATAAAATTAAAAAAGAAATAATTGTCATTGTTATACATTTATTGTGGCATTAGAAGCATGTTTGAGAATAAACTTAAGAAACTAAAAAAAACTGAGAATTCTACTTAATATCAATTGAGTTATATATAGTAGGTAGCAAGCATTGGAAGTGGAATTATAAGAGGTGGTAATGGTTGAAAACGTATATAGATAGCACAATGCTTATTAGTTGCAATCATAGTGTATTGTTAGCAGAAACTGGGATTATTTGGGAGGATATTTGTCACATTTGAGGATGATGACCTAAAAATACCCAAATGTCCCGTCCTGCCTCTGCCAGAGAAAAGGTGCTATAGTTTGTTGGTTCTTGGGACTGAGCCCTTTGGCTATTTCTTTGCCTGACCATTTTCTTCATTTAGGAAAAAATGACCTGAATCATAGTCATTCCACGGTTATTTGTTACTCTTATATAATGATCTAAAAAAATCTCTTTACTCTTTCTTGACATTTACCTTTTCTTGCCTTCCTCTAGAGCTCAGAGAACCAAGTTTTAGCTATGTTCTGCTACTGTTATTAGTCACTTTAACTCTCTAGGATTTACTGTCCTTATATTTATAATAAAACTAGTGATCCAGTGCATGGATTCATGCACATTGAAAGGAAATTCATTAGAAGGTGGCCAGTGGGGTGGGACTGGGTGAGACTGGCCGGACATGCCTTGGAGCCAACCTCCCACAGTCCCTCCCTGGCCAGTGGCCACACCTGGGTTGGCACCGTTGCATGAAGGGTATCTGGGGAGTGAGCGGGGTCCCACCAGCCTGGCCTGTGGGGATCGACCGGAACCAGCTCTCTGACATCCCCCGAGGGGTCCCAAAGTGCGAGAGGGCATTCTGCAAAGTTGCTGTCGTACAGGGTGTGGAACGCAAATGCAAGTGTGCAGTAAACCAGATTCAGGGCCTATAGTGCCCCAGCAACAACATAACCCATGGCCAAAGGTGGAATCACGCAGTCATGTGAGGAGTCAGGCTCCCTCCTCTCTGGTTTCAGGGTTCATCACCCGAGAACCGTGGCTGCCAAGTTACTGCAGCTCGGCAGCCCCTGCGTTGAGTGCCTTCCCCCTGGTGGTGCTCAGTGCATATCATAGCGACTGGTCGGATGGCTGAACACTTAGCATATTAGCCTTTTGTCTGTCTATCTATCTATCTATCTATCTATCTATCTATCTATCTATCTATAGATATTTAAACAAAATAATCACTATAGATTCTTCTAATGCTATATTTTGAGATTATAAAAATGCAAGTTCCCCCATAACCCTTCAATGGCTTTCTACCGCACCATAAATAAAATAAAAATCTCTTTCCTATAAGCCCATAAAGCCTCATATGATCAGCCCTGCGTCTGTCTCCTCCTTCCATATCATGCTGCTATCCTGTACTCACTTGAAGCCAGCTACATCAGCTTCCTATTCTTTTAGGAATCAGCTCAAATAATACCTTCTCAGGAAGATTTCCCTTGACCACCTTATTTAACTTAAGCTACTTCATGGAAGTTACTGAGGCACTATCATATTACCTATTAAATCTTCCTCAAACCCTTTTTCACAACTAGTTATTAGCTTTGTTTATTTCTTCTCATGCCAGATCAGAATGTCAGCTCCATGGAGATGGTACCTGGCTTATCTTACTTATCCCTGTATCTTCAGTGCCAACATAGTTCCTCATACACAAAAGATGTTAAAAAAAAAACACTTGCTAAATGTTTATTGTTGGAAAGAGACTGATACGTGTTGAAATGATATATGAACCAAGAAGCAGGGGCCAAAAGAGGCCCTCTGGCATATAGTGGTGTTTACAATTGACAGTGAAGCCCTGTGGTCTACTTATAACAAGCACATAGCCAAACAGTCAATCTAAATGGATGTCCTGGGTAGCTCTGGTATATACCATAGTAAAAAAAATGCAATATTTGATGGCTCTTTCTCAGAAAGATAGTCCTGTTGAGATGACTAAGAGTGCCTCAGTGCACTTATAGGTCCCCATTGTTCTCTAACCAGGACTTTCTTCTTTTACCTCTTCTCAGATTAGACTCCAGAGATAATAATATTAGGAAATCTAAACTGAATTGGACCCTAGTGCGGTTTTAGGGAAGAAAGAGTGAGGATGAGGTTTGGATGATATCAAATATTTTATTACTTAGCTTTTTGTTGTTGTTACAATAGTGCTTGTGTATAAGGCAGAGAAAAACTGGGGAAAACAAACCAGAATTTAGGATTTAATCAAGTGTCCATCTGATTTCACTGAAACCCTAGGAGACTGTTCTCTATTAGATTTTTCAACTTATTAGGCCTTAGCATCCTTATATGTAATAATAAAATAAATAAAATAATCACTGTGTTCTCTTCCAGTTTACTATTTTGTGATTTTTATGATATAGATTAAATATTAATATGTGAACCACAATCTTTACTTTTTAAGAAATTCTTTCTTAGCCCAGCCAGTGGTGCTCAGTGGTTGAGTATTGACCTATGAACTGGGAGGTCATGGTTAGATTCCCAGGCAGGGCACATGCCCAAATTACAGGGTTGACCCCCAGTAAGGGGTGTGCAGGAGGCATCTGATCCATGATTCTCTCTCATCATTGGTGCTTCTCTCTCTCCTCTCTCTGAAATCAATAATAAAAAAAAACATAAAATTTCTCTATTGAAACTGTATTTTGGAATCAGAAATTATAATATCAGAATTCAGAACACAGGTATTTAGAAAAGAATTAAAGATTATACTGCATACATATTCTTTATAATGCTTAACAACCAATTCTTCGAGTGCTATAATTGAATCAGGCCCAAGTTATGACTTATTTAGGCTTATCCAATCTGTCATGATAGAATTCCTTTGGATAAGTACACTTTCTACTAAAAGCATACCTACCATATTTATAATGTATAACTAAAATCCAATATAATAAAAGGCTAATGTGCAAATTGACCAAACAGTGGAACAACTGGTCACTATGAAGAGCACTGACCACCAGGGGGCAGACACTCAATGCAGAAGCTGCCCCCTGGTGGTCAGTGAGCTCTCATGGTGGGGAGCACCCTTCGGCCAGAAGCCAGGCTCACGGCTGGTGAGCGCAGCGCTAAGAGTGTCTGACTGACAGCTTAGGCCTGCTCCCTGAGGGCTCCCAGACTGCGAGAGGGTGTGAGCTGGGCTTTGGGACCCCTTCCCTCCCAGTACACAAATTGTGTGCACTGGACCTCTAGTAAGTTAATAAGGTCTCATTTTTTTTTTTGAAAGAGAACTAAATGGCCACTGGGGATAGCTGGATTGATCCTCAATGAGATATTTCTTCTTTTTCCTACTAGATATCCAAGAAGAAGTATTTCATGTTAGTATTATCTTTGTCACTATCTACATTTATATGGATAAATATGATTGACTTTATCAAAATTACATCACAGCTATTTTTTCTACTTTCAGTAAGGTGACCTTTATCATTAACATTGACCTGCTGTCCTCTATGTGTCACAGAGGAATGAACCAACAAGTGAGAAATGAGTCATCTATTCAAAGAAAATTCAGCCTGCTAAGACCCATTCTTCTTTTAAATTGCATTAACTTGGAAGTTCAACTGTAGTGACTAGATCGGATTATTTTCTCAGGTAGCATATGTAGATTAATCTTATTTTATAACTAGAGGCCCAGTGCACTTGGGCGGGTCTCCTCAGAGCAGGCCTAAGCTGGCGGTTGGACATCCTTAGCACTGCTGTGGAGTTGCCACTGCACTTACCAGCCATGAGCCCGACTTCTGGCTGAGTGGCACTCCCCCTGTGGGGAGCACACTTATCACCAGGAAGCAGCTCATTCGTTGAGTGGGATTGGGCAGAAACTGGATCTTTGACATCCCCTGAGGGGTCCTGGATTGCGAGAGAGTGCAGGCCAGGCTGAGGGTCCCCACTGGTGCACAATCGAAGCTAGAGAGGGACGCAGGAGGTTGGCAAGCCAGGGAGGGACTGCAGGAGGGCTCCAGGGCATGTCTGGCCCATCTTGCTCAATCCCAATCGGCCGGACCCCAACAGCAAGCTCACCTGTCGGTTGGAGTATCTGCCCCCTGGTGGTCAGTACATGTCATAGCAACTAGTTGACTAGTTGACTGTCCCCAGGTGGTCAGTTCATGTCATAGTGAGCAGTTGAGCAGCTTTAGCATATCATTAGCATATTACACTTTGATTGGTTGGATGGCTGACTGGATGACCAGACACTTAGCATATTAGGCTTTTATTATATAGGATACTTTATATAAATAAGTCATAGTAATAAAAAGTACCTCAAAATTTAAATTGGTTTGTATTATGCCTCAGTTGGATAGCATACTCACATGCCTATTCTCAGTCTGAGGAACAATACTATGGTAGCAGTAGGAAACATAGGTAGCATAGTTGAAAAAATAATCCCTAAACTACAAGGAGGAAACAGGTCCTGAAATTAATTTTATTGTTTAAAGTATTACATATGTCTCCTTTTCCCCCAGTTGACACCCCCCTGCAATCCACACTCTCCAGGACAAGCCCCCACTACCCCAGGGTCCATGACCATTGCTTATGCTAATATGCATACATACAAGTCCTTTGGCTGAGTGGCACTCCCTGCCTTCTCTCTGAGATTAGAAGGTCTGTTCAGTGTTTTCTTTATCTCTGGACCTGTTTTTATTTATCAGTTTATGTTGTTTATTATATTCCACAAATGAGTGAGATCATGTGTTATTTATGTTTCTTGACTGGCTTATTTCACTTAACAGAATGCTCTCCAGGCCCATACATGTTGTTGCAAATGGTAAAAGTTCATTCTTTTTGATAGCAGTGTAGTATTCCATTTGTAGATGTACCACTATTTTTAATCCATTTATCTGCTGATGGACACTTAGGCTGTTTCCAAATCTTAGCTATTATAAATTGTGCTGGTATGAATATAGGGATGCATATGTTTTTTTGGATTGGTGTTTCTAGTATCTTGGTATATATTCCCAGAAGTTGGATTATTGAGTCAAATGAAAGTTCCATTTTTTACTTTTTGAGGAAACTCCATACTGTTCTCCACAGTGGCTGCACCACCAGCAGTGCACGAGGGTTCTTTTTTCTCTGCATTCTTGCCAGCACTTATCATTTGTTGATTTCTTGATGATAGCCAGCCTGCCACGAGTGAGATGGTACTTCATTGTTGTTTTGATTTGTATTTCAGATGATTAGTTATTTTGAGCATGTTTTCATATGTCTCTCGGCCTTCTTTATGTTCTTCAGAAAAGTGTCTATTTAGATCCTTTGCCCACATTTTGATTGGATCATTTTTCTTCCTTTTGTTAAGTTGTATGAGTTCCCTGTAAATTTTGGAGATTAAACCCTTATCTGAGAAAGCATTGGCAAATATGTTTTCCCATTCTGTGGGCTTTCTTGTTTTGTTGATGGCTTCTTTCGCTGTGCAAAAGCTTTTTATTTTGATGTAGTTCCATTTGTTTATTTTCTTCTCAGTTTCTATGTCATGGGATTTATGGCAGCCGTCAGTTTAATGAAATGTTGCCTCTTATTGTAACTTGAATTGTTCCATTTTTTAATGTTCATACTTCCATTGTCCATGCCTATTCCTATTTACTAGCTGCTAATCTATTCCTAAAAGTGGGGCATAGTTTTTAACTTCCTCTGCTTTCAGAAGGCACAATTTCTTGCATATCAGTTTATCAACAAAAGTGATCAATATTTATTGTAGTGCAATTAAAACTCTGATTTATTTGCCAGAGTTAATTAGGACAATTCCTTATATTCTTCTAATAAAAATTCTTTTTTAAAATTCGGGATAAACATTAGCACTTTTTTTTTATCATCCTTAAGCAGTTCTCTGGAATAATAATGATATTTGAAATTGGATGAAAATCTCATGCAATAATGACACTTAACATTTGTATTTCTTATATTGTAATGACATAGTGATAATGATAGCCCTCCACATTGTTTTTACATTCAGTATGTCACTTAGGCCTTATATTATGTGAAGAAATAATTATCATCAAAACATTGTCTCTTACTCAATATGAAAGACATTCTAATTCTAATTTAATCAAACAAGTATTGAGAATGCTAAAGGAATGAGATGTATGTCTTTTGTAAAGACAGCAAAAACTTCTTTGCTATGGCCAGGAATGCTCCATCCAGAGATGGTCCAAGAGACTGAAGACAAGATTCAAGAAAACAGATGGTTTTAGCAGCTTAATGAAAGAGCAGAGCCTTTCCTTAGGGAACTATAATTATAAAGACCTGTAATTAGCCTGCTAAATCAGGATGGGGAATTCTCAGCACCTCGCAGTAATTATCTAGGGGTGTGAAATAACTAAAAACACCTGGAAGCTCCAAGAAGGTATATCACCTTAGAGAGGGTCAGATTCATGTATATGGGACTTGTGCGCTTGCACAGGTTCTAAGGCTCAGAAGGACCTGCACTGAGCTTAATGCTCTGCTTTTTCTTTCTTGAAGTGCTTAAAAATTTCTGAACAGGGGGCCCCACATTTTTCTTTTGCTTTGGGTCTCACAAGTATATAGCCAGTCCTGACCTGAGGTGACCTAAGAGAGCAACTTTTGGATGAGGTAGCTGGTTAGCTGGATAGGTAGTGTGAGAAATAACCATGATAGCAGCTTGGCCAGTAGGACATTACGTAAACTACAGAGTAGAGAGCAGTGTAGACTGGGCCCTCCTAGGAAGGGAGTATTAATTTTGAGAATAATGAACATTTTTGGAGGACTTGTAGGAGGAAAGGCAAAAGAAAAGAGATGGATGCTTCTTTATTTTGGTAACTTGTGTCTTACATTACTTAAAATGGATTTTCCAACTACCTTTCAATATCAGCATTCTCCAAACATTTCTAATTGCACACTCTTGTAATTATAAAAACATTTAAACATGAATCTCCCTAGTATAGATTTATTAGTTTAAAACTTACATATTATATTACTATAAAACTATGTTATATGTCAGCAATGTCAAATAAAAATATCGCGTTGTACACAAATGAAAGCACATATGTAATATTAAATTTTCTAGTAAGCAAATTAAAAAATAAAAAACAAGTGAAATTAATTTTAATAATGTGTTTTAATTAAGCCAACATATAAAATATTATCATTTCAACATGACATTAATATGTTTTCCATTTTTCACACTATGTCTTAGAAATCTGGTGTATATTTTAAACTTTCAGCATTCCAATTCAGACTAGCCAAGTATTAAGTGTTTAATAACCATGTGTGGTTAATGGCTACAGTACTTGATAGTGTGATTTTATATGTTTCAGAACATATGAAATATAAACTAAGGTTGTATAAGGATAAAAAAAAAGTTAATATTAAAGTCCTGGACTTCATGGCTTCACAGGAAAATTTTACCAAGCATTCAGAGAAAAATTAATATCTGTCTTCCTCAAACTATTGCAAAAAATTCAAGAGGAAGGGAGACTTAACATCACTTTTTATCCTAATTCCAAATCCAGATACAGACTACAAAGGAAGGAAGATATAGGCCAATATCTCTGATGAACACAGATCCTAAAATCCTCAACAAAGTATTAGCAAATTGGATTCAGCAATACAAGGGGATTTATTTTGAGGATGCAAGGCTGGTACAGTATTCACAAATCAATAAATGCGATATATCAAATAGCAAAATGGAAGATAAAAATCATATCATACCGATAGATACAGGAAAAACATTTGATAAAATCCAGCACCCACTTTTGATAAAAACCCTCAACAAAGTGGGAATAGAGGGATCAAATCTCAACATAACAAAAGCCTTATATGACAAACCTACAGCTAACATCATGCTCACTGGACAAAAACTAAAACATTTCCTTTAAGAATAGGAACAAGACAGGGTTGTCTGCTTTCACCACTCTTATTCAACATAATACTAGAAGTCCTAGCCACAGGAATCAGACAAGAAGAAAAAAAAAGTAAAAGGCATCCACATTGGAAAGAAGGAAGTAAAACTGTCATTATTTGCAGATGACATGATATTGTGTGTGTGTGTGTGTGTGTGTGTGTGTATGTGTATGTATATATATAAAACCTAAAAACTACCAAAAAACAATTAGGTCTAATAAATGAATTTGGCAAAGTAGCAGGAGATAAAATTAATGTTCAGAAAATCAGTGGCATATTTACACACTGATAATGAACTATCAGAAAGAAAAAACTAAGAAAACAATCCCATTTACTATTGCAACAACAGAAAATAAGGTACCTAGGAATAAATTTAACAAAGGAAGTAAAATACTTTTACTTGAAAAACTATAGGTCATTGAAGAAAGAAATTGAGGAAGATACAAATAAGTGGAAGCATATACCATGTTCATGGATTGGTAGAGTTAACATCAGTAAAATGTCCATTCTATCCAGAGCAATTTATAGATTCAATACAATTCCTATTGAAATACCAATGATATATTTCACATATCTATAACAAATAATCCAAAATTTATATAGAACAACAAAGATCTCAGCCCTGACCAGTTTGGCTCAGTGGATAGAGCGTCTGCCTGCGGACTGAGGAGTCCCGGGTTTGATTCTGGTCAGGGACATGTACCTTGGTTGTGGGCACATCCCCAGTGGGAGGTGTGCAGGAGGCAGCTGATCGATGTTTCTCTCTCATCGATGTTTCTGGCTCTCTATCCCTCTCCCTTCGTCTCTGTAAAAAAATCAATAAAATATATTTTTAAAAAAGAGATCTCAAATAGCCTCAGAAATCTTGAGAAAGAAAAACAAAGTTGGAGATATCACAATACTTGATACCAAATAATACTGCAAGGCCTTACTAATCAACACATCATGGTTTTGGTACAAGAGCAGACTTATAAACCAATGGAACAGAACAGAGACCCCAGAAATCAACCCAGATCATTATGGTGAATTAGTGATTGACAAAGGAAGCAAGAGTATACAATGCAATAAAAGACAGTCACTTCAATAAATGGTGTTGGGAAAATTGGACAGGTACATGCAAAAAATTAAACTAAACCACTTTCTTATATCATATACAAAAATAAATGAAATAAAGCCAAAATAATTGAAGACTTTAATGTAAGTTGAGAATCCATGAAAATCTTAGAATAAAATATAGGTAGTAAAATCTCAGACATCTGTTAGAGCAATATTTTTTCTGCTATATCTTCTAGACAGTGGTCGGCAAACTCATTAGTCAATCAAGCCAAATATCAACAGTACAACGATTGAAATTTCTTTTGAGAGCCAAATTTTTTAAACTTAAACTTCTTCTAATGCCACTTCTTCAAAATAAACTTGCCCAGGCTGTGGTATTTTGTGGAAGAGCCACACTCAAGAAGCCAAAGAGCTGCATGTGGCTTGCGAGCCGCAGTTTGCTGACCATGGTCCTATGACAAGGGAAATGAGAAAAAACAAGTGGAGGACTATGTCAAACTAAAAAGTTTTTGCACAGCAAAAGAAATCATTTAAAAAAAATGAAAAAGGAACTCACTCTATAGGAGAACATATTTGTCAATGATAAAAGGTTAATTTTCAAAATATGTAATGAACTTATACAACTCAACACCAGGAAAACAATCCAAAAAAATAAATGGTCAGAAGAGGAGATATGGCTCTTTCTTATCAATGTTTCTCTCTGTCTCTCCCTCTCGCTTACATTCTCTCTAAAAATCAATGAGAAAATATCCCAATGAGGATTAAAATACATACATACATACATACTTATAACAAAAGAAAGTAATAGAAGAGGAATTTCCAAGTTCTAATATTTTCCCCATATTTTAATGGATGGCCTTGCAAATCATGGGGTATGGGAATCACACATTGAAAAACAGTGGTCTAGTATTCTGACAACCATCTTTGGAAAATACAGCCTGCTACAACTCCTTAACTGTTTTGCAAAGTCGAGGCTCTAGTAAATTTCACTGTATTGATACCTCTGGCATATTGTTTCTGGAAACATGCATATTCCTCTTTGGGAAGCTCAAAAAGAAGTCCAAGAAACTGTGTGGCAGTTAGGAGATACCAGGTCATGGAAGACTTTTTGTCCGATGCTATGGAGCCCAAACTTTATCTTCTTGGTGATTTTTCAGCAGGGAATAGCATAGTCAGTTGTATTTTAAAATAGATTCCTCTAACTGCAGTGGGAGGATGTATTTAAAAGGCCAAGACAGGGCCTAGGGCAAATAGAAAGTAAAACAGTATATTATAGCAATGGTCTCAGCTTGTTCACCAGATCTTATCAGGTACACATGCTTGCTTATTAAGATGTTCTACTTGGAGCACTTGTCAAGTGAAGTTTTGAATATAGTAACAGTTAGAAAAAAGCCATTGAAAAAACATGTTAATGGAAATGTTCAATGTTTGATTCTTAATAACTTTGAGCCAGTGCTTCAGAGCATCCACTATTTCTTTCTCCACATTGTTTTTCTACTTCCCCACAAATCCAAACACATTTATCTTAAAGATCTCTTTGTCAACTGTCCTATGGCATCCATATACCCCAAAGGCCTAGAGAATTGGGGTAGAGATGGTTGATATCAGGGCTATCCTATATAATAAAGAGGGAATATGCAAATTGACCATCACTCCAACACACAAGATGGCCGCCCCCATGTGGACACAAGATGGCCACCACAGATGGCCTATAAGGGCGGGCAGATGGGGGCAACCAGGCCTGCAGGAGAGGTTAGTTAAGGGTGACCAGGCCGGCAGGGAAGGGCAGTTGGGGGCAAGCAAGCCTGCAAGGGAGGGAAGTTAGGGGTGACTGGGCCAGCAGTGGAGGGCAGTTAGGGGTGATCAGGCTTTCAGGGGAGGACAGTTGCAGGTGACCAGGCCTGCTGGGAAGAACAGTTAGGGGTGACCAGGCTTGCGGGGGAGGGAAGTTAAGGGTTACCAGGCTGGCAGGGGAGCAGTTAGGCATTGATGAGGCTGGCAGGGGAGTGGTTAGTGGGTGATCAGGCTGGCAGGCAGAAGCGGTTAGGAACAATCAGGCAGGCAGGCAGGCAAGTGGTTGGAAGCCAGCAGTCCTGGATTGTGAGAGGGATCAGACCTAAATGGGCAGTCGGACATCTCTCAAGGGGTCCCAAATTGGAGAGGATGCAAGCTGGGCTGAGGGAAACCCCCCCATACACACAAATTTCATGAACCAGGCCTCTAGTATTAAGATAATTGAGGAACATTCCACAGAACAGTTGATCTATATTTTTCAAAAATGTCAGTATCATTTAAAAAACCTAAGGGATTGTTTTAGATTAAAAGAAATTAAAGGAAAAAGATCAAAGAACTATGGTAACTAAGCACAATCTTGGATTGGATTCTGGATTGAAACTATTTACTATAAAGGACATATTTGGAATTGCTGGAGACATGTGCCCAGTTGGAGTGACTCAGTTGGTTGAGCATTGTCCTGTTTACCTAAAGGTTTCCTGTTTGATTCCCAGTCAAGGCAAATATGGAGGCAATGGATCTCTCTCTCTCTCTCTCTCTCTCTCTCTCTCTCTCTCTCTCGTTCTCTCTGTTCTCTCTCTAAGCATGTACCCAAATGAAGATTAAAAAGAAAATTTAAAAATTTTAAATAGTATTGTATCAATATTACATTATCTGAATTTGATAATTGTAAAATGGCTATGTAAAGGAATGTCCTTATTCTTAAGATATACATGTTAAAACATTTTAAGGAAGGGTTATGATAGCTCCAACTTAACATGACTCAGCAAAAATTTGAACATACTTAAGCATATATTTATATACAATATAGAAAAAGAGTATGCAAATATGCCAAAAAGCAAATACAGCAAAAATGTTAGCAGTTGATAATCTTGGTATACGTTATTCATTGTACTATTTTTTATAATTTTTATGTATGTTTAAATTTTAGAGAAGCAGTTGAGTACTTTTAAATATAATGATATAATGTCTGAGATTTGCTTCAGAATAATGGCAGGTGGGGAGTGAGAGTTGGTAGAAGTATAGATGAAATAATTATCAAGAGTTATAGATTATTGAACCTCTTTGATGGGTATATGGGCATTCATTGTATTATTTTGTCTATTTTGATATATGTTTAAAAATATCCATAATAAAATACTTAAAACTAAAACAATTAGAGGCTGTGCCACCCTCATAAATAAGTAAAAGGAACAATGCTAATACTTAATAGGATAGAATTCTATATTAATTGTAACTTTGCCAAGTCTACTTTATGGTGGGGATGGGAGGTGAGGGGGTGGTGGGTGGGTACAGATATAAAATATCATATTCTTTCATAAAGAGTTTTTGAATGCTGCTATTGTATTGGTGTCCTAGCACATAATTTGTTTATTGGATAATTCAGGATTGATTGAATTAGAGAGGTGAATTAAAAAGAAAATTAGGGAACTGCATAATATATTTATTCTGGTTGAAAAATTTACATGATAAAAAAGAAGCTTCTAGGAAGCTCTCCATTTTTTCACACACTAGATTGTTCAAGTTTTGATATGAATGAAGCTAAGAAGTTAGTTGCTAAAAGTCTAAATAGTTCTTATGTTTTTCCAATGTTTCAGAGACTAAGAGGTTTGTAGCTCAGCTGTTTTCCTTTCATAACCCCTCTTAACCCTCACATATAAATGTTCGTCTGCCAAACATTTGTCAGAAACAATTCATACAAAATCCCAAATTCTTGAGCAGATGCAAACTCTTGTTTCACTCTTGGCTGTTTTTCAAAATTCCCTAGGTAACACTTTTCCAGATTTACAGAAAAATGAAAATAATTCTGCCAAGAATTATGAGTTATATTATGAATTTAGGTATGAGGCCCTTTGAAGAGCACACCAAAACATAGACTTTTTTTGTTGCCTTATGGATTATGAAGGGGTTAACAGTAGGAAAGGACACTAAAGGGGCAAAATGTTGTGAGACACATCACAGTGAAAAAACAGGTTTTTTTGTTCATTCCATTGCTTAAGAGATTTATAGCCATCTTTGAAAGTGAATTATTTCCACACTTATATACATTATCTGTTCACATTAGAGAATTATGTTTGATATCAACAAACCCTGAACACTAGCAGAGATGGCTCAAATAAAATAATTTCTAGGTCATACTAATCGGGCCTTACTTATGGTACACAAAAAGTCCACTAAGTTTTAAGATGATTTAGAAAATAATAAATTAACATCAGCGATAAGTAGGGGAGTTACAAAATATATAGAGAGTATATAAAATCTGTTTGGCTAATTTTCCAAATATTATACTATAGATTTTTATTCAACAATTAAAAGATAGAAGTAGTTAACATCATTGGAGAAAATTAAAATCTCAGAGATACAGAACATGTGTTTTGAACCTTAACAGACATATGTTAGTAAAAACAAATTCAAAACTACCAGGTAATTTGATAAATTTTGACCATACAAATAATATATTATGTTATGACATTTTAAAAATTATTTGAACATAAAAATAAAATTAAAGTATATTTAATTATCCCTTAAATTATTGGTAATCTATATAATAGAAGCCTAAGCAATGGTTTCGGCAGAATGACCGGAACGATAGGTTGTTATGATCCACACTGACCATCAGGGGGCAGACACTCAATGCAGGAGCTGCTCCCTGGTGGTCAGAGCACTCCCCCAGTGGGAGAGCCACTCCCACCTCCACAGCAGCACTAAGGAGCAGAAAGCCAAGTGGTAAGGAGCGAGCAGGCTGGCAGGCGGTAAGGAGCAAGGGGTTCTGGCCTGCGAGAGGGCACTGGCCGGGCTGAGGGAACCCCCCCCACAAGTGCAGAATTTCACACACCAGGCTTCTAGTTAAGAATATGAAAGTAACTGCCAAAAATATAGGGGAAATATGTGAACTATTTTATGTTTCTTTAAAAGGGGGAAATTTCATTAGCATATTAATTAAAAACCTTACCATTTATTAATATAGAGTTGAATTAATAAATTAAAAGTCATTGTAGTATTTCTCTATGCTATAAAATTATAATAAATACCTACTTAATGTGGTAAGTACTAAAAAGTGATGAACCTGTAACATTGGATTGAAATAATATTATGTATATTTGTGAAAAGAAAGCAGTTGTAAATGACCAGAATAAACAAATCCAAGTACTTTAAATTCAGAATAAACAATTCCAAGTACATTAAGGATAAAGCTTCTTTGACATTATCCTAGTCTCTTAAATTACTCTAGAAAACTCGTTTTAGATATAGCAGTTTCTATTTCCCCTCTCTTTTTTTGGTTCCACATACCATATTTTCTGGTGTATAAGACAACTTTTTAACCCAGGAAAATCTTCTCAAAAGTCGGGGGTCATCTTATATGCTGGGTGTCGTCCTATAGGGCAGGTATATCCCAAACTCTGTATTTTAACTGGAAAAGTTGGGGGTCGTCTTATACACCCAGTTGTCTTATATGCCAGAAAATATTGTAGTTTATGGCTAACGTGATGAAATAGTTAATGGCAGAGTAAAGATATCCCAACCTTTTGCAATTGAAAGATCAACTATGACTTCAGTCATTTGGGCTTATTCCTCAGCAATGTCTGGGCATAGCAGATTCTTTATGATACAATAGAAAAAAATAACCACACCAAATATTATAAGTTGAACACGTTTTTCCTACTGTATTTCCCATTGTGCATTATTAATGCAACAATATTCTAGGAGTCTGAAATGTATTTCAAAATATATGAATAAAATTACTCATGCTTACAGTATGAACTTTGGTGTATTGTTTTTGGCCAATCAGAGCAGTACTATCTTGTTGCAGATAAGCTGCCAGGTGGTGCGGGAGAATTAATCAGCTGGGCACTCAGAGGATATTCAGAAAAGTAGCGTTTAATTGCAGTTGCACTAGTGCCGTGACTCAGGGCAGTGAGTCTCCAAATACTGAGTGATGAATATGGATGAAACTTTTCATTTATACCCTTAGTTCCTCTGTCCCCCAACTCTGGATCAGGCTTCTGGACTTTTCGAGGGCTTTGCAGCCCCCCATTAGTTGGGATGGGGAAAGTGAGATTGCACTCAGGGCTGCCGATCCCCTCAGGGGGGTGTATATGGTTCGTGGTTTATGGCCTCTGTAAATGGGAGTACTCCGGGAAGCAGGTTCTGCAAGGCAGGACAGGCATCACAGGTAAGAATGGAGTTTATCGGCAAGCAAGAGTGTGGGTGAAAGTGCAGGTTACTGGCACAGATTCAGACAGCTAGCCCCCCAAATGTCTTATTTCCCCCTTCATCTTTGTTTACATATAAATACAAATTTCCAAACTGTGATTTTAGAATTCATTAAAAGGACAAATTCTTATAGAAAAGTTGAAGGAAGTGAAGCCTCAAGAAGGCCTTGGGGTTGCAAATCTGAAGTGCATTCTGCATGTTTCTTGTTAGGGTTCCCAGTGGATGTGAGCACCAATTAACCACAATACTACCTAGCTCAATAAGGGACTCTTTTACTGCTTTTCCTTCCCTATTTCAGCCTTTTCATATTCTCAAAATAAACCACATACATATAAGCCCTTGTGTCTTTTGGGGGAACCCAAGCTATAGATTTCAGAATGTTATTATTATAAACAAAGTTTGATGTGTGGCATTAAGGAAAATAAATTTGAAAGGAAAAATACCTCCTAAAGTTTGTATTCCTTTAAAAAATAATATAAGTAATTTTACTTGTATTTTAGAAATAGCTCTTTATGTTTTAAAACATATTTATAATATGAATTATGTTACCTGATGTCTAAATCTAAGAAATTTGTCTTAATTCAACTTTGTTATCATGACAAGAAACAATGAAAAAATGAAAGTGAATTCCATTCTCCATTCTGTATCTTGGGGTTATTTTTCTGGAAAGCTTGTGAGGCTATGTGTACGTAACAACAAAATATCCCATCAATTAATTTAAATAATCATGTCACTGGGTTCCAGTTGTATTGAAAGCCCAACTGTGACAGTAATTTCCTACTGAGTAATAGAAAACCCAACTGAAACTGACTTATTATCCTATCTGACTGTAAATCTGCTGGAAAGATTTTCTTTTTGTGTGTGAAGAACATTTAACATAAAGTCTACTTTTTTTGCAAATTTTCAATACTCACTATAGTATTGTTAGCCATAGCCACTATGCATTATAGTAGACCTCAAGAAATTAAGACAGCCCTCTGGAAATGTGGATTCCCAACTGTGGATTGAAAATACAGCTGATCCTTGATTATTCTAAACCATGGTCTGAACTCCAGCTGGCCTGCTAAAGATACCCAGCACACACAGGCTACAGAGGGGAAGCTCCCATACAAGGCCATGTTTTTAAAACCAGGAGAGGTTGCTGTTTCGCCTGTTTAATAAGAAACAAACACAGAGAGACAGTCATCATGAGGAGACATAAGAATATGTTTGAAATGAAAGAACAGGAAAAAGAAGGAAACAATCTGGAGACAAGCAATGTACCGGAAAAAGAATTTATAACAGTGGTTACAAAGATATTCAATGGTCTCAGGAGAAGAATAGATAAACTCAGTGAGAACTTCAACAAAGGTTCTGAAAATATAAAAAAATAACCAGTCAGAACTGAAGACTACTATTACTGAAATGAAAAATACACTAGAGTTAATCAACAGGAAATTAGATGATTCAAAAGAATGAGTCTGAGAGCTGGAAGACAAAGTAGTGGAAATCATTGCCTCGGAAAAGCAAAAAGGAAAAAGAATATTCAAAAGGAAAAGGAATTTTAGAAGAATTTTAATGGAACTCTGGTACCATATCAAGCATACCAACATTTGAATCATAGGAGTTTCTGAAGGGGAGGAGAGGGAGAAATGGTGGGAAATTTGTTTAAAGAAATAATACCTAAAACATTCCTAACCTGGTGAAGGAAACAGACATCCAAGTCCAAGAAACACTGAGAGTTTCAAACACAATGAAACTAAAGAGGCTCATACCAGTGTACATCATAATTAAAACAGCAAAAGATAGAGAATCTTAAGAGTAGCAAGAAAAAAGCAGCTTTTAAATAAGGCTTTAGAAGATTTTTCAGCAGAAATTTTGAAGGCCAGAAAGGAATGGCAGATATATTAAAAGTGATGAAAGGGAAAAACATACAAGCAAGAATCCTCTACCTAGCAAGATTATCGTGCAAAATTGAAGGAGAGAGAGTTTCTCAGACAAGCAAAAGCTATAAAAGTTCATTGCTATTAAAATGGCCATGCAAGAAATGTTAAAGGGATTTCTTTAAGTGGAAAAGGCCCAAACTGAAAATAAGGAAAGATAGGGGAAAAGTCTCATTGGCAAAGGTAAACATTTAGTACGTGTAATTGATCAATTATAAAGCTAGTAGGATTGTTAAAAGACAAAGGTGAGAGCACATGTAACTATAGTAATAAATTAATGGATAAACACACATACATACAAAGATGCAAAATATGATGTCAAAAACACAAATATGCAGGAGTAACCAAAAAAATGTAGTACTTTTGTAATGTGTTTGAATTTAAGTGACCCTTAACCTAAAATAGACTGTCATAAACATTGCTTGCTATATGTCAGAAACCAAACATTATTCTCACTAAATGGATGTAAACAGGAGACCAGAAGGCTGGTCAACCTTAACTGCTCTGAAAGGTCAGAGCTAATTACTCACTGTTTATATGAAAATATTGTTAGCTGAAAGCAGCCTCTACCTGTTTGTTTCATGTTAATTTCTGTTTTGTTGTTTCCTGCCTAAAGGCTAGGGGTGTGTCCCAAAGCCTTAATAAAAGGGAGAAAAAGGCCAGAGCAAGGGGTAGTCCTTTCCACTAGAGGAAGGCTCCCGCCTGGCCCCCCAAAATCGCCAAATTAATGTTTTCTAGTCTCTCATTTCGTTTGCATGTAGCCTCCTTCAGAACTCGAACCCTGAACCACGCGGGACGTGGAAAGAGGTTCCCACACTATATATGAACCACATGGTAACCAAAAACCAAAATCCTATAATGGATACACAAAAAGTATAAAAAGGAACCCAAACAAATCACTGAACAAAGTTAACTATGTTCAATAAAAGAGAGCAAGAGAAAAAGAAAGGGACAATTACAATAAAAACAAGCAGAAAGCAATAAAATAATAAGTACATACCTATACATAATAACTTTAAATGTAAATGGACTAAATGTTCCAATCAAAAGACATAGGATGGGTGACTGGATTAATAATTTAAAAAACCAGGATCCTTGCTTATGCTGCTTACACGACTCATTTCAGATTGAAAGATATACACAAACTAAAAATGAGGGGACAGAAAAAGGTATTTCATGCAAATGTATATGAAAAGAAAGCTGAGAAAGCAATACTCATATAAGACAAAACAGACTTTAAACAAAAACTTTAAGGATACTTAGAAGAACATTACATAATCATAAGGGGTATCCAACAACAAGAGTATATAACACTTATAAACATTTATGCATATAACATAGGAGCACCTAAATATATAAAACAAATACTAAAAAACATAAAGAGAGAGATTGACACTAATATAATAATAGTAGGGGACTTTAACACCCCATTGCCATCAATGGATAGATCATCTAGACCAGCAGTTCTCAACCTGTGGGTCGCGACCCCTTTGGGGGTCGAACGACCCTTTCACAGGGGTGGCCTAAGACTATTGGAAAACACCTATTTCCCATGGTCTTAGGAACCAACACACCGCTCCTCTGTGTAGCAAAATATAGCAATGTAGTTTACTGTTGTCATATTAAGACTGTTACCCATGCTACACCACGATTCAAGACAAAATTTCATTTATTTGTAATTAGAAATAAATATTTCACAATATATAATTACATATTGTTTTTGTGATTAATCACGATGCTCTAATAATGTTCAATTTGTAACAATGAAAATATATCCTGCATATCAGATATTTACATTACAGTTCATAACAGTAGCAAAATTACAGTTATGAAGTAGCAACGGAAATAATTTTATGGTTGGGGGTCACCACCACATGAGGAGCTCTCTTAAAGGGTCGTGGCATTAGGAAGGTTGAGAACCACTGATCTAGACAGAAAACTAACAAGGAAACAGTGGCCTTAAAGAACACATTAGATCAGATTAACTTAATAGATATTTACAGAACATTCCATTCCCAAACAGGAGAATACACATTTCATTTGCAGGACAGACCACATATTAGGCCATAAAAGACAACTCAGTAAATTTAAGAAGATTGAAATCATATCAAGCATCTTTTCCCATCAGAACATTGTGAAACTAGCAATTAATTACAATAAGAAAACTGGAAAAAACACAAAGCTAAAAACTGGAAGCTAAAAACAATGCTATTAAACAACCAATGTGTTAATAAAAATATCAAGGAAGAAATGAAAAAATAACTTGAGATAAGCGGTAACTTTAAAAGGAATAAATATCGTGAGTTCTGAGAAAGAAACTCAGTACTGTTTTTATTTTATTTTTTTATTCCATTAAATATACCAATAAGTAAATTAACTATTAATTATACATGGATGCCTTTTCTTATTGGAAATATAGAGAAGCACTAAAATCACTAAATTGCTATGGAAAGTACATATGAAATACTACCAAGTTACCATCTACAGGTAAAATGTTAAACTGGAAGATGAAATCTTTCTATAGCAGAAAAATGAATACTAGAAAGCTCATGGATAATACAAAAATGTGTCCAGCCATTCAATAAATTAGTTACAAATAATGTTTTTGGGCAGCTACAAAAACAAATAAATTAGCAATCAGGGAGGTTTCTATAAACAAACACTAAATTTGTGAGATTTTAATTACACCCCATTTATATCTTTGACTGCTGTCTTCTTTTTCTTGGCATGAAATTATTCTCTGGGCTAAATGTGGGGCCAAGGACAGTCAGTTCCCATCACAGCATTGCCAAGTGTGACGCAAAAGTTGAAAGACCATAGTTTAGAATAATCAAGCAGCTAAGGAAATATATTTTAGGTAGAACTGGCTGCCTATGCCTTGGAAAAGCATAGCCCTTGAATAGAGTGGCAGTATTCTGGGGTAAGATAAGGGAAATGCTTGTAAAAAATCCTGGATAACTTGCAGCAAACCAATTTTAAAAACTTGCTGAAGAAATATTCTCCAGTGGGTGATGTTTACCTGGTTTAACCCTCTAAGTGCTTCATCTTCATAAATAGAAGATTCAATTTAGGGTTGACCTAGTCTAGATATTGGTCTATAATTTTAAATGTGTTTTGCAACTCAAGACTTTATAGATATAACACAAGGGTTGTTAAAATTATTGAACTCTCAGAATTATATGAGATTTATGTATATTTCTTCAAATAATAAACTTTAACATAAATATAAACAATAAACTCTAACAGATAGGTGGGACTAAAGGAGAGGTTTGGATACAAAATTTTAGTTCTTCTTTGTTAACTAGTGAAGAGGTTTGGATACAAAATTTTAGTTCTTCTTTGTTAACTAGTGAAAATTATTTGCCAGGCTTGCTAGGAAGTTTTGTGTTTTCTGGTCTGGCATAGATTCCTAGAACATAGCATACTGTTTCTTGCTTTTGAACCTTAGCTCATGCATTCAACCCTTTTTGGAATACTCTAAATCCCTCCACCCTAACTAATACACACATTTATTTGAATAATTAAGTCTCATTCAGCACGACTTCCTCTTCAGTATTGTATAAATACTTGTGAATATCTATGCAACCTAAAAATGTAGCTATCTGTTTAAATATCTTATTCATCTTTGTAATTCCAGTGCCTAGACATAATAGTGCTCAACAGATGCATCCACTGTATTTTAGAAAATTTCTAATGTGGTGCTTGATTGCCTGCCTAATTATTCCATTTTACTAGGAATAATTAATGATAAACTTACCAAGGAAAATAAATTTCTTGCCATTTGAAAGCCACTAAAAAAGTATATGCCTTTTAGTTCTTATTTTTTATTGAATTTATTGGGGGTGACACTGGTTAACAAAATTATATGTTCCAGCTGCACAATTCTACAACATATCATCTGTACTGAACTGTATTATGTTCACCACCCCAAGTCAAGTCTCCTTCTAACACTGTTTACCCCCCATTCCCTCTACTACCTCCCCGACGACTCCTTTCCCCCCCAGCAATCACCACACTGTTGTCTGTATCCATGAGTTTTTCTCTTTTTCCTCTTTTTTTGATCAATCCCACCACCACCCACACAGAGGCCCCCAACAGCTGTCAGCCTGCTCTCTACGAATCTGTCTCTAATTTGCTTGTTAGTTCATTAGATTCCACATATGAGTGAAATCATATGCCACTTTTTTTTGTCTGTCTGGCTTATTTCACTTAGCTTTTAAAACCAGTGAAAATATTGCCTAAGGAATCAGGATAAGGTAGCATATATATGAGCACATTCAATCCTGGAGCCCTTTTCTTTTTTAAAAACTATATATTTTTATTTGTTGATAGTATTACAGATATCTCCTATTTTCCTATTTACCTCCTTCCTCCCAGCCCCTACCCTCCCATCCTCAGTCTTCACTACCCTATTGCCCATGTCTATGGGCTATGAATATAAGTATATAAGTCCTTTAGTTTATCTCTTTATATTTTTGGATATTATTTTATATATTTTGGATATTAACCCCTTACAGATGTATCATTGGCAAATAAGTTCTCCGATATAGTGGGTTCCCTTTTCATTTTGATGGTGGTTTCTTTTGCTGTGCAGATTTTTATTTTGATGTAGTCCCATTTTTTTATTTTCCCCTTTGTTTCTCTTGCCCTAGGACAGTGGTCAGCAAACTGTGGCTCGTGAGCCATATGTGGCCCTGTGGTTGACTACTCTGTTGACTGAGTTTGCCAACCACTGCCACTAGGATATGTATTGGCAAAAATTCTGCTACATTAGATGTCTGAGATTTTACTGCCTAAGATTTTTCTTCTAAGATTTTTATTGTATCATTTCTTACATTTAAGTCTTTTATTCATTTTGAGTTTTTCTTGTTATGGTATAAGTTGATGGTCTAGTGTCATTTTTTGCATGCATCTGTCCAGTTTTCCCAACACCATTTGTTGAAGAGACTGTCTTTCCTCCATTGTAGGTTCTTGCTTCCTTTGTCAAATATTAATTGACTTTAATGGTGTGGGTGAATTTCTGGGGTCTCTGTTCTGTTCCATTAGTCAGTGCCTATTTTGGCGCCAGTACTATGCTGTTTTGGTTATAATGGCTTTATAGTATAGTTTAATATCTGGTATTGTGATCCCTCCAACTTTGTTCTTCTTTCTCAAGGTTGCTACAACTATTCAGGATCTTTATATGGTTCCATATAAAGTTTTGGAGAATTTGTTCTAGTTCTTTGAAGTATGCCAATGGTATTTTAATAGGGATTGCATTGAATCTATAGATTTCTTTGGGTAGTGTGGATATTTTAATTATGTTAATTCTTCCAATCCATGAACATTTTCCATTTGATTGTTTCTTCTTCTATTTCTGTTTCCAATGTCCTATAGTTTCCAAGTACAGGTCTTTTACTTCTTTAGTTATGTTTAATTCTAGGTATCTTTTCTTTTTGTACAATGGTAAATAGTATTATTTTTTAGCTTCTCTTTCTGAGAGTTCATTATTGGTGTATAAAAACACCATCAATTTGTGGATGTTGATTTTATATCCTTCTAACTTGCCAAATTCATTTATTAAGTCTAGTAGTTCTGCATTATAGGGATACCAGAATGGGAAAGAGGTGAACAAGGAACAGAGAACCAGTTTTAATAAATTATGACAGAAAACTTCCCTAATCTGGTAAAGAAAAATGTCACACAATTTCAAGGAGACACAGAATCCAATGAAGATGAATCCAAAGAGACCCACACCTAGACACATCATAATTAAAATGGCAGATGTTAAATACAAAGAATCTTAAAGGCACTAAGAGACAGACAGAAAATTACCTACAAAGAAGTTCCCGTTAGAATGTCAGCTGACTTCTCAGTAGAAACACTTTAGACTAGTACAGTGGTCGGCAAACGAGCTGTGGTTTGCTGCTCTGTTGACTAATGAGCTTGCCAATCACTGTCCTAGTTCATAGGTCGAAGTTCAACTACTGAGCCACAGTGTTCTTCTTTTAAATGCTTAGGTCAGTGGTTGACAAATTCATTAGTCAACAAAGTGGCAAACTGTGGCTCATGAGCCACATGTGGCTCATGAGCCACAGTTTGCTAACCACTGGACTAGTGGCATGAAATATTCAATGTAATAAAAAGCAAGGGTCTAAATCCAAGACTACTGTATCCAGCAAGGCTATCATTTAAAATTGAAGGTGATGCCGAAACTGGTTTGGCTCAGTGGATAGAGTGTCAGCCTGTGGACTGAAGGGTCCCAGGTTCGATTCCAGTCAAGGGCATGGCCCTTGGTTGCGGGTGCATCCCCAGTGGCATGCAGGAGGCAGCTGATCGATGTGTCTCTCTCATCGATGTTTCTAACTCTCTATCCCTCTCCCTTCCTCTCTGTGAAAATCAATAATATATATATATATATATATATATATATATATATATATATATAAATTGAAGGTGAAATAAAAAGCTTTTCAGAGAAAAAAGTTTAAAGGGGTATATTACCACTAGACCAGCAATGCAAGAAATGATAAAAGGACTGCTTTAAGAAGAAGAATAGGAGAGAGAGGATCATAGGCATAAAGAAAATAAAAATGGCAACAAATAAGTACCTATCAATAATAATCTTAAATGTAAATGGATTAAATGCCCCCGTGAAAAGACATAGGGTGACTGAATGTATAAGAGAACATGACTCATATATATGCTGTTTACAAGAGATCAATCTCAGAACAAAATATACACAGAGTGAGAGTAAACAGATAGAAAAAATATTCCATGCAAATGAAAGGAAAAAAATTTGGGGTAGCAATACTCATATCAGAAAAATTAAATTTCCAAACAAAGACCATAACAAGAGACAAAGAAGGCTGTTACATAATACTAAAGGAAATAATTCAGTAAGAAAATGCAACCCTTCTAAACACATATGCACCCAATATAGGAGCACCCAAGTATATAAAAAATTCTTGATGAACGTTAAGGAAGAGATTGACAGCAATACAGGCATTGTTTTTTGTTTGATTTTGCAATGATTGTGTAGGAAGAGGAATAAATGTTCTAGCATCCATGTCCGAGTTCTGTAGCTAGAGGTATTGTTAACATATATATATATATCCACACCTGATTCTTGATGGCTGCAAGAAGAACTAGAAAAATTCCAAAGTAATGTTAAAAGCCTGTTTTCATCATTTTTAAGGGTCAAGCTAACTTTCATGAATTTAAACTTCCTCAAAAATAATTTTCAAAATATTGCAAGGATTCATATCTTTTTTCCACATAGTGATAGGCAACATAAGGATGGTTGGTATGTAAAATTTGCAAATATTCTGCTTAATACTATTCTTTTTAGTCTCTTAGGTCTCTTTTTGTTTCTTTTCTTTTCCCACAATATTTTTTTTTTGTCTTTTGGAAAATGTTTAGTGCTTCATCAGGATGTCTTTGGAAAAAAAAAAGAATATGTCATTATTGATGCTCAAAAGTTATAATAATACAAATAAAAGTCACTGAAATTTAGGATGGCATAAAAGAACACTGCTTTTATCTGTTTCTTAGGCAAAGGAGATAGCAATTCATGTTTTGGACATTTTCTGTATCAGATTTAGGCTTGCACTTTATTTTTTTTAATATATTTTATTGACTTTTTTACAGAGAGGAAGGGAGAGGGACAGAGAGCTAGAAACAACAATGAGAGAGAAACATTGTTCATCTGCCTCCTGCACGCCCCCTACTGGGAATGTGCCCGAAACCAGGGCGCATGCCCCTGACTGGAATGGAACCTGGGACCCTTGAGTCTGCAGACCAATGCTCTATCCACTGAGCCAAACCTGTTAGGGCTAGGCTTGCTCTTTATACATTTATGTAGAATTCGGTACTCCCAATGAAAATAGTGATGGTAATTTAAATCCAGATAGTTAATCACTGTCAAGATTTATGTTACCACCTGCCAAAATACTTGTGAAGTACCTGTTTTCTTTTAAAAATAGAAGAAGGGATTTGGTAAAAAATCAAAACAGAAAAAAATTATTGAAGCATGTGTATCACTTATCTATTACTCCATAACAAATTACTCCCAAAATGGATGCCTTAAAACATCATTCAAGTGGTTGTTGGTAGGAGTTATGCACAGGATTTTAGCCAGGGGCCTTTCTCATTTTTTTGTCACATGAGCTTCTTATTAGAGCAATTTACAACATGGCAACAGTCTTTTCTCAAAACAAGCAAGGGAACGAGAAAGGAAGAGCAAGATGAAAGCCAGAATCTTTATAAATCCTGATCTCAGAAGTAACATCCCATTGCTTTTGCTATATTGTATTCATTAGGATTGACTAGGTCCAGCCCACCCTAAAAGGAGAGAGGATTAACAAGTGTGTGGATATAAGGAGGCAGCAAAGGTTTGGAACCGTCTTAGAAGTTGTCTACCACATCACTTTTATGGAAAGGCCTCTTTCCCTAGACTAGCTGGCTGGCAGAGCGACCACTTCAGACCGAAATATGCTGTTAATGTTTTCCCAATTAAATATATTAAAGATTAAGTTAAACATGGCGACATGTTTATTTACTTATTTGGTCCCCTTCTCAATTCCTATTAGTCTCAGACAATAAACACAGATAGTCTTCCTCGTGCCTTCTTCACAGTTACGTTACATTTTCTTTTTTAGATTTCACATGACAAATAAGAAAAAGCAAAGGTAGAGAAGGTTAATGACAGCTGCCTATTGGGGAGAATGGATGGACATAGATAAGCAGAATTGGGAGTATAGGGGCTAAGGGAGAGAAGTAAAATCACAATCTTATTTTTAACAACTTGTTGAAAGATTTTTAAGAAACACTACAAACTAGGGATAGTAAGTACATGGCCCTCATTCCAGGAATAAAGTCTGTTAGAAAAACAAACCAAACAACTTTCACTCTTACAACTTCTTAAAAAAAAACAATCTCATTGTTAATGAGCTTTCCTCTGATAGGGTTTACAGATAGTTCAAACCTACGTTATAATTTTTAAAACTATATATTTTATTGATTTCAGAGAGAGAAAGTGAGAGAGAGATAAAAACATCAACGATGAGAGAGAATCATGGATCTGCTGCCTCCTGCATGTCTCCCACCAGGGACCCAACCTGCAACCCAGGCATGTACTTCCTGGTTCATATGTTGATGCTCAAAAAATGGGCCAGATAGACAAGTCACTATATTATAATTTTTAAGAATATACCTGTGGGATTGCCATTGGGAACCTCTTCTCTAGCATGAACTGCCAAAGTATGATTAATAAGAAGATGTTGTATTATGTTATAGGTTTTATAATTTGGCCAGTAATTTTTTTATATGAGGACTCAAATGAGAGTCTTGGAAGTTAGGTTATAGCACTCTCTTTCTTCTCTCCTTTATCCTTTTCTTCCTTCCTTTCATCTCTTTTTCCTTTACTTCCATTCCTGGTTTGCTCCAGAAAAGGTTTTAAGGTGTCTAAATTAAAACATGGATAAAAATGACATATGGTAACAAGTATACTCAAAATATCCCTTTCACAAAGCCAGTATCCCCAATGGCAAAAACTAAATTATCAATCTATACAGAACAAAGAAATAGCCAAAACCCCCTTACTGACATTATCAGTTCAAGAAGGTTGAAAATCAATTAACAGAAAAAAATACGGAACTATTAATTCCAGATGTTTCACAAACTCTCCATCTTAGTTCATGTACACAAGATAGAACCCCCATTTTTGGAAAGCAAAGCAAAGGGGAGGTGATCACTGTGGAGGACTTACTGCTCTGGAGGCCAGAGGCTCTATTTTTACTAACCATTGAGCTATTGTATCTTCACTGACTTTTAGTGTGTGCCTTTTAGATTAATGCTTTAACAATTGTTGAGTTGCTCCCAGATACAGGAGATATTCTGCAAATCATATATTTTAATGATCTGTGGATTATTTAAAGATAGTCACTTTTAATTTTACATTATTAATATCCTTACATTTGAGAACATATTTCAATTATTCCATGTTATTCATATTATCTTTCTTATAAATGTTTACAAAAAGAATAGGTTTGTAGAAAAGTATGCTATTTTGTAACCCTTAGCTTTAGGTCAACTGAATATTCATTAAAATGCTGATAAAAGGAATATAGTTATTGAACATATTAATTATATAAATTCAAGACTATCCCTTAAAACATGCTCTTGGTAACATGCTAAAATTTATAAAATTTGGCGAGGTGGTCATGCAAATTTCCTGTGAATATAAATCACCCATATTGGGCATGTGAATGTTAGCATGCATCATTTGGGGGTGTCCTTTAAAAGAAGATTCTGCATATATAGGTCATGGGTGGGGCCTGATAATATTCAATTCTAGCAAGCACCCAAGTGATGCCTATTTTTCTTGTGTTAGACCACATTATGAATAGCATAAGTTAATAGGGATTTAGCTTTCAGTGAGACAAAATGGGGTGAACTGAACTAGAATCTCATACATCACAACTATTTCATACCTTCAACTACACTGACCTTTGTTTTAGACATTCTGCATCTAGAACATTTTGCTTAGCTATTATCTTGACTAATCTTTAAGCTGATAAAGATTTGGATAATGAGACAAAATATTTAAAAAATTGCTTTATTATTATGTCAGTAATCCAAACAATTTGAGGAAAGCCATGTCACCATCTGCTGTCCTGTCTAACACTATATAAGCTCTCAACATAAAATCCTATATAATAAAAGGCTAATATGCAAATTGACCAAATGGCAGAATGACTGGTCACTATGATCCACCAGGGGACAGATATTCAATGCAGGAGCTGCTCCCTGGTGGTCATTGCACTCCCATAGGGAGAGTGCCACTCAGCCAGAGCGCTGAGCCTGGCTCACTGCTGGTGAGCGCAGCGGCAGTAGCTGGGGCCTCTCCTGCCTCTGCAACAGAACGGCTGTCAGTCAGTCATTCCCCATTCCCTGAGGGCTCCCGGACTCCGAGAAAGCACAGGCCAGGCTGAGGGACCCCTCTCCCTGAGTGCACAAATTTCATGCACTGGGTCTCTAGTATGTCCATAAAATTGTTAGCAGTTAGAAACACGAATACTTAGAGTTATTGCATAATGACGGAGAATTAGCACCTCACTGACATATTCAGGTACCTGTTTCTATTACATTTAATTAAATATGTCCATGTCAGGTTTTTAAAACCATGGTATAAAGAGATATATTAAATGTTATAGTTCTTGGACCTAAATTGTTTAAATAAAATGAGTTATTGATAGAAAAACATATTATCATCTAGAGCTGTGAATATTTTATTATGCTGACAGAACTGCTTTTGATTTCAGAAAACTACCTTTCAAATTATTTACTTTAAATATGTAAGTAAACATGATTGTTAAATAGAGCTGAGTTATGGATTTTGTTTAATGCAATAGGTCTCAATCTTGGCTGTATCTTGGAATCGCTTGGGGAGCTTTTTAAAAATATGTTCTTGATATTTTTTAGTGAGAGAGGAAAGGAGAGGGTAAATAGAAACATCATTGATAAGAATCATCTATCTGCTGCCTTCTGCACACCTCCTACTGGGGATTAAGCCTACAACACCAATACATGCTCTGACCTAGAATCGAACTGAAAACCTCTTGGTTTCTGCATCAACACTCAAGTGCTGAGCCACACTGGCCAGGCTGAGGAGCTTTCTAAAAAATCCTATTTCCCAAGTCACTCCCCAAATTAGCTAAATTTTAATCACTTGTATAGATAGTTTTAAAATTTCCCCAGGTAGTTTTTCTAATGTATAACCAGGGTAGTAATGCTTTCCTCAATCTCTGAATGTACATACTTGCTCCATAGTCTTTCTTCCTGAGCATATACTAGGTGTACCAGTTAATAATGTCAGATTTTGTAATCAAAGAAAACACAATAATTTCAAGAGAAACATCAAAAGTGCTTTATTCAAAGTAATGTCCATTGCTAGCTACACATTTCCCCCATCTTTAGTTAATTTGCGGATACCGTCCCAATAGAACATTTCTTGTTTTGAGGCAAACCATTCAGAGACCCAATTTTCCACTTCTTCATATGTTTTGAAGTGCTGCTTGGAAAGGCATGTGCCATCGATCAGAATAAGGGGTAATCTGAAGGAGCAAAGTCTGGTGAATTCAGCGGATGGATTAATACTTCCCAGGCAAGATCTTTTAACATGTCTTTAACTGGTTTTGAAGTGTGTGATAATGTGTCATCATGAAGCAAAATTACTTTGTCATGTCTTCTGGAACATTCTGGTAATTTCATGATCAAAGCGTGGTTCAGATTGTTACTTGTTGTCAGTAGTGATCACTATTAATGGTTTCATCTGGTTTTAGAAGCTCATAACACACCACACCTTCCTGATCACATCAAACACAGAGCATTGTCTTCTTTCGGAAGTGATTGGGCCTTGTAGTCCGTGTTGATGGTTTAACTGGATCAACCCATGATTTTGTGTGTTTGGGATTCTCAGAATAAATCCACTTTTCATCACCAGTCACAATTCGATGCAAAAAAAGACTTTCTTTTGTGCTATTGAAGCAACATTTTACTGATGACTTTTCAGTTTTCCATTTGTCTTTCGTTCAATTGATGTGGCATACATTTTCCTTCCTTTAAAATCTTTCCCATTGCTTATAAGCAATAGGAAATTGTTTGCTGAGCAATGTTTAATCTTTCTGCAAGTTGTTTTTGAGTTTGACACATCTCTTCATCCAATAATGCTTGTAATTGTTGGTCTTCAAACTTTTTCAGTTGATCTGGATGTTCTTTGTCTTTGACATAGAAATCATCACTTTTAAAGCATTTAAACCAGTGTTCACAAGTATCTTGAGATGGCGCATGTTCACCACAAGCTTCTGGAAGTATTCAGTAGCATTTTTCTTCAAAATAAAGTAATGAATTATAACTTCCCACAAATGCTCTTTTTTGGCACAAAATTCGACATTTTTAGGTGTAAAAATATCTATGATGTTAACACCTTCAGTAAATTTGACATATGAAGTTTTGAAGCTTGTTATCAATACAACAAAATAGCACACATATCAAATTGCATATATATCAATATATGTGTAACTCCATCTATTGAATACAATCAGCATTATTAACTGGTACACCTAGTAATTATTTAGGAACCCCAGAGATACATTATCTTCTAATTCTTCATGTTTTTCTTGTTATTTACTTGTACAACCATCTGTTGTACACGATGGCACAATTTTGTTTATAAATTGGACTAAGGCATGAATTCCAGAAAAAGACATACAAAAATGTGTAATTTTTATAAACACATTATTTATTTTATGACAAAACTGAGAACACTTAGGCAATAATTATTATCCAAATGTTTACTCTTTGGCCTGGGTTTATACATAATCAGCAAACAGCAAAGAAGCACAGTAATAGAAATGTAATTGACTCACAAACAATTCCACACATTCCATTTGACAGTATCTTCATGGCATACAGTTTCATTTAAAAGTGGTGGGTTTCTTCTGGAGGACTTGAAGGAGATATCAACAACAATACAGTTATAGTAGGGGATTTTAACATTATACTGACTCTAGATCTCCCAGACAAAAAATTAACAAGTAAACAGAAACTCTACATGACACACTGGAGCAGATGATTTAACTTACATTTATAGAAAATTTCACCCCAAAGCTGGAGAATATATATTCTTCTCAAGTGACCATGGGTCATTTTCAAAAATAGATCACATGTTAGGACACAAAAAAGTCTCTACAGGTTCAATAAGATTGAAATCATATCAAACATCTTCTCAGATCACAGTGGAATGAAATTGGAAATAAACTACACTAAAAACACTCAAAAACATTCAAACTCATTGAGGCCAAATAGCATGTTATTAAACAGTGAATGGGTTGCCAATGAGATCAAGAAAGAAAAAACTTCCTGAAGACCAATTAAAATGAATACACAACAACCCAAATCTCTGAGATCTAGCAAAAGCAGTCCTGAGAGGGAAGTTCATAGTACTTACAGGCCTACCTAAAAAAAAAGAAAAATTAATAATAATCCATCTAACACTACAACTTAAAGAATTAGAGCAACAAGAAGAGCCCACAGAAGAAAAAATAAACAAATGGGACTACATAAAAAAAAAAGCTTTTGCACAGCAAAAGAAACCATCAACAAAACAACAAGAAAGACCACTGTATGGGAGAACATATTTGCAAATGTTATCACTGATAAAGATTTAATCTCCAACATCTACAGCCAACTTATACAACTTAATAAGAGGAAGATAAATGATCCAATAAAAAAAATGGGCAATGGACCTAAATAGAACCTTTTTGAAAGACGACAGAAGGAAGGCCAAGAGACACATGAAAGCATGTTCAAGGTCACTAATTATCCGAGAGATGCAAATCAAAAAGACAATGCGATACCATCTTACACCTGTCAGAATGGCAATCATCAACAAATCAACAAACGACAAGTGTTGGCGAGGATGCGGAGAAAAAGGAACCCTTGTGCACTGTTGGTGGGAATGCAGACTGGTGCAGCCACTGTGGAGAACAGTATGGAGTTTCCTCAAAAAACTAAAAATGGATCTCCCATTTGACCCAGCAATCCTACTCTTAGGAATATGTCATAAGAAATTACAAACACCAATAAAAAAGGATTTATGCACCTCTATGTTCATAGTAGCACAATTTACAATAGCTACAATTTAGAAACAGCCTAGGTGCCTGTCAGCAGATGAGTGGATCAGAAAACTATGGTACATCTACACAATGGAATTCTATGCTGCCATTAAAAAGAAAGAATTCTTACCATTTGCAGCTACCTGGATGGAACTGGAGTGCCTTAGTGAAATAAGCCAGGCAATGAAGGAGAAACACCACATGATCTCACTCATTTGTGGATGATAAAGAACATTATAAACTGATGAACAAAAGGATAGACACAGAAGCAGTAAAGCACCAAACATACTGTCAAATTACAGCAGGAAGTTTAAGGAGAGGTGGGGTAGATAAGAGATCAACCAAAGGACTTGTATGCATGCATATAAGCATAACCAATGAACATAGACACTGGGGGGTTGGGGTATGCCTGGGAGGGGGGACAATGGGGAGATATGTATACATGTAACACAATAAAAAAGGAAAACAACAAGAAAAGCCCACAATAAGTAGAAGGAAGAAAATAATAAAGATTAGAGCAGAAATATGTAACATAGGTACTAAAAAAAGAAAAAAGAAAAAAAGAAAAGGTCAATGAAACCAGGAGCTGGTATCTTGAAAAAATAAATAAGATTGATGGACCTTTAGCCAGATTCATTAAGAATCAAAGATAGAAGACCCAAATAAATAAAATTAGAAATGAAAGCTGTGAAGTAACAACATTTAATGTTGTCATCTCTCTATTTCGGGTTAAGAAATGAGGGTGCAGATTGGTGTAACCAGGAGGATAAACTCCTTGAAAGCATAAATGGAAATTATTAAATTTTTACCTCATTCCTACCCAGTGTTTAACATTTGACCTAGCATATACTAGCAGTAATAAATTTGGGTGATGTAGAGAAAGATAATTTTAGGGGAAACCCAAATAGGATGAATCAGATAGAATTAAGGATGCTTTATTTCCAAAGCAATGATCTTAACCCAAGGACCACAAAACTTAAATATTCAGTAAGAAAGGAGTAGGACCTCTTTAGAGACAGAAAATTACATTCAATAATAAATGAATAGAAGGAATGAAAGAAGAAACCATACACTCATATTAGTATAGAATGAGTGCTCTATTGGTCCAAATACATATTAGCTCTTGTTTTTTTCTGAAAGATCTTTTAACATATAATGATTAGAGCTAAGATGTAAGGTAATGGCTCAGAGAAGGGAAAGTGTGGAGAAAAGGATTGGAATATAAAAGCATTTTGTAGAAAGCATATTTAGGAGAAAAAATACTGACACTTGAATTCATGAATTTAAAGATAAACATTTATCATTGCTTAATTGTATTTGATTTTACAAATTCCCAATGCTAAATTATTAATGAGGAATCACTTCTGACTATGCATCATTTTTAAAGAGGGGGGAAGAAACAGCAGGAGAGTATAGAGAGGGAGTTCCCAAGCCTATCAAAATCAGTGTTTCCTATTTATAAAAAATAATTTTGTATGCCCTGAAATTAAATTCATATATAGTATAAGCTAATTATGCAACTAAGTTTTTTAAAAACAATAAATACATACACAAATTGTTATGTAAAGGAGAAATAAAAGGAAGGTAATTTATAATGTGTTTCAGTGATGTGCACTTTATAGCATGTAATGTTTTTCAACAATGTATTTTAATTCATATGATAATTTGCATAGAAATATGTAACTTGTAATTGTTCAATATGAGTGCAGGCATGACTGCCCTTTAACACATTCCTTGTATCCATTTATTACAATCAGTGTGAATACAACAGGGGTAGCTGCAAACTGATACGGTTGTGTTATATTGGTAACGCAAAAATATATGCTGATTTGCCTTAGGGATATAGTTGTTCTGAAAGGTAAATAACTTGGTAAAATTCCAAACAAAACTCATGAAACAAGTAAAACCTTCCTTTGATTTATATAGTGTTTGCTTTTCTTGAAAATTCAGTGCAAATTAACACCATGCACAAAACATTTTGTGTAACATGGAGTAAGTTCTATTTCTAAATACTTATAAATGGGGTTTTTGTCTATATGAATTTGTCTGGTAAAACATCAGAAATTCATGTGGAATACAGAATACTTTGTTATATATCAGTGACCTACTCATTGTAAGATATTTATCGTATTATTTCTGACCCACCAAATGCCAATGCCATCCCCAAATCATTTTGAAAATTAAAAATTTTCCCTCAAGTTTCCAAAATACTTCTTAGGGGGCATTTATGATCCTGGTAAGTGTGGGAGTCAACCACAGACTTCAGCTAAAGTTTTGTGCAACCTCTTCATTAACATTCTCTGTCTTAGGGCAATTCATTACATCTTTTTGAGTCTCAGTTGAGAAAATGGGGGAGATGATGGAATGGAACTAGGGATGCAGAAAGGCTATTTTGCATTGTAAGCTGGAGACAGTATCAATCCTATAGCAGCTTTGAATACTTATGAGCTGCTAGTGCTTTTGGGGAATCTTGTTCAATATTCTTCTGGGACTCAGATCTCATTATTCACAAGATAAGAGTTACCCTTGATATGTTTCAAAAGTTTTCTTCTTTTATTTCATAATCCTTGATTTCTTAGACTACCAAGTCCTTTAAGAATATCCAGGTTGAGAAAACTCTCAGTGGTACTCATCTTCCCATATTACCTGATCTGCATCCCCTGCCCCAACCCTAAGTATACTTACTAGGTCTCTTTCTCACCGTATACCTAGGAAGCATTGGGATGTCAGCACAGGATGTTTAATCAGGCCTTCTGAGTCTATGCAGGGAGAAAGAATAAAGAGGTCATTGGAACTGACAGCATGTTTCCAAAACCCAGATTCTCAGTCTTTGGGAAGAAGGTGGAAAAGTAAAATGCCTCAAACTTATATTGGAATAGTATTACTAGCATCCATTTTTTCTTTTTATGGTAGTAAGTAGAAGTCATAGATGACATTATTTATGTCTTCTTTCCCTCCCTGTCCTTGCCATGGATTTCCCCTATATAAAATATACTTTCTCAATCCACGAATATTTGGCTTGGTCATATGTTTGGCTTTACAAACAAAATATGGGCAGAATTGAGAGTAAAATACTTTTCAGTTATAGGTTTCAAAGAAACATGATTTTATCTGCCTCTTCCTCTGCCTTCCTCTCTGAAAGAAATACAACAATATTTTTAACAAAAAAAGAGATGTGCATGTCCTGACCGGTTTTGCTCAGTGGATAGAGCATTGGCCTGTGGACTCAAGGGTTCGATTCTGGTCAAGGGCATGTACCTTGGTTGCGGGCACATCCCCAGTAGGGCCTGTGTAGAAGGCAGCTGATTGATGTTTCTTTCTCATCGATGTTTCTAACTCTCTCTCCCCCTTCCTCTCTGTAAAAAGTCAATAAATATATTAAACACAGAGATGTGCAGAAATGGCATGCAGTCAATCAGAGAGAGAAGTCAAGCCAGACAAACCTAGTCAAGGTCATTTGACCAACAGCTGACCTTTAGACTTCGAAGAGAGAACTAAATATTTATGGTTGTGAGTCACTGAGAATTGGAGGGAAGAAGGTAGGGATTTGTCTTTGCTTAACAGCGTTAATATAGTAATCCTGACTATAGCAGACTAGTTTCATTACGAGGAGCCTCAAAATGCCATGAAAGAAGACACCACACATTGAATTGTGGTCAACAGTCAGGGTTGCTCCTTGAAAAAAAGCTCAGACTTGGAGATTCAGTAAGGCACTTAAGGTTTTTTGGCAAGGAGTGGGAATCAGCTAGTAAGAAGAGATTAAGGACCATTGAGAGTTTTTCCTAACCTAGATTTTCTCAAGGGACTGGATGGTCTAATAAAACAAGAGTTATATTTGGTATTATATCAAGAGTAACACTTGAGAATGGTGAGATCTGAGACCCCCCAAATACTGGTAGGAACCCCCCTTCCCCAAGCATTAGTAGCTAAGACGCATTGAAGCAGGTATATGATTGATACCCTCTCAAGTCTTTTCACACTTTAAATTTTAATGGAATGAAAAAAGAAAATGCCGTTAAGTGTTGTTTACCCAAAATTTTAGCTGCTCTCCTGTACAGTTGATTCAATTTAAGGGATATTCAGGGGCATTTAATTGTAATGGAGCCCATATTTGAGAGCCGCTTTAAAGTTAATTGGCACTTGGAGACTTGGTAATGAAACCTGAACAGTTATGCTGGAATGAAGGGCATCATTTACACAGCCGAAGGGAATGCTTGGAATGCCAATTGAAGTTACCATGGAGAATGTTATTAAATTAAGTCTGATGAAGGAATGGGGTGAAACACCATCAACTGTATTTTCATCAACATTTTAAATTTCATAGGATCATAGAATATTTTCAGGTTGGAAGGGATCTTGGGATTTGGTATATTGCTTTGATTTTTACCAGTAAATTGAATAGTTCTGTTCAAACTCACACAAGATAAGCACGGATTTGACACTAGGGTTTAGGATCCTGTTGCCTCTTTTCTTCTGTTCTTTTTCTTTTTTTTTATTCTAAATTTTAATCATTGAATCAAATTGTCCTAGGAAAGAAAGAGAAAGTAAAAGAAATGTTAAAACTGGTACATAATCTTTTCCTTGAAAGTTTGATGTTTTCCTAAGAGAGTGTGGGCAATTGAGCTAGACCCTTCTTTATTTTCTACTCTGACAAGGTATTTGAAGATATTTTTCTTGCTACTACTATTACTTAGAAACAATAGCACTTCAAAACCTTATGTACATTTCACTTCATAGAGGAGGTGCTGGCAAAATACAAGTGGCAACATGACAGATTTTTAAAGTCTTAAGTATGTATACCAATAAAAACGCAGGTCTCTGTTTAAGGGAAGATAAAGAATTTCATATTTGAATTCAGTAGGTTCTGTGTAGCCTTTTGTAATTGAAGCATTTTAATGAGATAATTGTAGATGACATGTAGTTGTTAGACTAGCCAAGAGAAATCCAGTGTACCTTTTACGCAATGTCCCCAAATGATAACATCTTACAAAATTATAGTACACTAGCACATAGGATATTGATATTGACAAGATCTAACAATCTAATTCAGATTTCCCCAGTTTTACCAATATTCTTGTGTCTCTGTGTGCATATTTAGTTCTATATACTTTTATTACATATGCTCACACATCCACTATTGTAGTCAAAGAAAAAAAAACAGTTATATCATTACAATGATCCCTGATTTTCTCCCTCACATAACATAGCTCCATCCTGATGCCTAATCAGTTAATCATTTCTATAATTTTGTCATTTCAAAATGTTATAATGGTGGAACTATGCAGCATCTAATCTTTTTGAACTGGCTTTTTTCATTTAGTGTAATTCCCTGGAAATTCATCTCAGTTGTTTTGTTCATTCCTTCCTATTGCCGAGTAGTATTCCATTGTGCAGATACACAGTAGTTTAATTACTTACCTGTAGAAAGCCATCTGGGTTGTTTCCAGTTGTTGGTTATTATAAATAAAACTGTTACGAATAATATTTGCATATAGGATTTGTGAGCAAAAGTGTTCATTTCTCTGAGATAAATACAGAGAGTGTAATGATTGCCTTGCGTGGTAAATATATGTTTAGTTTTCAGAGAAATTGCCAGACTTTTTCAGAGTGGTTGTGTTACAGGCCCCGCTCGCAGACACCAGAGCGGTGGTACCAGACAGACCCCTGAGCCAGTGAGAGAGGGCTGTCCCCAACCTCGATCCTTGTCTTCTCATATAAATGAATTTATCCGAGAGAACTTGACTGCGTTGTGAAAAACCAATTTATTAGAGCAATTAAAGCATTCACCTGTATTGAAAAAAGCAAAGAAAGCAAACCTCTGCATCTGGCTTAGGAAGCACAGATGGGCTCTCAGCTAATCTGAAGAGCAGGGGGAGGGGGTCTGAGGCATTACTAGTATATACCGTCCATGCTGTAGGACTCAGAATTCTTCTGCTGACGATTTTGATTCAGATTAATTCTCCAGATCCTTCTTTCTTTCCTTTCTTCCTTTCTTCCTTTCTTCCTTCCTTTCTTCCTCCCTTCCTTCCTTCCTTCCTTCCTTCCTTCCTTCCTTCCTTCCTTTCTTTTTTTCTTCCTTTCTTTCTTGTGGCTTTCCCAGAATTCATGAGAAGCACTTGGCAACTTTTATCTTGCCAAGCCTTGAGACTGCTGGCTTCTCTGCTTAGGAGTGAAATTGCCCTTTGTTCTTTTCCCCTTCCCCCCTTCTTTTCTGCATTCTCTCATTAGGGAGGTTTGTGTTTTGTTTTTTTAACCATTTGCTCTGGTGTCCTTGGCTGGGAAGAGAATGGCTTGCTAGGTACAAACTGGCTGCAGATTACCCCCACTGTATGGCCTTGTTTTCACTTTTCTGTTTCAGTGTCCCTGGAATCAATCCTGTAACATTTGTAGCATTCTCACCAACAATATGTAAGTAATCCACTTTCTATACATCTTCACCGACATTTGGTGTTATCACTATTTTTTTTATTTTAGCCATTCTGAGTGGTGTATAGTGACAGGTATCTCATTATGGTTTCAATTTGCATTTTTATGATGGTCAGTAATGTTGAGCATATTTACATGTATTTGGGTATTTTTTTATCAAATGGTTTATTGTTTTATGGATTGTGTTTTTGTTGTCAAGTATAAGAACTCTTTGCCTAGCCCTAGATCCTGAAGATTTTGTCCTATGGTTTTTTTCTAAAAGTTTTATGTTTTGCATTTAAGTTCATTACCCATTTTGAGTTAATTTTTGTATTATGTGTGAGAATTAAGTCAAAGCCTCCTCCTCCCACCCCATTTGTTTTTATTTGCTCAGTACTGGTAGGTAAAAAGGCTGTCTTTCCTCCTTCAAATCGCTCTGCATAATTATGTATCTTTGTCAACAATTAATTGAACATATTGATGTGGGTATTTTGCTAGGTTCTCTATTCCCTTACACTGACCTGTAAGTCTATCCTCTGCTCATTCAACATTATTTTGATTATATGTATAGCTATACAGTAGGTCTTAAGATTGGGTTGAGTGATTCTTCCCACTTTATTCTTTTTCAAGATTGTTGTAGGTATTTGGGGGCCTGTGTCTTTTCCTAGCAATTTCAGGATAGTCATCTGCTATCTACAAAAATATTGCTGAAATTATGATAGTTATTACATTAAACCTAAACTTCAATTTGGGGATAATTTACATCTTTGCTACATCAATTCCTCTATTACATGAATACAGTATGTCTCTTTATGTATTTAGATAGTCTTTGATATTTTTCATCAACATTTTGAAACTTTAAGCATACAAATCATGTGCACATTTTGGTAAATGTATGACTAAGTAGTTGTTTTCCTTATTTATTTATTTATTTATTTATTTATTTATGTATTTTCTTTATTGTTGAAAGTATTACAGATGTCCCCTTTTTTTCCCATTGACTGCCTCCATCCCACTCCCACCCCTTCAGGCCTTCACCACACTGTTGTCTGTGGGTTATGCATATATGCATATAAATTCTTAGGTTAATATCTTCCCATCTCCCCACCCCCCAAACTCCCGCTCTCCCTCTGAGATTCCTCAATCTGTTCTAGGTTTCTGTGTCTCTGGATCTATTCTTTTTCTTTGGAGTAATTATAAGTCATATCAATTTAAATTTTATTGTTAATTCTACACATTCATTGTCAGTGTAATGAAAATGTAATTGATTTTTGTGATTTATATTGTATTTTTGGACCTTTCTAAGCTCACTTATTTGTTCTAGAAGTTTTAAAAGTTTCCTAACTAGAAAATCATGTTATCCACAAATAGGGACAGTTTTTCTTTTTTCCAAACTGTGTTTTCTTCCTCTTGCCTATTACAGTGGCTCTGACTTCAGGTACTGTATTTTTCAAGTATTATTTTGAATAAGGATAGTGAGAATGCCCTTCCCTGGTCACCATTCTTAGGAATAACGCATTCAGTCTTTCTCCCTGAAGTATGATCTTAGCTGTAGGCATTATGTAACTGGACAAACAAGGGGTCCAAGCTCCTGTCACTACTTGAGCCAATGAAGCAGAGACAGGGCTGAGTTGTATATGAGCATTTATTCCAATAATACTGGCAGGATGGGAGAGCAGGAGGCCACCCACAAAAATATGCTCTGCCCCCCACCAAAAACCGGCTGCTTATATTGGGTAGAAGGACAAAGATTCTGTGGGAAAGTAGGAATTACAGGTCTGGGAAAGTAGGCACAGGATAATCATTACAGGTTACCAGTCATCTGGGCGGGGGGAGGAGGATCACAGAGGATGGGCGCCCCTGGACCACATTACAGGCAATAGGGGCTGGGCTTGTAAGGAGCATGTTCCTCCAGGACTAGATTGTTTCAGCCACAAAGTTGTAAATCTTTCCATAATGATCGACATTTTTGGTGACAGAAGGATGGACTGCATTCTGAAGTCAGCTCCCATGTCCCAGGGCAGTGGTCGGCAAACTCATTAGTCAACAGAGCCAAATATCAACAGTAAAATTATTGAAATTTCTTCTGAGAGCCAAAATTTTTAAATCTAAACTTCTTCTAATGCCACTTCTTCAAAACAGACTCGCCCAGGCCATGGTATTTTGTGGAAGAGCCACACTCAAGGGGCCAAAGAGCCGCATGTGGTTTGCGAGCCACAGTTTGCTGACCACGGACGGTCCTAGGACGTACAACTCTCAGCCAGGTTCAAATGTACTTTCTCTAATCAGAACAGAACCATCATGGTTAACAGAGTATGATTCATATTTCATATAATTGTAGCTGGTCCACAATATTGCATTTCTGCCCCTAACAATTGATGCTCTTTTTTAAGTTGCAATAATTGTCCTCTATTCCTAAGTTGCTATGAGTTTCTATTATGAACAAATATTTGAATTTTTTGAAATGATTTTTCTATAAGAATTGATAGAAAATTAAATAACTTTAAAATAATTATAAGAGGGTACAAGAGAAAGTTTAAAAGGAAATTTAAAAATTAAAATGAAAATACATGTCCAAATATGTGTGATGCAACAGCTAAAGTAGTGCCAAGAGGGAAATCTATAATAATAAGAGCATAAAATGCTAATTAGACCAGACAGCCAAATGACCTTCCAGATGAAGCTGCAGCGGCAGTGGGCTGAGGCAGAGGCAGTTAGGGGCGATCAGACAGGCAGGAGAGTGTTTAGGTACAATCAGGCAAGCAGGCAGGTGAGTGGTTAGGGGTAATAGGCAGGGGCGATCAGGCAGGCAGGCAGGCAGACAGGCAAGTGGTTAGGAGCCACCAGTCCCAGATTGCAACGTCCAACCAGCAGTCAGACATCCCCCAAGGAGTCCTGTATTGTGAGAGGGTGCAGGCCAGGCTGAGGGACCCCCTCATGCACGAATTTCATGCACTGGGCCTCTAGTTTATAGTGTAAAATGCTTACATTGGAAATGAGGAAGTGGTAAATCAATCAATTTAATTTCTTACTGTAATTGTGCTTGTGTTTCTTTTTAATGTAGTTTTTTGTTTGTTTTTTATATTAGGTAAATCCTGTTCTTGTGTTCAGATTTACTGATCCTATTTATGTCACCCTGAATTTGCTATTGAAGTTGTCCAGCACATTATTTTTTTTTAATTCTTATTTTATTTTCAAGTTTTATATTGAAGTTTTGTTCTTTTATAACTTTTCTTTGCTAAGATTACTTTACTTTTTTTTCCCAAAGGAATTTTTAATTGTTGAAACATTTGTTTTATTCATTTATTTTTGTTAATCCTCAAAAACATTTTCCATTGATTTTTAATATATTTTTTATTGATTAAAGTATTACATGTGTCCATATCCCTGCATTGACCCCCCCACCCTACTCCCGTCCATGCCCTCATCCCCCTGCTGTCTCTGTCCATTGGTATGCTTATATGTATGCATACAAGTCTTTTGGTTGATCTCTCCCCCTTATTTATCCCCACCCTCCCCTGCCTTCCCTCTGAGTTTGATGGTCTGATCCATGCTTCTCTGTCTCTGGACCTGTTTTTGTTCATCAGTTTATGTTCATTATATTCCACAAATGAGTGAGATCATGTGATATTTAACTTTCTCTGACTGACTTAAACCTTTTTTCTTTATGATGGCTGCTTTAAAATCTTTCTTCGATAATTCCAACATCTGACTTGCCCTCGTGTTGGTGCCAATTGACTATCTTTCCTATCCAAGTTTGGTTTTCTTCTTGGAATTATGTGTGCTTTTAAGTTGCATACAGTACATTTTGCTATTATGTTAGGATACAGCGTTCTATTTCAGTATTTTATTTTAGCAGCAGTTCCTTTATGTAGGTTAAGAACACAGGTCTTGGTTTACATTTGTGGGATTTGGTTTCAGTGGGTTTAATTTTCAGAGACTTGATAGTAATTTTGTGTGTTTAGTTAATCTGATGCCACTGGGGTTCCCACTGGTCTCTGTTGATGTTGCCTGAGGAGTTAGTTTCTCTTGATGGGAGAGGAGAATCAGTTTCAAGTTGTGGGGATAAGGAGGTTTCCCAGTTTTGATTGCTTTCTGTGCTAGAATCTTTCTTGGTTCTGCCTGGCTGGCCTAATACAGTTTTATAGACTTTTCAAGTTACTTCATTGATTTTTTTTCATATATTAATTTATTTAGTAAAGAAATATATATCGAGTAGCTAGATTATTATGATCACCCCATCAGTACTTTGTTGGGCCACCTTTTGCCTTCAATTCTGTGGTGATTCTTCTTGGCATTGACTCCAGGAGATGTTGAAAGGTGATGCGGGAATCTGACACCATGCCTGATGAATGGCACTGTCCAGTTCTGTGAGATTGGATGGTGGTGGAACCAGCTGCCTGATGCTCTTTTAACTTCGTCCCACAAATGCTCGATTGGATTGAGATCTGGTGACTGTGGGGGCCACCTAAGCAAGGTAATGTCTCCCTCATGTTCTTGAAACCACCCCTGCACAATATGAGCACCGTGGCATGGCGCATTGTCTTGTTGGAAGAAGCCATCTCCATTGGGATACGCCATCAACATGATAGGAGGAACTTGAACAGCAAGGATATTTAGGTATGTTGTGCTCTTCAGACGTTGTTCCACATGAATTAAAGGGCTCAAATCATGCCAGGAAAACATGCCCCAAACCAGAACCCTGTTCCCACCAGCTTGAAGGGTTGTACTCATGCATGGGGGGTGCATGCTTTCATGCTTTTTTTGTGAAATTCTCACTCTGCCATCTGCATGATACAACTGGAAATGTGATTCAGTGGACCACATGACTTTTTCCAATGCTCGGCTATCCAATCCTTGTATTCCTGTGTGAATTGGAAACGTTTTATCTTGGTAACTGCAGACAGCAAAGGTGTTCAAACAGGCCTTCGGCTTCCATATCCCATACAATGCAGTGTACGGCTAATTGGCCTACAAATGTCAGGTGGTCATAATAATCTGGCCACTCAGTGTATATGGAGCACTAGGTATAAGCTAGTCTGTCATTTCTGTGATTTTCCAGTTGTTGACAAATAAGAATTCTTAAGTATTGAAATAATTATGGAAATATAAGGTCTTACTTTGTTTTTCAGAGGTGATATAACAAAGGAACACTTGATTCAAGGGTATTTCTCAATTATGTATTTTAGACTCATTGTTTTATACTGTCAATATAAGTATCAATTTTTCTTTTGTGGGCTCAATCCCCAGTAGGGGGCGTGACATCCATGAGTCTCTCTCATCATTGATGTCTCTCTCTCTCTCTCTCTCTCTCTCTCTCTCTCTATCTCTATATCTCTATATCTCTATCTCTATCTCCCTTCATTTCTCTGAAATCAATAAAGACATATTTCTTAAAAAAAGAGGTGGAGCCTATATAATTACCCCTTGAATCTGGATTGGCCTTGAGACTTGCCTTGACCAATGGGATGCAATGGAGTGACAATGGGCCAGTTTCAAACTTTGGGCTCAGGAGCCCTTATGCACTTCCTTTTCCCCTTTGAGAATTACCCATAGATAACTAAATGTGATTTTTGACCAGGCTGCTAGATAAGTGAGCACAGGGAGCAGAGATAAGTGGTTCCCCCTAATATTTTCACTGATCATAAACAGATGGCTTGCAAGTTGACAGAATGTCTATCTTATCCAGTAGACATGAGTTTATGTAGAGATGGAACTATTCATTTAATTATCCTTTGAGTCCGTGGAAGTTTCAGGTGCATTAAAAGTAGTTAGCAAAATGTTAATAGAAAGGATAAATAAACAGATGCTCAACATTGATGAGATGAAAACTAAAGGGGGGGGGGCAAAAATACTGTTACACAACAATTTATTGCCAATATAATATTAAATTTAGTTAGACAAAAGTAATGTTAAAATAACTGCCCCCTTGAATCTGGATTGGCTTTGTGACTTGCATTGGCCAATGGAATGCAATGGATTGTATTTAATTGGCATATAATTCTTCTTTGAAAAGAATCTGATTTAAGAAAAGATCATCTTATTTTTCCGAAGAATGTGTAGTTTTCTTTATATAGTGTCTGAAAAAGAGGGAGAGAAAGTAAAAGGATTATTTAACCTTGATTTTATGCAAAACCTTTGATTGGAAAATTATTTTTAGCCTTGATATTATATTTTTTATGTTTTTTTAAATGTATATTAATTAGCTAATCTTGGCAATATCCTTGTGAATGGCAAGAACTATTAACTACATTGCACAGCTAAGCAAGATGTTTAAATACAAATAAGAACTCTTAGTAATACAAAGACTACTTAGAAAGGAAAGCCTTGATTCTTTGCCATGACATGAGTAAAGACAGAAGGTGTTGTCAGTTTTCTTAGGAAATTGTCAGTGGACACATACATTCCATTGTATTTTTGTTATGACAGAACTTCATTTCTTCCTGACATTCTTTTCAGGAACAGTTCTGGATCATTTCAGCAGTAGAGGACTATAAATTGATGAGTGTTTGTAGAGACCCTTTTTACTGCCATGAAAGGAAAAGGGTAACAAAAGTCATAACATACTACTAAAGAGTTTAGGAATAACCAAGTGATAGAAAAGTTGCAGAGAAAATATATTTTTCATAATATCTCTTTTTCATGCAATCCACCACCTCCATATTTATTGTGTTCTTTGAAATGTAGTGTTATATGTGTAATTAAGAATGGTTTCTATGCCCTGGCCACTTTGCCTCAGTGGATAGAGCATCGGCTTGCAAACTGGAAGGTCCCAGGTTCAAGTCCAGTCAAGGGCATATGCCTGGGTTGTGGGCTCAATCCCCAGTGGGGGACTTGCAGGAGGCAGCCAATCCATGATTCTCTCTCATCATGGATGTTTCTATCTCTCTTTCCCTCTTCTTTCCTTTCTGAAATCAATAAAAATATATTTTAAAAAAAAGAATGGGTTCTATGTCTGCTCTCTACTTGCAAACATGTGTCCGCTACCATGGCAACAGTAAAGGAACCAACAGAAGACACTCTCTGATTAATATAATTATACACTAAGCTGTAAAATACCCTTAAACACCATTTATGTCTGCATGCAGAAGACACTAAAATGGGTATGATGTTCAGTAAGTTAACATCCTCAAATTCTTTAGGCTCATGTGATTTTTATGCCATGGTTAAGATAATGTTTATCTTATACATTCAAGACCATAGCCTAGGAATAGGTTGTATTTTAATTCAATTGCATTCCTCAGAACAATTACTGAGTGATGACTCTGTGGCAGGGGCTATTTAGGGATGCGAATGTTATAACATGTGTATGGTATGATCCCTGCTCTTGAAGACATTAGAGTCTAATAGATCTAGATTATTACCCAGCAAATATGACTTTCTAAAGCATGAAATGTAGACTGGAAAACACTTCTCATGACTTATTTTATCAGTCAGGGTTTCTGCTGGAAACAGATGGCACACTTAAAATGGATAATCTGAGAAGAGTTTAATAAAGGCACTATTCACAAGATGGGAAAACACAGGGTAATACGTAGAATACCTCAGGAGATGGTCACAGCAGTATCATCACCACTGAAAGGACCAAGGAAGAGAGCCTTAGCCAGAACTTGGACAGAAACATGGATTGTATGATAGAAAATGTGATTTTCAGTTTAGGTGGCATAGTGATTCCACAAGGAGAGTCAGAAGAGTAAATATCCTGACCTTTCTCTACTACTGCCCTCTGTTATTCTGCTGATTAGCCTTCCATTATCTGAACCTCACAAGATACTAGAGGGTGAGGAAAACCATTGATGTAATTTACGAGGTTCAGTCTCCCAGGATACAAAAGAGGTAGAGAAGAAGGGAGAGTGATTCTGAGGAGGGATCTGGAGAAGGTAAATGGACAATATTCAGTGATATACTTAGATATACTAGAGGCCCAGTGCACAAAAATCATGCACCTGGGGGATCCCTCAGCCTGGCCTGCACTCTCTTATAGTCTGGGAGCCCTTGGGGGATATCCAACTGATGGCTTAGGGGAGCGGGCCCAGTCCTTCAGTCAGACAATCCTTAGTGCTGCTGCAGAGGCAGAAGAGGCTCCCACCACCACCACTGCACTCGCCAGCCATGAGCCTGGCTTCTGGCTGAGCGGCGTTTTCCCTTTGGGAGCGCACTGACCACTACGGAGCAGCTCCTGCATTGAGTATCTGCCCCCTGCTGATCAGTGCATGTCATAGCAACCAGTCATTCTGCAGTTCAGTCTATTTGCATATTAGCCTTTTATGATATAGGATATATACATACTCACTAAAGATACACACACACATTCCCCAGATACACATATCTATATAACCAAACTTTTATATCTGCATGTAGTATTTATACCCTCTCTTCTTTTTGCTGAACATGTCTAGATATTTTTATATTTGTAGAAGATTTATGAGATCTAAAACCATTTCTGTCTATAACACTCTATATTAGAGGCTGAATTAATTTTAGATGAGGATGAAATGACAATAAATGTGATCCCATGAATCATTTTTCTTTCTAAGTGGCATGTGGACTGAATTATTTACAGGGTGGGTCGTTATCACCAGACATTTCTAGACCACATCCCCATGAGAGTATGATATTATGGGAAGAAATTCAAAATTAGAATTAGGAGCTAATTATCCAACAAAGAATTTTGAACATGTATCAAATTCCTGAGCTTGCTTTGCTGATTCCACTAAACGGGGCACCAACACAAAATCACAAGGCATGAAGAGAGAGAGAGATAAAGGAGAGAGAGAGAGAGAGAGAGAGAGAGAGAGAGAGAGAGAGAGAGAGATTATCCCTTCCATCTGCCAACATACTTCATGCATTGGTTCTGGCTGTGGCTGAGTCTCTCCATAACTACAGTACTGCTGGATATCTCCTACGCCATGGTTTCAGCTCACTGGTATCTGTAACACTACTATTTCTTCGTTTTTCCTCTTCAATCCTAGAGATGTTAATTACTTTCCGCTATAACTTATCTCAGGATGCCTCAGCCTTCCTTGTTGTTTCCCTTAAACCTATTCATACACCTGTAAGTAGTTCTTTTTTATTTTTATTTTCTTATTGATTAAGGTATTACATATGTGTCTTTGTCCCCCCTCCTGCTCATGTCCTCACCCCACTGGTGTCCATGTCCATTAAATGCATGCATACATGTCCTTTGGTTGATATCTCCCCCTTACCCTCACCCTCCCCTATTTTGTCTCCTCATTGAATAATTTGAGTTGAATTTTATAGCCTTGCCAGAACTCTGAATGATATACTTCCCCATTAGAAATTGCTACAAAGTACCATGAAGTTGAAAAGTAGATAAAAGTGACTATATACCTGTTATAGGAATGAATATTGTGTCAGGAAATGAGCCTTCTTTTCTGTCCATAGTCCTGGGTTAGTACCAAGAAAAAGTGTTTTCGCTCCTCTGTAAAATTTATAAGAGTAACATAAACATAGCCGACTCTTTCTGGTTCCTGAGATATCAAGGATGCCATAAACTATTCTTATATACTCTTATAAGACTCAGAATGTGAACAATATGTTACTGTTACTTTTTGCTTATTATGTACTATTTAGTAACACTAATTATTTAGTAGCTAATAAAAATTAAATATTTGTAGTACGTAGTTCCAAGCATATTGATATTTCATATAAGCCAAGGATAAAGTTACTCTTGGAGGGTAATTACTCTAAACAACAAATTGATTCTCCTTGAGCATTAAGCATAGCTACCATGCAATCTTTCCCTTTGGTTAAACCTGTTTTTTAAACTTCATAGTTGTGATATGTATATTATACTTTCACTCTTCTTTATTGAATGAAGAAATGCTCTAAAACATGTTGGTATATATAAGATTCCCAATGTTAGTAAATTAAGTTGGCCTCAATGAAATAGCTTCGCTGTCATAAGGTTGACATCAGTGGCAAACTAACCTGATATGCGATCATTGTCTCCATCAAGACAGTGATATCAGTATCAATTTCTCATACTCTTGCCTAATTTGAAAAAAAATAAATTAAGTCCCTAAATGGTAATTGTATAGCCAGTTAGTGGGTGAGCAAGGGCAGTGACTTAGGCCTCTTAACTAATAGCTCAGAATCCTCTCCCATACCTAGAACCTGTCCAGAATCCAAATACTCATAATCCTAAAAAATCATTTCACACACTTTCCCTTCTCCCCCTGCCTAATCTCATCCCATTGCTTGGCTAATCTCCTTTAGAATGCATCTTGAAATATGCAATCCACTTTCCTGTGAGGCTGTTATATTTTGGTTTGGCTTTCCCTTACATTGATTCAGATCTGTCTTCCTGAAGCTTTCACTCAGTTGCCCCAGTTCTGTCTCTTGAGGTCATCTATATATATAAAAGCCTAAGCAACTGTTTGACTATTTGACCATTTGACTAGTAGCTCTGATGTGCCCTGACTACCAGGGGGCAGATGCTTGGACTGGTAGGTTAGCTTGTTGCTGGGGTCCAGCTGAGAGTGGGCAAGAAGGGCCAGACACGCCCTGGAGCTCTCCTGTGGTTCCTCCCCAGCCCCAATCATGCACCAGTGAGGTCCCTTGGCCTGGCCTTCACCCTCTCACAATCCGAGACCCCTTAGGGGATGTCCACAGCCAGGCCGAGGGACTCCACTGGTGCACAAATCCGTGCACCAGGCCTCTAGTAAAGAATAATTCAAATCCAGCTTTCATGTGATATCTTTTTAGATATTGAAATTCAGTTATCAAATATCTCCTTGCCCCATATCTTTCTCTAGAGCTTAACAGCCAGATTCTTTGAAATGTTTCCCATGAGGTATGGTTTTAAATATCTTGACCTTCAGTTTGTCTCTAACCAAGAGCTCAAAGTGTGTCTCCAGGTGCTTTTTATTTTTATTAAATATATTGGGATGACATTGGTTAATAAAATTATATAGGTTTTAAGTATGTAATTCTATAATACATCATCTGTATATTGCGTAATTTATAAAGTTTCCTGAACACCATTCCACAAAGAATTAACAGGAAGAGCACAACTGATAAAGGGCAGTGTGGTATTCAGTCCAAATAAAACTGCTAATTTTTTTTGGCTAGTGGATGAATGTATTATTATACATATATAAAAATTACCTTTGGACCCTTGCTTTTCTTAGAGTTTTATCTAATAGTTACTTTTAGTTTTTCCTGTTTTTGAACTTTAAATAAATGAAATAATACCACTTGATATCTTTTGTAACTTCCTTCATCTTGTGATTATGATGTTTTAGAGATTCATCCATGTTGTGATGTTATAAAATCCATGTTGTAACTCTAGATGATTCATTTTTACTACTCTGTAGCATCCCATCAAATACATAGTCCATAATTTATTTATCCATTTAAGTACAAAGAACATTTGGGTTATTTAACTTTTTGATGATATGAGAGCACATTTGCTGCTATAAACTTGTATGTCTTCTGATGTACATGTGCAAGAGTTTATCTAGATTTGTCCATTCACCTATTTTTATAATTTTTAATTTAAAAATTTCAATCATACCAAAAAATTGAAAAAATATGTTAATTTCTATTCACAATGTTCTCCAGGTCCATCCATGCTGTCACAAAGGATAAGATTTCCTTCTTTTTATGTTTGGGTAGTATTCCATTGTGTAAATGTACCATAGCTATTTTTGGACTGCTTCCAAATATTGGCTATTGTAAATTGTCCTCCTATGAAAATAGGGGTGCATACATTCTTTTGAATTAGTGGAATTACTGGGTCATAAGGCAATTCCATTTTTAATTTTTAATATTTTTAACTATTAATTACAGTTGAAATACATTATTATATTAGTTTTAGGTATATATACCAGTGAATAGATATTACATAACATGTAATCATCCCAATAAATCTAATATCCATCTGACACCATGCTTAGTTATTAGAATATAGAATATTATTGACTATATTCTCTATGCTGTCCTTTACATCTCTATGGCTATTCTGTAACAAAAATTTGTATTTTTTAAGCCCTACACCATTTTTGCTTATCTCCTTAATCCTCATCCCATCTGGCAACCATCAAAATGTTCACTGTATCTGAGTCTGTTTATTCATTTTGTTTTTAGATTCAACTGTTGATAGATTTGCATTTATTGTCATTATATTATTCACATTTTTTATCTTCTTTTTCTTCTTAAAAATACCCTTTAGTATTTCATATAATGATGGTTTGTTGGTGATGAACTCCCTTCGCTTTTTCTTACCTGTTTTTTTTTTCTCTCTCTCCTTCAATTCTAAAAGACTAGAGGCCAGTTCATGGATTCGTGCACCAGTGGGGTCCCTCAGCCTGATCTGCAGGGATTGGGCTGAAACCGGTCTGGTGCATGGATTTGTGCATTGGTGGGGTCCATTGGTTTGGCTTGTGCACTCTCACAACCTGGGACCCCTCGAAGGTGTCGGACTGCCAGTTTTGGCCCAATCCCCACAGGCCAGGCTAAGGGACACCACTGGTGCATGAATCCATGCACCAGGCCTCTAATATGTATATAAGATCTTTGGTTAATCTCTTACCACTCTTTCCCTCCCCTCTTCTCTCTGAGATTTATCAGTCTGTTCCATGTTTCCATGCCTGTATGCTGAGCGTCTGACCGCTGATGATCAGTGTATGACATAGCTACTGGTTGAATGGTCAAACAGTCGCTTAGGCGACTATTTATATATTCCTCTTTGGCATACTATACATGGTATAAGCACAAACTGAATTTTCTCAGACAGTTCTGGCTTTATATATTTTAGCTTGTTGACCCTCCCTTAACCACCTAAATGTCCAAGCTTTTCTGGGTATAATAATCTTGGTTGTGGTCCTTGCTATTCATCACTTTGAATATTTCTTGCTATTCCCTTCTGACCTGCAAAGGTTCTATTGAAAAAATCAGCTGATAGTCATATGTCACACCCTTGTAGGTAACTAACTGCTTTTCTCTTGCTGCTTTTAAAATTCTCTCTTTGTATTTAACCTTTGTCATTTTAATTATGATGCATCTTATTGTGGGCCTCTTTGGGTTTATCTTGTTTGGGTCTATATGTCTATTTCCTTCACCAGGTTAGTGAAGTTTTTGTCATTGTTTTTTTCAAATAAGTTTTCAACTTCTTGTGCTCTCTCATTTTTCTAGCAACCCCATGATGTGAATGTTAGTACACTTGTAGTTGTCCAGGTGGCTTCTTACATTATTATCATTTATTTGGATTATTTTTTTCTTTTTTTACAAAATTTATCTTTATTGTTGAAAGTATTACAGATGCTACCCTTGTTTGTTTGTGTGTGTTTTTTTTCTTTTTGCTGTTCTGATTGTTTTTTCTTTCTTAGATTTCAAATCACTGATTTGATTTTCAGCTTCATCTACTCTACTATTGATTCCCTGTAAATTATTCTTTATTTAAGTTAGTGAATCCTTTACTTCTGACTGGCTCTTTTTTGACTGTTGAGGCTATTAAGTTCCTTGAGCATCCTTATAACCAGTATTTTGAATACTGATACTAGTAGATTGCTTGTCTCCATTTTGTTTAGTTATTTTTCTGGAGTTTTGTTCTGTTCTTTAATTTGGGCTATGTTTCTTTGACTCCTCATTTTGGTAGCACCTCTATGTTTGTTTCTATGTATTTGGTAGAGCTTCTATGTCTCCAAGACTTCATAGCATGGCCTAATGTATTAAGTGTCCTGTGGGGTCCAGTGGCATAGCCTGCCCAATCATCCAAGCTGGTTACTCAAAGTGAGCCCACTGTGTGAGATGCACACTCTCTTCTTGTAGTTGAGCCTTGATTTCTCTTGGCACATCAGTGGGAGGAATTTCCTCAGGATTATTAGCCGTAAGGAGTAGTATGACCACTGACCACCTTGGATGATCAACTGTGCAAGAGCCCACCCCACAGAGCAAGACTTATTTAAATGGGACTCTGGTGCCCCTTGAGTACACCCCTTGAGGGTGTAACTTGTAGAGGTGCTTGGGTGTTGGTGTTTTGACTTGCTCTGAAGCTGTCTACTAGGTCTACTGGCTCTGGAGTTTCCCAGAGACACCAATAGGCATTCCCATTAGCAGTGCATGAGAGTTCTCTTTTCACTGCCTATGTTCTTCTTGGGACCTCGTACCATAAGCTACAAAGCAATCTTCAGAGGGCTTCTTCTTGTGCTGGGCATGGAGTTGTCCAGGCAAGGCCAAGCTGTAAACCAAGGCTGGCCACTATTGGTGTTCAGCCTGGGCCCCCTTAGCGAGAGATATGGGGCTCACTGAGGCCAGATGCTGCTTGTTTGAGATATTTTAAGAAAATATGAATCATGTACTAAGACAGGCCAATCCTATGGAAAAGCCATTGGAAGCAGCTTGGGGGAATGCCTGAAAATTGGGTGGGGAAGGGCCTCAGGGAATTACTAGGGTAGGGAAAACAGTGTGTGCCAGGTTGGTGGAGTCTCAGGTATGGATGCTGCCTGCTGAGTCTTTGCGGGCAGGGCTCAGCAAAGGAGCAATGGCATCTACCAGCACTTCTGTCTGTGAGAAAGCTGCCCTTCAGCTCTTATCCTGATGCCAAACAATTCAGTTCCTTGCTATTATGTCCCTGATGCCTTTTGAGATATTGTCCCAACACTGGAGCTCACAAGGAGTGAGTCCAAGTAAGTCCATGTGCAGACCCTTTAAGAGGATCTGCCTGGGACTCCAGCAGTCTCGGCCCCCTTCAGCCAAAATCCTCATTGATTTTTCCAGCTAGAATTTATGGAGACTTCTCTTTGTGACACTTGAACCTTGGGCTGGGGGGACTGGTTTGGGGGTGGGATCCCTCACTCCTCAGGGGATACATCCATAGCCAAGATATCCCTCCCAGTGTTTATCTGCCACACATGCATGTGGGACCAACCTATTCCTCATCTCTGCCACTCCAACCTATCTTCATGTGGCTTCTTTTTTAATTCTGTAGTTTCAGGACTTCCATTTAGGCAGATTTCAGATAGATTCTAAATGATGGCTCTGTAGTTTAGTTGAAATTTTGATGTGGTTGTGGGAAGACATGAGTGCTGTGTTTACCTATGCTGCCATCTTGGCCTGAAGTCCCTATTTTTAATTACTTTAGGAAACTCAATACTTTACCCACAGTGGCTGCACCAGTCTGCATTCCCATCAACAGTGCATGAGGGTTCCTTTTCTCCACACCCTCACCAACACTTGTCATTCACAGATTCATTGATGATAGCCATTCTGACACATGTGAGGTGATATCTCATTGTGGTTTTAATATGCATTTCTCTGATGATTAATGATGTTGAGCATCTTTTCATATGTCTATTGGCCATCTGTATGTCCTCTTTGGAGAAGTGTATATTCAGGTCCTTTGCACATTTGTAGATTAGTATTTTAAATGCCAACACAAATTTGTTACTTAATTGTTCTAGTTGGCATTACAAAATGACAGCACTTTGGAGGATCAAATGGAGATAATACATGCGGAACACTTTGAAAAGGCATAAAAACAACTCTGAAAATATTCTTATATGTGAATCAGGATCCTCCTGTCTGCATGCAGCCAAATAAGAAACTCTGAGCAAGAAGTGTCTATCTAAGCCCAACCAACCCCAGAAATGTGAGGAATAGTAAAAAAATTAATTTTGCTGGTTTACACCACTAAGTGTGGGATGCTTTGTTATGCAGTAATAGACAACCAGAACTTACATAAACAAATACATTTAAACAAGGGTCATAAAACATAATCAATCTGCCTTCATTGAAGAAATGCTTGTGCTAACCCAGTACAACTATATAATGGTAGGCAACAGACACTCAACCCCTTAATGAATTGAAAAATGCAGTGACTACAAACTGAAAAGAAAAGAGAGCTTTTAAAAACTCTCCAAATCACTGCAAGAAAGGACTACATTGCTGGGCATATCTGAAAAAAAAACAAAAAACAACCTAGAAGCTATCGGATAGGGCTGATAAAAAGCTTAAGGGTACAACAGAGCCTAGTTTCAACAGTAGCTTGAGGACAGCAGTGTCTCTGAGAGGCAGGTAGAGAACCAAGTGAATCTGCAAACAGTGGCCATAGCTGAAAATCTAAGTGCCATTTGCACATTTGAATCTTGGCCATTTAATGGTCATTTTTTTCAACACCTGTACAAATGAGCATTAGGAGATATTTATCACTGCTTGAACCAATACTTTGAATATGAACATCATGCATTTTTCTTTGGTAGAGTGGTGCTCTGCATAACCTTATTCACACTTTTTAAAAATTGATTAAGCAAACAGCACAGCCAAAACTGTTTTTGAAGGTTCAGATAAGTATGAGGGAGATTCTTGGAACTGGGTCCAAAAGCATCTATCACAGGAATACCAGCATTCAGTGACATTAGGCTATAAGGGACAACTTCAATGACATTAGGGAACCTTCAATGGCATTAGACTATAAGGGGAGACCTCAGTGACATTAGGTGACCTTTAGTGACATTAGGCTATTTGTCCATCCTTCTTCCCTCTTAAATTTGTCACTAAATCTTTTGTAAGGCTAGTGATTAATTTTTAAAGGACAGTTCTTGGTCCCCTTCCTGTCAGAGTCAGACTGGGCTTTCTTTGAATTCATCTAATGGTAGATTTCACACACTGAAAAGTCTCTTTGTGGTAGAATAAGGAATCAGGTTGATTCTTCTGTCCACACCTTCCCATTTCTTGCTTTGTCAGTATGGTGAACTGTCCTGGAAAATTCACCATTTAATTATTCTACTTATAGGACATTGTCGAGGAGTATTCCTTTCTAAAAATTTACCTAATTCAGAGTTTTTGCCACTTTGCCCTTTTTATTTTGAATATGTTTACTTTCCTGATTCACTTGAACATTTTCAAATTTCTTTCATGCATTACACCAAGCACTTAATATTGTTAGCCATTTTTTAAATTGCTGGTGCCAAATAAGAGAGAACCTTCTATGAAGTCTGGCAATGTAGCAGATGTTGAAACACAGAATATGCATGTATAGTGGTACCTCAAGATACGAGTTTAATTTGTTCTGTAACCTTGAGGCGTGGGAAACTATGAGACACTCGAATGGCGGTAAACTGGTGGGTCGTATGCAGCCAGCTGATCCGAGTGATAACTCCTATCTCAAATGTTGCTCGTATTTCAAAGCAAAAATAACTCGCTCGATGGCTCGTATCTCAAAAATCTAGTATGTTAGGGCACTCGTATCTCGAGGTACCACTGTACATGTTGATGGTAAGATGGACATAGTGATCAATCAGTTTGATTGCCCAGGTGACTTATAGTTGAAGGCTTGGGCTCCCTGGGAAGCAGAATCTCAGAGAGAAATTAGCATGCCAGAGGATTACTGGGAGTGCTCTACAGATCAACACCTGGAGAGTAAAGGGAGGAAGCATACTGGGCAAAGAAAGAAGTTAGGTGTTAATATTGGCCCCAAAGAGACTGCTACCAACTCCACAGGGAACTGAAACTGGGACAGTCCTTCAGGGTTGCCCTGAATTACAACAAAGAGCTATGTCTATACTCCTTTATGCTCATTTGATGCAGGTTGACCCTTGGAAAAGTTCATGACTTTAAGTGAAGCAGTTCTTTCCAACCAAAGGCAATTTCTGGACAGGGGTGATAGCTGAGGACTCTCATGACTACATTACCAGAAGCTGAGAGATCTAGATGACACAGCACAGTATCTGTATTACTTAAAATGGATCCAAGGACCATCTTCAAGTTTGTGCCAGATCTGGTTGACACACTTGACATGAAAAAAAGTTCTTGGATGGAAAGGGGAAGCATGGAAAGCATTTAACAACATTCTTTAAATACTTATCAAGATATAGATATAATTCAGTTGTTGGTTGTTGACCTATGAACCAGGAGATCACTGTTGGATTCCAGGTCAAGGCATTTGCCTGGATTGCTGGCTCCATCCAAAGTAGGGGGCAGGCCGGAGGCAGCCATATTAATGGTTCTCTCCCAGTATTGATGTTTATATCTCTTTATTCTTCTCCCTTCCTCTCTGAAATCAGCAAAAATATATTTTAAATGGATATAGATATAAGTTGAAAAAATAGAGGAAAGAGTTTAAATTATCTGATTAAAATACCAGTGTTCAGGTCATGAGATGTGTGGAGATATAGTGCAAGGGTGGTACCTTACATCTGAATGATCTGTAAAGGTGATCCATTAGAAAAGGAGAGGTGGGAGGACAGGCACAAAAGAATGATATCATGTAAGCCAAAGTAAGATGTAGTTTTAAGAATGGAAGTGATCAGCAGTGTCAAATTTCAATATGAAAAGTATAAAAAAGTCAAAGGGCTTAGAAGTAGGCAGACAGTGGTCACGTTGGACAAAATAATTTCAGATGAATGGTTGGGGCAGAAGTCAGATTATAGGTGATTAAAGAGTGGGGGGTTTGAGATCAATTGAGAAGGAGTATCATGAGAGCTAATCACAAGGAAAGAAAAGGTGGTCTCATCACTATATTGAAATATTGGTCTGGAAAACATGACCCATATATCTGCTATCTACAAGAAACCCACCTCAGAAAAAAAGATGCACACAGACTGAGGGGGAAGGGATGGAAGACGGTTTTTCAGGCAAGTGGAATTGAAAAAAAAAGAGCTGGGGTTGAAATACTTATGTCTGACAAATTTGATCTCTAAGTGAAGGACATAACAAGAGATAAGGAAGGCCACTTCATAATACTAAAGGGACCAATCCAACAAGAAGAAATAACTCTGGTAAACATATACCCACCCAATAGAGGAGCACATAAATATATAAGAAAGCTCCTGGAGGATATAAAGGGAGAGATTGACAGCAATACAATCATAGTAGGAGACTTTAATACCCCACTATAACCATTGGACAAATCCTCTAAACAAAAAATCACCAAAGAAACATCAATCCTAAATGACTCACTAGACCAGATGGAATTAATTGATATCTTCCAAACATTTCACCCCAAAGCCACAGAATATACATTTTTCTCAAATGCACATGGGTAGTTTTCAAAGGTAGACCATATGTTGGGTCATAGGAAAAGTCTCTTTCAATTCTAGAAGATAGAAATCATATCAAGAATCTTCTCAGATCACAGTGGCATGAAACTGGAAATCAACTACAATGAAAACAGTCCAAAGAAATCAGACATATGGAGACTAGCATGCTATTAAACAATGACTGGGTAACCAGAGAGATCATGGAAGAAATTAAAAACATCATGGCAACAAATGACAATAAAACAGAACAATAGAAAATCTCTCGGACACAGTGAAAGCAGTCTTGAGAGGGAAGTTCATAGCTCTACAAGCCTACTGCCAAAACAAGAAACAATGGTAATAAATTACCTAATCCTACAACTCAGAGAGTTAGAGAGCAACAATAAAAGCCCAGTGTAAGCAGAAGGAAGGAAATAGTAAAGATCAGAGCGGAGATAAATAACATAGAGACCAAAGAAACAATTCAAAAGATCAACAAAACCAAGACCTGGTTCTTTGAAAGGATAAACAAGATTGATGAACCTCTAGCTAGGCTCACCAAGAAGCAAAGAGAGAGGATACAAATAAACAAAATCAGAAATGAAAGAGGTGAAATAACACCAGATCCACCGAAATACAAAGGACTGTCAAAAAATACTATGAACAACTCCATTCCAACAAACTGGACAACGTGGAGGAAATGGACATATTCCTAGAAAAATACAACCTTCCAAAACTCAATGAGGAAGAATCTAAACATTTCAATAGCCCAATAACTATGGAAGAAATTGAAGCAGTCATCAAAAAGCTTCCAGCAAACAAAAGCCCGGGGCCAGATGGCTTCACAGGGGAGTTTTACCAAACATTCAAGGAAGAATTAATACCTATCTTCCTCAGACTATTACAAAAATTTCAAGAAGAAGGAACACTTCTAAACACCTTCTATGTAGCCAGCATCACCCTAATACCAAAACGAGATAAAGACAATACAATGAAAGAGAATTACAGGCCAATATCCCTCATGAACATAGATGCCAAAATCCTCAACAACATTCTAGCAACTAGGATCCAGCAGGACATCAGAATGATCATACACCATGACCAAGTAGGATTTATCCCAGGAATGCAAGGATGGTACTATATCCACAAATAAATAAATGTCATACATCACATAAACAAATTGAGAGATAAAAATCACATAGTCATATCAATTGATGAGAAAAAGCATTGGAAAAAATCCACACCCTTTCTTGATTAAACTCTCAGTAAGGTGGGAATAGAAGGATCATACCTCAACATCATAAAAGCCATATATGATAAACCCACAGCTAACATCATACTCAATGGGAGAAAACTAAAACCATTTCCCCTAAGAACAGGAACATGACAGGAATCCCCACCCTCACCACTCATGTTCGACATAGTCCTGGAAGTATTAGCCATTGCAATTAGACAAGAAGAAAAAATAGAAGTCATCCAAATTGAAAAAGAAGAAGTAAAGCTATCCTTATTTGCAGATGACATGATACTGTACATAAAAAAAAACCCAAAAGACTGCATCCAAATACTAATACACTTAATAAATGAATTTGGCAATATGGCAAGATACAAAATTAATGCCAAGAAATCTGTGGCATTTCTATACACCAATAGTCAACTTACAGAAAGGGATACTAAAAAAGCAGGCCCATTTACCATCGCACCAAAAAAACTAAGATACGTAGGAATAAACTTAACTAAGGAGGTAAAAGACCTATACGCAGAAAACTACAGGACACTGAATAAAGAGATAGAGGAAGACGTAAACAGATGGCAGAGCATACCATGCTCATGGATTGGGAGAATCAACGTCATTAAAATATCCATACTACTCAAAACAATCTATAGATTCAATGCCAATAGATTCACAAAACTCCAAAGATTCATCCGGAAAAAAAAAAAGACCCCGAATAGCCACAGCAATCCTGAGAAATATGCATAAAGTAGGTGGGATCTCAATACCAGATTTCAAGCTGTATTACAAAGCAACTGTTCTCAGAACAGCCTGGTACTTGCACAAGAATAGACACATAGGCCAATGGAATAGAATAGAGAATCCAGATATCCACCCAAACCACTATGCTCAATTAATATTTGACAAAGGAGGCATGAACATACAATGGAGTCAAGACAGTCTCTTCAATAAATGGTGTTGGGAAAATTGGACAGATACATGCAAAAAAAATGAAACTAGACCACCAACTTACACCGTACACAAAATAAACTCCAAATGGGTACGGGATTTAAACCTAAGAAGGGAAACCATAAAAATATTAGAGGAATCCACAGGCAGCAAATCTGAGACATATGCTGAAGGAACTTCTTTACTGATACTGCTGCCCCAAGGGCAATGAAAGCTAAAGAGAAAATAAAACAAATGGGACTACATCAAAATAAAAAGCTTTTGCACAGCAAAAGAAACCATCAACAAAACAAGAAAGCCCACTGCATGGGAGAACATATTTGCAAATGTTATCACTGATAAATGTTTAATCTCCAACATCTACAGCCAACTTATACAACTTAATAATAAAGAAGATAAATGATCCAATAAAAAAATGGGCAAAGGACCTAAATAGAATCTTTTCAAAAGAAGACAGAAGGAAAGCCAAAAGACATTTGAAAATATGCTTAAAGTCACTAATTATCCGAGAGATGCAAATCAAAACGATAATGTGATACCATCTTACACCTGTCAGAATGGCAATCATCAATAAATCAACAAACGACAAGTGTTGGTTAGGATTCGGAGAAAAAGGAACCCTCGTGCACTGCTGGTATGAATGCAGAGTGGTGTAACCACTGTGGAGAACAGTATGGAGTTTCCTCAAAAAACTAAAAAATGGAACTCCCATTTGTGCCAGCAATCCCACTCTTAGAATATATCCTATGAAACTAGAAACACCAGTCAGAAAGGGTTTATTCACCCCTATGTTCATAGCAGCACAATTCCCAATAGCTACAATTTGGAAACAGCCTAGGTGCCCGTCAGCAGATGAGTGGATCAGAAAACAATGGTATGTCTACACAATGGAATTTTATGCTGCCATTAAAAAGAAGGAATTCTTACCATTTGTAGCAACCTGTATGGAACTGGAGAGCATTATGTTAGGTGTAATAAGCCAGTCAATGAAGGAGAAACACCACATGATCTCACTCATTTGTGAATAATAAAGAACATTATAAACTGATGAACAAAAAGATAGATACAGAGGCAGTAAAGCATCAAACCAACTGTCAAATTACAGCAGGAATATTAAGAAGAGGTGGGGTAGATAAGAGATCAACCAAAGGACTTGTATGCATGCATATAAGCATAACCAATGAACACAAGACGCTGGAGGGTTAGGGTATGCCTGAGAGTGGGTGGGGCATAGGGAAGATATGTATACATGCAATACATTAATAAAAAAATTTTAAATAAACTATTGGTCTGATGAAAGCTTTCTTTTGAAAATGGGAATGAATTGAGCATGGGTGTAAACTGAGAGGAAGGATCTAGGGGAAAAGAAAAGTTAACGATGACTGTAATTAATGGTAATTGATGAGTTTAGTATTGAAGTTAATGGGAGGCAATGGAATCCATTGGTTTGGATGGTGAAGAAATACCCTACTTGAGAGGCAAAGCGAAAAGAGGTAAATGTAATTGTTTTTAAATATTCATGAATGTTACTTCAATAACCTCTTATTTATTAAGGAATAAATAAAAAAGACTGCCCTGGGAGCCCAAGCCTTCAACTATGTGTGACCTAGGCAATCAAACTGATTGGTCACTATGTCCATCTTATCACCACCATGTACATGCATACTTTGTGGCAGTCTTTTTTATTTATTCTTTTTTAAATAAGAGGTTATTGACATAACAAAAGAAAGCAGTATGGCTGTCTCATGGTTCCTTAAGCTCATTTAATAAGTAGATTCGTTATTTAGGATAATTGAGATGTGTAGACTTGTCCTCATCCATGTGCTCGGCTGGCATATTATCCTGTATGATAAAAGCCTAATGTGCAAATTGCCCCCTTGGGTGGTCGTTTGACGGAGAGTTTGGCTGGGAGACTGGGAGTTTGACCACTCAGTATGACATGCGCTGACCACCAGCAGGCGGCACAGAACATGGAGGTCGTCAGTGACATGGTGCTGGCAGCAGGTGGCAGTGGAGGTGCTGCCAGCCCCAATGGTCTCTGATGAGTGCTGTACTGCAGCGGGATGGTGGGGTAGATGAGCGGGTGGCACCAGGCCAAGGTGGGTGCAAGTGGGGGCCTGACCACTTTGCAGATGGTGTCCAGTGGTAGCAACAGTGGTCAGGGCTGCTACCTGGCTCCCAGGCACTGAGAGAGCCAGGTGAGGAGCCTGGCCCTGATAGATCGCCTCAGAGGCAGGATGGTGGAACAGGTGAGGGGACGGCGCCAGTCCAAGGTGGGGTGCCAGGTGAGGATGTGGGGCTGCAAGGCTGGGGGCATGAGCTGGGGCTGTGAGGTTTGTGGTGCAAGCTGGGGCCCGATCTTCACAGGCCATCCCAAGGGACTCCACCCACGCATGAATTTGTGCACCAAGCCTCTTACCTCTATAATAAAGAGCCAGGGTGTAATGACGATTACTGCCAAAGCTCAATCAGACTGGAAGTCAGTGCTGGGTTGCCGTGGCATGGTGAGGGGTCTGCAAATAAGGGCCAGAGAGAAGCCTGAAGAGAGAAGCAGGGACTGATCCATTGCCTCTGTGGCAGCTTTGCCTCTGTGGCAGCTTTTGACCAGCACTTGCCTCTTTCTTTCTGTGCCAGTCTGGCCAACAGCCATGCCTCCATCTCTCTTCAGGACTCCACTGGGGCTGCTGATCAGCCCCACCTTTCTGATCAGGCCCCGTTGATAGGCCCAGAGATGCTGACTGGCATAGAAACTGATCAATCAGAACCAAATCTATGGGCTTAGAGGTGTTTCTGTCCAGGGAGAGCTTCGATCTTGAGGCTGGCTCCAGCAATGGCCTTCACAAATCTACAGAAAGTACTCATCAGTGACATCCTGGACCCTTGGTGCCGGAAGATCCTGTAATATGGAGGGCTGCAGATGGTGGAGAAGCAGAACCTGAACAAAGAGGAGCTGACAGCCGAGCTGCAGGACTATGAATGCCGTATCATCTGCTCGGCCACCAAGGTGACTGTGGATGTCATCAACACAGCAGAGAAGCTCCAGGTAGGGGCAAGGCCAGCACCGGCATGGACAACATGGATCTGGAGGCCGCCATGAGAAAGGGCATCCTGGTCATGAACACTCCTGGGAGCTTTGTTCCCAATGGGAACAGTCTTAGTGCTGTGGAGCTCACCTGTGGAATGATCATGTGTTTGGCCAGGCAGATTCCCCAGGCAACAGCTTCGGTGAAGGATGGCAAAGGGAACTGAAAGAAGTTCATGGGAACCGAGTTGAATGGAAAGACCCTGGGAATTCTTGGCCCAAGGAGGATCAGGAGAAAGGTGGCTTTCCGGATGCTTCCTTTGGGATGACGACTGTAGGATATGACCCCATCATCTCACCAGAGGTCTCTGCCTCTTTTGGCATTCAGCAGCTGCCCCTGAAGGAGATCTGGCTCCTCTGTGACTTCATCACTGTGCACACCCCTCTCCTGCCCTCCACAACAAGCCTGCTGAAGGACAGCATCTTCGCCCTGTGCAAGAAGGGCATGTGCATGGTGAACTGTGTCCGTGGAGGGATCATGGATGAGGGCGCCCTGCAGTTGGGGCAGTTCGCGGGTGCAGCACTGGACATGTTCACGAAGGAGCTATCTCAGACCATGCCTTCATGGACCACAAAAATGTCATCAGCTGTCCCCACCTGGGCGCCAGCACCAAGGAGGCCCAGGGCCACTGCTTGGAGGAGATCGCTGTCCAGTTCGTGGGCATGGTGAAGGAGGAACCCTCGTGGGGGGTCGTGAATACCCAGGCCCTTGACCAGTGCCTTCTCTCCACACCCCAAACTTTGGATCGGTCTGGCAGAAGCTCTGGGGACTCTGATGTGAGCTTGGGCTGGGTCCCTCAAAGAGATCATCCAGGTGGTAATGCAGGGTTTATCTTTGAAGAATGGCAGGAACTGCCTGAGCCCCGCAGTCATTGTGGGCCTTCTCAAAGACCTTCTGATCATGCAGATGTGACCTTGGTGAACACCAAGCTACTGGTGAAGGAGGCTGGCCTCAATGTAACCACCTCCCATAACCTCACTGTGCCAGGAGAGCAAAAATGCGGGGAAGGCCTCCTGAGCATGGTCCTGGAAGGTGTCCCCTACCAGGCTGTGGGCTTTGTCCAGGGCCCCACACCAGTGCTGCAGGCACTCAAAAGAACTGCCTTCAGACCAGAAGTGCCTCTCTGCAGGGGTCTGTCTCTGCTCCTGTTCTAGGCTCAGCCCTCCAACCCTACCAAGCTGCCTACCATGACTGGCTTCCTGGCAGAGGCAGGCGTGCAGCTGCTGTCCTACCAGACCTCAGTGGTGTCCGATGGGTAGACTTGGCAGTCATGGGCATCTCCTCCCTGCTGCCCAGCCTGGATGCCTGGAAGCAGCATGTGACCAAGGTCTTTCAGTTTCATTTCTGACCTTGGGGCTCACCAGGACCAGCCTTGGGGGCTTTGTGATCAACATTGAGAAATCAAATTCCCAGGGCTGACACCACTTATGTGGTCTGACCCCTGTAATAACCACTTAATAAACAGCCCCCCCTTGCCCCCACAAATCTGGGTCAATTGTGAGGAGCCAAAGGCTGTCTAGGAGACAGAGCTTTTGACGCTGACTGGCGTAGGAACCAACCAATCAGAACCAAATTGGCTGGCAGAGGAGGGCAGTTGGGGACAAGATCAGGCTGGCAGGAGAGGACTGTTGGGGGTGAGATCAGGCTGGCAGGGAAGGACAGTAGGGGGCAATATCAGGCAGGCAGAGGCAGTTGACAAGATCAGGATGGCAGGGGAGGCTAATTAGGGGCAATCAGGCAGGCTGGCAGGTGATGGTTAGGAGCCAGTAGTCCCATATTGTGAGAGGGATGTCCGACTGCTGGTTAAGACCCAATCACACAGGGCCTAAACCAGCAGTCGGACATCCCCCAAGGAGTTCCCGATTGGAGAGGGTGCAGGCTGGGCTCAGGGAATCCCCCCCCCCCCGCCCCGTGCATGAATTTTATGGAACAGGCCACTAGTTTACTAATACAATTACAGAATTTAAAGAAGGAACCATTTTAGGCAATGCCTCAAATTGACAGCTATAATCATAAACATAAGGCTTATTGAAGAAAGTGTCCATAGGTGGTTCCAGATACAGTACTGGGATGACCTTGTTCTGTACCATGTGATTCCATACTTCTGGTCTCAGCTGACTGGCCTGGGGAGAGTATCCAACTCTAAAGCAGCCAAACTACAGGTTCTCTAGTGGTCTAGCGGCTTCGAGGTCCTAGTTGTCCAACTAGCCTGCATAAACATGGTTTATCAGGGTGACAGCAATGGGTTGAACCAATTTAATCTTCTTTAGGTGCTTGGAGTAAGAAACCAAAGGAAAGAGCAAGGACATTGTTAGTGGTAGCACCAGCTGAAAGGTAAACTAAGGCTGACAGGTAGGAGGGGCCCTGGGGCATGTTAGACTGTGAGAGACATGGATGAGAGGAAGCTAGGAATAAAGAGGAGCTGGAAAACACACTTAAAAGAGGGGGAAGTCAATGAAATGATAATTTTTTGGCCCAAGGTCAGAAATTCAGTGACTAGCAAAATCCGAATCAGGGCACTCTTTTGCATTTTTTGTTTGTTTCTATAACCAAAGAATACCTTTGACTATCCCCACAGTGCTTTCCAAATCTGGGCGTGAATCAGAATAAACCGAAAAGCTGCTGAAAAATACATAGCTGATCTCTGGGCCTCACTTTGGGAAATTCTCCTTCACTGATTCTGGCTGCAGCTTTGCATCTGTACTTTTGAAAAGCTCCGCAGGTGATTCTAATGTGGGTGGACAACTGACCTATGTCTGGGAATCACTTTCCCAGAACCTAGCCCTGTGCCCAAATGCTGTTAGTTACTCATGTTAAATTCAGGTCCTGGAAGACTTCATTGTTACTATGGTGACAGAGCAGGAATTAATAGGAATATTTATATTACTGAGATTGGAAATGAAAGGAATTGCATTACTGGTGTAGCAATTACTCTTTCCTGGATTGACACCAAACCTAGAAGCTCCTGTTTAGAAAGCAGATCATGCATTCCTGCCCCTGAATTTTTAGCAAAATGACTAAGCTTGAGCCTCCATTGCATTTTTGTGATTTTTTTTACATCTTTGTAAGCATACCTGTACATAGAAAACTGTTTTCCAGAGACTGAAGTCTTAATGTAATTATGTTTGAAATTCAGGGCAAATATATGGGACACTTCAGAAGATGGCCTGTGCATATGGAATGAATATTTAAAGAATGGATATTTAAAGAATGGATTTTTTTTTATTTTAAACACTGTACCCTGTATTTTTTTTATATCTGCATACCTATATAGCACAGTTAGAATTCAGTACATCTATTGTTGATTGATTGATTAGGACCTCAGGGCAGTCATGGTACTCTTCATTTTCATCTCCTTCCTGCCAATATCACTTCACTCTTCTTCCTTCACTTCCACATAAAGTAGAAATTTAGTAAACTAGTATATATAATTTGGAGTCCTCAAGTCCTCCAAGTAATATATGTCTTCTCAGTGGAGGTGATATTACCTCCAAGGGGACACAAAACGTTGGTGGGCAAAAAACAATCCCCTTAGATAGTAGAATGATTTGTGCCCCCTGCAAAGGGCAACACAGTATATAAACATATAGAAAGCTAATTTTTAGTATTAAAATTTCGTGCCATGGGAAGGTTATTTGGAAAAATGCCCGTAAAAAGCATCCTTAGGCGGGGAGCAATAATAAAACAAAAAAGGTTGATAAGCACTGTTCCAAAGATTCTACAAAATCCTGCCCACCAAGCATCCGGAATTTGTCCTGGTGAAGATTGCCATGAGGAGTTTCAGCGGTGGATTGACGGAGTCAGTCAGTCAGGAGGGCTCCTTTGGAAAGCACCATGGGGGGAGTCAAAGGCTTTCCTTGGTTCTAGCCTCCCTGGGTAGTAGCACATTAGCAGCCAAGTGTTCTGTTTGAAGAGTACTTGAAGAGTTAGCAGTCTTTTGGAGGAGCCTGAAGTATTTAATGTAATGAACAGATTTATAGATGGAGGCTCCTCATTCATTCTTATGAGAGGAAATGGGAATTAACTGATACTAATGGAGGCATTACAGCACTGGAAGAGTCAACTTGTGAATGAGTTATTAAAAAATGTTGCATTACCCAGAGTTGCCTCAAGAAATGGAAGAGAGGGACAAAGCCAAGAGGTGAATTAACCCAAACATCATGATTTATCTGAGTATGTTGAGTCCAAAAGTCATTAATGCTGTATATATAATGTATCTAGATAGTGTTTGGAATCATTTCTGTCCACACTAATGTTCCAATGGAATATTTATTTCTTATTAGATAATTATACGATCTAGAGTTAAGTAAAATTTTTGTCAAATTATTGACTTTTTGTATTCAGAACTAGTCCATGTGTGTTGATATGAACAATGCATTGAATTAAAGTTATAATTATTACATTAACTGTAAAATTTTAGGGAAAATAAAAATAAAGATTAAGCTGTAAATATATTTACATTTAAAAAGTTGTTAATATAGATTCAGAATTGCACGTTAATTTCCTACAACAGATTATTTTGCTGCATGCACTTCCTGTATGTTATTGGTAAACACCTGTGACCTATTGAACTTGTATGTGCTCTGGTATACATCATAACTATAGGCGATCGCATTTATGATACAGCATACTACTTATTACACACAGATAGACCTCAGAGGTATTGTAGGTTTGGTTCCATACCATCACAATAAAGTGAGTTGTAATATTTTTGCTGGTGGAGGGTCTTGTCTTCAACTTGTAAAAAGATGCAGTACCTGTGAGGTGCAATAAGGACAAATGCAATAAAATGAGGTCTGCCTGTAGATTACTTCCATTATTGTATTCTTAGTACAGTACTTACTGTATTAGTCTTGCCTTTCATATTGTGACATAGCAAGTTTTTGTTATTATCATTAGAGCAGTGACCCAAGATATCCAATGATGGAGCAGGGCTTCTAGGCTGACTGAATGACGTACTCGTGTCTCCTTTATCTCCCATATCCTGTGTCATTCTTCCTGCTACTCTGTAGAGGAGTCTGACTTGTGTAGACTGCCTCAGCAGGCCTGCCTTTCCCTTTGGCTTCCAGTCTGACCAGTGGGAGGAGCCTATAAGGAATAGAAAAGTGGGAGGAGTAAGAAGAGAGTGTTTTTCCTCTGGCTCCCTTTGTACCTAAGCACCAGGAATTCATTGCTTCCCTCTAACTCAAGAGTGGGGAAAGTCTGGCTGGCGGGCCATATAGGGCCCGGGAAATAATTTGGTCTGGCCCTGCCAAGGCAACCACAGGCAGGACTTGAAATTCAAGGAATCTAGGAGCTTTTTTTCATAGCAACATACATTTATATTAAGTGAATTATACTAAGCGAATGATGCTATAAATATCCAAATGGTCCGGCAGCAAAATCGCTCCCCACCCCTGCTGTAACTGAAGGCCACAGCTGTCTCTATATGGATACTCTCCCAGGTTCTAGTAATGGTTCCCTCACCTCCTGTCCGCAGGCCTCAGCCTCCCTGATGTTGTTAGCCCTGAGACACTGTCACAGCCCATGTTCCTTTTTTAAAAATGTTGCTTACACTTTTATAAATGGCCCGAACCTTAAATTCTCCTTTAATACCTTGTTTGAGTGTGCCATTTCTTTCTGTAGGAACCTGTACTGACACCATACCATAGATCGTATTATTGTATTACTAGAGGCCCATGCATGAAATTCGTGCAAGAATAGGCCTTCTCTGCCCCAGCTGCCTCGGCTGCCTTGTGGCCTCATGGTCCTTCAGCCATCCGGCCTAATTAGCATATTAGCTTTTTATTATATAGGATGCTATCTACAAGCTAATTTCCCAGAAAAGGACGTTTGACTTGCTAAACACCATATATCTGTAAATTAGTTATAACCCAGCTATGAAAGCTGGAATATTATGCAAAGGTGGGCACTGCCCTAAGTTGGAATACTATAATACATCATTTAAGACAAATTGAGGCACCCATTAACTGTGAAGAAGGGCTGTTGGTAATGCAAATTTGAGACAAGCAAATAAAAAATGGACATTTGGAAAGTACTATCAGAACACTGGATCCTAAGGAGTTTTGAATCTATTACAGGGAAAGATAACAAAATTAGTTTCCTGTGGATATTGAATCATTTTGATTACTTCTCTTAAGCCAGAATTAATAATTTAGAATGGTTCAGAATAGCCTTAAAATGCCTCAAATTTGGTGTGGACTTATATAAAAATATTCATGTCTACTATCAATATGCAAATTTTCAAATATAGAAAATACATACAGTGAAAGTTTGTTTATTTGCATAGGTAGATAGTTCTGAAGCTAACAGATTAGTGCGAATTCAGGTTTGCTCTTAAATACTGAAAAGCGTACATGGGACTACCACTTACTGTCTGCCATTGATAAATATTATGTAATAAATTTCAGAGCAAAGGAAACTTAGAAAAATTTCATCAGTTTACATTTGGAAATCTTTTAACTCAGCTTTGCATAAAGCTGAAAGGACATTGGTGTTATCATCTGAAAGTAGCCACCAAATACATTCTATCAACAGTATTCCTCCTTCCCTCCTCCCCCCCATGCAAAGAAAAATGAAATGTGCATATTTTTGTGTGGTTAAGATTGTGTTTTATTGACATCCTCTAAATGTCTTATTAAAGAGAACTCTATAAAATTAGGTCCTTGGCACGGGCAAAAACAGATCTTATCAGACAGCTGTACCTCTTATACTAGAATTCCTCTAGGGTCATATATGCCTACATAAGGCAGATGGCTTAATAATTACTTCTGAAGAGTTCATAAAGACCAGTCAGGTCAGTGGGGCGCTGGATATCTCCATATTGATGAATACATTCCAGACTAGAAATATGGGCAGAGGGAGTGATTGTCCTTATTTGCTCCCCCACCCCCAGCTGGGCCCAGCGCACTCTGGACACTGGATGAATATTAATTGAGGTGGAAATTAATTGAAACAATGAACTCCCAATGAGGGAGAATGTCAAGGACTGAGGGCATGCTCTCTATTGGCATGTAATGGGCTATCCTTTTTCCCTGGGACCCTAGAAGCAATATAGATTCAAGACCTAGTCATTTCCTCCTACTGGCAGCTCCATCTGGCACCCACGTAAAGAGGTATGTAATGCAACCTTGTGTTTTGTAGTGATACAGAATCTGGCACTGGGGTTCCATGGGGGTTAGTCAGTGGAGAAGCCCTCCAAGTGGACTCCCACAGAGCGAGTGGCAAAGAGCCTTTGCTAATCTTTTCTTGTCTCTGTGGGTTTAGCCCTTAGAATTATGGGACCAAGCCACAACTCAGCATGCAAAAGCCATAATAATGATGATTTCATTTTAGGCTGTTTGTAGAACTCTGCCTCCCCTGTGGAGTAGGAGAGTTAGGGGAAAGACAGGTTACATAACAGGGAAAGTAAACACAGATTGGCTGGCTGTGTAGTATCTGGGGTTTCCATTGGTATGAGTAGAAAAATATTTGTTTGGTGAAGAAAAGCAAGAGAGCCTTTTTTATTTATATCATTTTGGCAGTTTGTGCTGAAGTCCTTTTTAACATTCAAACTATGATAGTGTCAGTTTTTTTTTTATTTCCAAGGGCAAAAAACCCTGTTTCTTCCTTTCCTCCCTCTTTCCCTCCCTCCCTCCTCCCTCTCTTGAACTGCTTCTTGGGGATATTTGTGATTTATAGATTTCCATAGTGTTTTATTTTATAGTCACTTTTCATTGTCCTATTGTTCACATTATAACATTTTTGACAATTCTTAAGCATGTTTGATAGCTATTTATTAATAAACTAGAGGCCTGGTGCATAAAATAGTGCATGGGTAGGGTTCCTAGGCCTGACCAGTGATCAGAGCCTATTGGGGCCTTCCAGCTGCCAGCTGGGGCCTTCCTTCATTCTGCACCACCCCCTGGTGGTCAGTGCACATCATAAGGAGCAATTGAACTCTTGGTTCTCTGGGTTAAATTCCTAAGGGGACATTTTGTATATTAGCCTTATATATAGAGAGAGATTATATATTATCCCTGAGTGAATGTGTTAAAACATGTGGATCACCTAACTACCCATTTTGTGATCATTCCAGTGAAGTATTTAATGCTCCCATTCCACCCCAGTCCTGTGATGTTATACACAATTAATTATAAAACAAATTTTGATATATAAAAGGTATCAGAAATATTTTAATATAATTATCTAGGTTTATGAATAATAAATATATATACACATTACATTTGAAGTAAAAAAAAATTAGAAATATTTTAATTCACCCAGTCATCTGGTTCCTTCAAATTAAAAAAACATCTATCTTGGAGGTGATAAGGTATTTTCTTTTTAAAAAATATATATATTTTATTTAATTTTTTACAGAGAGGAAGGGAGAGGGATAGAGAGTTAGAAACATCCATGAGAGAGAGACATGCATCAGCCGCCTCCTGCACACCCCTTACTGGGGACGTGCCCACAACCAGAATACATGCCCTTGACCGGAATCGAACCTGGGACCTTTCAGTCCGCAGGCCGACGCTCTATACACTGAGCCAAACCGGTTTCAGTGATAAAGTATTTTCTAACCTCAAGATAATCATCAAGAACAATGAAATCTTTTTTTTTTAAATATATTTTATTGATTTTTTACAGAGAGGAAGGGAGAGGGATAGAAAGTCAGAACCATCAATGAGAGAGAGACATCGATCAGCTGCCTCCTGCAGGCCCCACAGTGGAGATGTGCCCACAAGCAAGGTACATGCCCCCAACCGGAATCGAACCTGGGACCTTTCAGTCCGCAGGCCGACGCTCTATCCACTGAGCCAAACCGGTCTCGGCGACAATGAAATCTTAATGATTCACCAAGTTGTATTAAGAACACTCAGATTTGTCTAAATGGTTGGTTTTACAGACAAGGTAGAATATGGGCGCTTAAGAACCTGAGAGTTAATTTCACATCGAGGCAATTTACTCTGAGGGACCAGAACTGAACCGAGTCTGCTCTCAGGCATCAGTTACTTGAATTGCTCCTTCTCACCTCCCTCGTGTACATGAGGCATATTTTCCCAGAGGAAATCTCTTAAAAATAAACAAATAAACCAGCAAAGAATTCCACCTCTGCCAGTTCCCCATGATTTGAAATGAAGCACAGCCATACGAGGACAATGCTCCCAATCTCCTGTCTTTGCATTGTGAATGGCTGTGCACTGTGTAAAAACTCAGTTCTGAACAGAACATATCATTTAGCTTTCATGGGAGATGACCTTGCTCTCTGCTTTGGAATAATATTATTGTGTTATTTCCCATCTGAGCCTATGAGTAGTAAAGGATTCAATGGAAACATTTTCAGAGATTTGATTGAAATAAATCTTCTATATGTTGGGTATACATTTAAAGCTCATATAAGACAGTAAATTAACATACTGACCAATGCCATTTGTCTGTAATCCTTAAGGATAAGCATAGGCAGATACAGTGGATATCTCCACACATGTATTTTTATAGACATGTTCCAAACCTAATTCATTACTCCACATCCCTCCAAGAAAACCTGAATTCCCTCTTGCTATGACCATTTGCCCAGTTTGCTAATATGAATATTAGGAATTATTACAAGATTCTCTCTTTTCCTCACTGATTGTGCTGGGACTTTTAGATGTTTTACAAAATCTTTTTTCTACCTGGTCGTGGAACTAGACTGTATTTCTCAGCTTCCACTGCAGTAACTTGTGGCCATAATCCTAAATATTAGTGAGTGGAATATGTATACAAGTATTATACATAATTCTTTGGCAAAAAGCTTTTAAAATGAGGGTGTGCCCCTTCACAATCTCCCTCCCCTCCTGCTTCTTCTCACAAAGTTCTAAAGGATAGTGGGACCAGAGTAGAAGGAGCCCAAATTCCAAAATCACCAAATGAAGGGGAGCCTCCAGCTGACAAGTAGCATCTTCCTTGGACAGTGATGTGAACAAGAAATAAACTTTTATATCGTTTGAATCATTATATATATTTTAGTCTATATTTTACTGTAGCTTAACTTACCTAACTCAATACACTGCTATTCCAAAGTTAGTCACTTCTGTCTTCTAGATAGTACTTGAATTCTTTGCATCACCTCCAGCCCAATTGCTCTTTCTTTTATCGAGGTTCTCATGCTGGTCATTAAGAAAAAAAAAAGAAACTCTCCACAAAATAACATGTATAAGAAAGTCATCACATCAAAATGAAGCACAAAAATACATGATTTGATTGAGAAGCATTGATGCAGTGTAAGAAAAGAGAAGCAAGTCAAACTACGCAATGGGAGCAGTGACACAGGTTGGAAGTGCCAGTGTTTTTGTGATATAGTCAGTGTCATTATTGTACAGGCAAGCACCTTGATTCCCAAGGAAATAAGATTTACATTAATGACAAAAGTAATAGTATTTTCATTGGCTCTTAGTTGCCAGCATCACGTCATAGTGAACTTGATTATAGTCATGGTAGAGCTGACAGAGGGTTGGGAGGTGGAGAAGGGTTAAAGGTGGGGACAAGTGTGATAGAGGCTATATCGTGAAAGTCAATATATACCATGTAAAGGACCTGGATCAATAACTAGAGGTTTCGCTGCATTATAAATTACAGTGGCAATCAATAGGGAAGGTAAAGCTAATAATATAATTATTAAAAGCTAGAAAGGAGAGAGGATTTGAGGGCTAAAATTTCCCATCTTCAATATTGAAATGTTAATAAGTTGATGGGTTAAAATGTACAGAGTTAAGGTATAATTTATAACAGCATTTTTCAAAGTTATTCCATAAACTACCTGAATTAAATTTGCCCACAGAGCTTTTTAAAATTCAGTTTCCTTGGCTACATCCCAAATCTTTTTAGAGTAAGGCCCAGTAATCTATTTTTTAAGCAAGCAGCAAGCTTTGCAGGTAATTGTTGTGTACACAGAAATTGGAGAACCACTGGTTTAGAATAAGGGAAGTAACTACCAGAAAAATTAAGTATAAAACTGCCCATTAAATTGGAAATTAGAATTTTGGGGTTGGTACAAAGTTAGGAAGTAGAAACATTTTACACTTTACTTTTATTTCCTTCTGCACAGTTTGAGTTTTTATTCCCGTGTATAGATCTTATATTTATAACTAAAAAGTGAGTCAGGATGAGAGGCGCCGGTGCATTTACTGAACTCCTTCATCTCATATCTAGATTATTAGGAGATATGGAAACTACTTGAGGAGGGCCCAATATATGTTCTTCAGTTCTAACTCTGAGTCATCTTTGGAATCTGGGTGCTCCCTATTATTAATGATAATATTTTTCCCCTTAGTTATCTCTTAGTTATGCCTATAATGTCTGGGATGACATGCACATACTATTAATTTCTTAAAATAAAACATAAAGATATAAAGAAAGTAAGTTATACAATTATCTTCAATATACAATGTGTATATAGAGAATAGGATAAAATAAATTTCTTCTGTTTCCATAAACGCCTAAGAGTCCACACAAACTTACCCTTATTTCTAGGGCCACTGCCCCTTTTCTCCTCCCTCAGGGCCCCTTAGTTTCTCAATCTGCCTGCCTTCCCACAATGTTTTTGGTTCTGTCCTCACGGGTAACTTCAGATTCTTCCAGTCCTGTGTATCTGTGGAGAAGGACTTTAATTTCTTTTCTGTTCTTGAGAGCAAAACACAGGACAAACAAAATTTTCCCTAATATTGACCTTACCTCATATTATAATTTCTACTAGAGGTCTGGTGCATGAAAATTCATGCACTGGAGAGGGGGACTCTCAGCCTGGCCTGCCCCTTCTCACAGCCTGGGAGCTCTCAGGAGCAGGAGGCTACCCAGCAACCAGGGGAAGGCATCACTCCCATCACACCTCTGCTACTGCTGCCACTGCCAGCAGCACACGGCTCAGCTGGCCTTGGTTACCTGAGCCTCAGGCCCGGCCCTGGGAAGCTGGGGGGCTGAAGGAACTGGGGGACTCCAAAGTAAGGTGCACAGAGTGGCGATGCCACATGCCTGCCACCCTGCCAGGGGTGAGGGGACTGGACGCCACCATCTTGTGGCTGTGGGCACTGCCATCTTTGAGGGCATGGCAGTCAATTAGTATATTCCCTTTTTATTAGATAGGATTTAAGCATAAAGAAAGCTGAGGAGTGGGAGAGGAATGGTACTTCCTGCCAATTCTCAATTGCCATTTTCTAACATTCTAAAGTAATCTATATATATAAAAGGCTAGTATGCAAAGTGTCCCCATGGAAGTTCAACAAGGAGACCAGGAGTTCTGTTGCTTGCTATGGCATGTGCTGACATTCAAGGAAGGCCCTGACTGGCAGGTGGCAGCTGGGGAAGGGAGGCTTTGGCCGGCAGCCAAAAGGCCCCCTGATCAGCCCTGATTGCCTGTTTACTCCACTTTACTAAAGCTCCCACCTCATCCTCCATTGTAACAAGAGGTTTATGTGTTGAGTGTTGATTCCATGCCAGGCGCTGTTTCAGATGTCTTACAGGCATTATTGCCCGTAATCCTCACATCAGACTTATGAAGTAGAAGTATTCATTTTATCTTACAGATGAGATAACAGGGTCTTAGACGGGTTTGGTGACTTGGACAAAACTACACAGCCAGAAAGTGTCAGAAGCATGCTAGAAAGTCAAGTCTGTCAACAAAATCCAAGTTCTTAACTTCAACAACTTTCTGTCTCTATCAGTCCCCATTAGACCACCATACCTGCAGACATACTCATATCTTCCCAATTCAGAATTTATCTCGTAGCGCTGTATATGGGTCAAGAGCAGCATTATTTTAGAACCTGAAATGAACCACGTGAAGGCATTAGACCTCCTTTATTAGAGTGGAAGAGTGGGACTCCTTCCTTTTTCCTTCTGCAAAAGGGAGTTATAGGAACAGATGTAACTGCTCCAAATTTTAAGGATTATAGGCCTTGTGAGGAAGTTTGAGCAGGAATTTTGGATTTCAATTTCAATTTCAGCATCATCTCTTCTGAGCTCTGTGTCTCTGAGGAAGTTGCACGAGCTACCTGAGTTTCTGCACCTTATGTGAAAAGTGAGACAATACTGTTATGTTTAATTTAAAGAACTATTGTGAGGTAAAAGCCCTGTAAAAGTTCTAGAATGATAGTTTCCAAATGGCAGTTGTTGCTCTTATTATCATCACCGTCATTACAGTTACCATTGCTAGTCTAGCAGCAAAATTTTTTAACAGCTTTATTGAGCTGAAATTCACATTCTATAAAATTTACCCATTTTGGTATATTATATTATTAATATTTTAAAACTGTAGTAAAATATATATAACATAAACTTAAACATTTTAACCATTTTAAGTGTAGATTCAGTGGTATCAATTACATTTACAGTGTAGTGCACCCTTCACCACTATCTGTTTCCAAAATTTCTTCATCATTCTAAACAGAAACTGAAAATATTAAGCAGTAATTCCCCATACTCTCCTCCCCCATCCGCTCTTAACCGTAATCTATTTTCTGCTTCTATGAATTTGTCTATTCTAAATACCTCATGTAAATGGAATAATGCAGTATTTATCCTTTTGTGTTTGGCTTATTTCACTTCACGTAATGTTTTCAAGGTTCATCCGTGTTGTAGCATATATCAGTACTTCATTCCCTTTGGAGTCTGCACTTTTCATTATATGGATATACTACATTTTGTTTGTTTATTCGTCTGTTGATGGACATTTAAGTTGTTTCTACCTTTTGACTATTGTTGATAATGCTGCAATTAACATTAGCATTTAAGTATCTCTTTAATCCCTGCTTTCAATTCCTTTGGTTACATACCTAGGAGTGGCATTGCTGGGTCATATGGTAAATCTATGTTTAGCTTTTTAAGGAATTACCAAACTGTTTTCCAGACCATCTGCACCATTTTACATTACTACCAGCCAGCAATGTATGATTCTTCCAACTTCTCTACTTCCTCTCCCATGCATGTTATTTTCTCTTTTTTATGGACCTCATCATGGGTGTTAATGGTTGAGCAGCCACTTTCTAATCTGAGATTCCTTATGAATCTAAAGTGTGACTAAGACACTAGACAGTGGATATGGACCATACTTGTGTATACTGTACTCAATTCTTAGTTCTAGAGAGACTTGGTATAATCTCTAGACAAAAAAAAATAGTGTTCCTGTGTCTACAAGATTCTTGGAAAATAATTTTGTTGCCAAGAAGGTGCCTTAATTTGCAAGGTTTTCAGTAGGCTACATGTATTTTCAAGAAAGTAATCATAGCAGACAATTAAATAAGCTTTAACAATTAGGTCCAATACAGTAACACAATAAGCAATCACATTTTTAAAAATTGACTTAAGATTCTGGTTAGAGGTTTGTGGAATTGGCAAATGAAACATGATTCCTATTAGAAGCACGCATGTGTGATAATCGTGGCTGGAAAAATACCTGCAGCAACATCAAGATGATTCACTGCATATTTAATAAGGTTTTAAAATCTAACAAAACATTTTCAAGCAAGTTACAGTGATATCAGATGGAACAGAAGCTTTCTCATTTGTTTTTAATCTTTAGATATTATTCTTAGTTTATAACACTGAAGGTACCTGCCACTCTGGGGTGGATATATTGGGTTGACTTTATGTTAAATCAATGTTTCTCTGCCCCTTGGTACAAAGAAAGTGGAAAAAAGGTGATTTAGAGTCTACTTGAGCCTAAAAAAGGGATAGTAACTACAGCCATAAAAGTTTTGATATTTTCTTTTTTTTAAAATATATTTTATTGATTTTTTTTACAGAGAGGAAGGGAGAGAGATAGAAAGTCAGAAACATCGATGAGAGAGAGACATCGATCTGCCGCCTCCTGCACGCCCCACAGTGGAGATGTGCCCGCAAGCAAGGTACATGCCCCCGACCGGAATCGAACCTGGGACCTCTCAGTCCGCAAGCTGATGCTCTGTCCACTGAGCCAAAGCGGTCTCGGTGACATTTTCTTGTTTGCCAATATGGTGTGAACTGAGGAGGCTCTTCCCTGGTGATTTCCAGCAGCATTGGCAAAATATCTTTTATGTGAAGTTAGATTTTTATGTTTTCTAAGTACTTGGCTACTGTTAAGGATATACAAACGAACACACAAACACATAGCTTATCTATCAAATACCATGCAAAGGCTTGTAAGTGAAGTATCTAATTCAAGCGTCTACTTAGTGTTTTTGCATAGGGCTAGTATCTTGGGAGATGATATAGACTAGTTTTTGTTGTTGTTGTTGTTTTTGTTTTTGAGTACCAACTTAGGATCTAGATAAACCTGGCTCTACCACTTAGGTAAATCTTTCAAGGATAAGCAAGGACTCTGAGGAGACTGAATTTATTTGAATATTAGTTTTCTTATCTGCAATAAAGTGATCATGATATCTACCTCATATGATTGTGAGGATTTTATGAGTTTATATCTGTAATGTGCTCAGTATTATACCTCAAAGACCGCCTGTCTCAATAATATTACATTAATATTTATAAATTCTTATTATAATGGCCCAATAAGCAATATCTATTAACAGAATTTTATGCGCATGGAAAATATTTGTCAAACATTTTGTTAGTAGATTGCGATATTATTTTATCCTGTATAATAAAAGGCAAATATGCAAATTGACTGAACAGCAGAATGACCGGTCACTATGATGCACACTGGCCACCAGGGGGAAAATGCTCAGTACAGGAGCTGCTTCCTGGTGGTCAGTGTGCTCCCACAGGGAGAACTCTGCTCAGCCAGAAGCTGGGTTCACAGCTGGTGAGTGCAGCAACAGTGGCTGGAGCCTCTCTCGCCTCCATGGCAGCGCTAAGGATGTCCAACTGACAGCGGACCTAAGCTGTCAGTCAGACATCCCCTGAGGACTCCTTGATAGTGAGAGGATGCAGCCCAGGCTGAAGGATTCCCCTGAGTTCACGGATTTTGTGCACTGGGCCTCTAGTATAAGTATAAGTAATAAAAGTAATGATGATAATATCTAGCTATGGTAACCTCAGAGGACTAATTTATTACTATGAGAGGCTGGATAGGAAGAAATGTTTCACTACAATAAGAGGAGAGCCATTGAAAATGGAATTTATCAACTCTGGAATCTAAACATTTTCTGTAATACTTCTAAGTATTGGCAATGACAGTGGAGGAAATGTTGTGGAAGATATCCTATTAATAAAAGCCTATGTGGTCCTGACACCCTCACGCCGTAACAATCTATCACCATCAACAGGAGGCTGAATGCGCTGTGTGCGTGCATGGGTGGGTGGGAGCTTGATGCTGCATATGCAGCATGGAGGCAGGCCCGCAGCTCCAGCCTACTTCTTTGGGGCTATCCATTGAGGAGCCCTGGATGGGTGAGTGGGGCCTACCACTTTGGGGTGATCTAACACAGGGCTCCCACACTGTGAAAGGGCACAGGCAAGGCTGAGGGACCCCCCTCCAGTGCACAAATTTCATGCACCGGGCCTCTACTTTAAACATAAATGATCACCAAGATTTCATCCATTTCTGAGAGTCAATACTTCTTTCCACGAATCCCTTGATATTAACAGTGGCTTTCCTATCATTCATCAACAGAACAGAAGGTTCAGAAAAATTTTACCCTCAAACCTTTCTTTAGAATAGTTGGAGAAAGAACTAGACCCAATTTTGTTTTAATTGGTAGAGACTTGAGACCCTGGGGCTTCTTGATTGTCAGGTATAACTTGATTGTTGTTTTTTCTATTGAAAAGGGGTTGTGTTTACTTCCTTTGCTACACTGAGATTTCTCAACCCTCAATACTTCGATGAAATATAGTCTACTACTAAGGAAATGAGGTAAAAACACCCACACAATAATCATTTCATTTCTTTCATTAAAAAAAATATGTTCTAGTGATTTTTAGAGAGGTAGGGAAAGGGAGATAGAAACATCAATGATGAGAATCATTGATTGACTGCATCCTGCTTGCCCCACACTGGAGATTGAGCCAGCAGCCCAGGCATGTGCCTCAACTGGGAATCAAACCGTGACCATCTAGTTTATAGGTTGATGCTCAACCACTGAGCCACTCTGGCCAGGCTCATGCCTTTCTTTCTTTCTTGACTAAAATAAGTCAAGAGACAAACAGCAAAAGATCAAGCTGAAAATCTTTCAAGGAGAAGCGACACTGGGGGCTGTGTTTCCTTCCTCATTTTGTCACAGACAGAATGGCTGATGTAATAATAATTTGCAGTTAGGTTAAGAAGTCCAGAGATGCATCAAAATAATAACACAAAGCTAATTAAATTTTAGGAGCTTTATAGTTTCAGAGGAAGAGAGAATTTACATTTTTATCATAAGCAAAAATAGTTACTGTTTTGGCTAACATTCCAACATTTCTTTTTATAACCTTTATTAGAACAAATGTTTTTAGAGCATTTTATGTTTATCAATATGTGTGGGGTTTTTTTTGTGTGTGTGTGTGTGTTTTTTTTGTGTGTGTAGGCACTGTGTCCAAGTTCAAGGGGATAAGATATAGTAACCTTGATCCTCGGGACCTTAAAAGTAGTCTAGTACTTAGAAATCAAGGTGTTGTGAGTATACAATTTTAAGATTAATCTTTCAGTGTCACATTACTCTCTGTGTAACTTTCAATAATGTCCTTTATTTCTTCGAGCTTCGGTTTTCTCATTTTAAACATGGGAATAATAATACATCCTTAATGGGCCCTAGCCGGTTTGGCTGAGTGAATTAGAGCAACAGCCCATGGACTGAAGCTTCCTGGGTTTGATTCCTGTCAAGGGCACGTACCTCCATTGCAGGCTCCTCCCTGGCCCAGGCCCTGGTCAGGGTTCATGCAGGAGGCAACCAATTGATGTGTTTGTCTCACATCAATGTTTTTCTGTCTTTCTTCTCTCTTCTACTCCTTCTAAAATCAGTGGGAAAATATCCTTGGGTGAGGCCTAAATAAATAAATAATTAAAAATAATGTCCACTTAATGGGATTGCTGTAAGGATTAAAGGAGATATTGTGTGTAAAAATGAGAAAGTATGTGAAATCTAACCTGAGATATGTATGTATTGCTTCATCTCTTCATGAGAAATTAACTTCACCTCCTCTGTCTCAGTTTCCTCATCTATAAGATAGTGATAATAATTGTTCCGGCTGTTATTATAAATTAAGTAATATATGTATAGTGCTTATAATAGTGACTCAAACATAGCATATGCTCAAAAAAGTGTTGGCTATTATTATGCCATTATTATTATAATTACAATTACTAATAGAATTTCTGAGAAATAACTTGTCCTGAATGGTCAAAAAGTAGAGCTTGAGATTGTTTCTTAAAGATAGGAAACATTTTATTTAAGTGGAAAGATGATGATGGGGGAAACATGAATAAATGCATAGATATAAATAAACATAGCTGTTCTTGGGAGTATTCTGCTGAGAGAAGTCAATATGGTGGGAAGCAATGTAAGGTAATTAATTTTGGGTTTCATTCTAGAGGCTTAATTATTAAGATACTTGCTTTAGTTCTGATTTCACATGTCCTTTCTGTTTAAGTGCCCACCATTCCTAATGAAGTCCACATTCAGTCTTAATTCCTATGCTCAGAAAAGAATTTGATTGGCGTAGCCTGGACCATGTGTCTATCAGTGGTCTAATCAACTGTGGCCAGGTATTTGAGTCATGGGGCATGTTAAGTTGAGGATTAAGAAATAAGGGAATTTTTATCAAAAGAGACATAATTTTGCTTACATATCTGGGTTGAGGCTGAGGCAGGCCAGCATAAGTTACTAGTATGAGCAACTTGGGTTGAGACTGTGTTTTATTTATCACTAGAGGCCCAGTGCACAAAATCATGCACTGCGGGGGGGGGCTCCCTTAGCCCTCTCACAGTCTGGGACCCCTCAGGGGATGTCCTCCTGCCAGGGGCTCTCACAGTACAGGACCCCTCTCTCCTTACCTGCAGTGCTTGCCAGCCATGAGCCTGGCTTCTGGCTGAGTGGTGCTCCCCCTGTGGGAGCACACTGACCTCTGGGGGGCAGCTCCTGTGTTGATTGTCTTATCCCCCTCCCCCAAGAGGAAAGTGATCAGTGGATCAGAGGGCAGTGCCAGGCCACCAACCAAGGCAGGTGCCCACCAGTTGCCCCAAAGATTGGTCCCGATCACTGGCCAGGCCTAGGGACACTACACTATGTATTGGAAACAGTCTCTTAGATTTCAAAAGTAAAACCTGGCAAGGCTACTCTAACACTGAAAAAACAGAATGATGTAGTGATGACATGCATGGACTCTGGCTTGCACATTTTGTGGTCAGCCCTGATTCTGACACTTCTAATTGTGTGACAAAGTCTTCTCTCTGCTTCAGTTTTGCCACCCATAAGATGGGGAAAATGGTACTAGTACCTCAGAAGGATCATATTATGTACTACTTTTAAAATCAGGGCAAAACATGTAGCTGCCCATACAACAGCAAGATGCCTGTCACCTGTATGAAAAGTATGGTCCCTAGTGCATACAGCGTCCCAGATTGCAACAGGCATGTCGACTGGCGGTTTAGGCAGTTGGACATCCCCCTCCGTGTATAAATTTCATGCACCGGGCCTGTAGTCCTATATAATAAAACCCTAATATGCATATAGACTGAATGGCAAAATGACCTGTGGAACAACTGGTCGCTATGACGTGTACTAACCAATGCTCCTGCATTGAGCCTCTGCCCCCTGGTGGTCAGTGTGCATCATAGTGACTGGTTGGTCTGCTGGTCATTCTGCCGTTTGGTTGATTTGCATATTAGGGTTTTATTACATAGGCTGGTCTTCCAGTGTTTGGCACATAGTAGGCACCCAAATAAATGTTTACTACATTGAACAGACACTTCAAAGAAGTGATATATTTAGAAATTCTCTATCTCCTTGGTCCACTTCACAGTATAGGTACACAGCCCAAGCTCTACATTGGTGTTTCACTTAAAAACTAATGTCACTTAAACTGTTCCAGTAATCAAGAAAGCCTAGGCCCCGTCTATAATTACTTTCTTTAAGGGAGTGGTCCATGTAGTTTGGAACTCCGAACTTTCAAATTCTTTGTTGGTTTTAGTCTTAAAAGTATATCTTAAGTCAACATGTTTTGTGTAGTCATATAAGGCTTAAAAGTAGTGTTTACTTAAGCATAAAATAATTTAGATTGATTATTTCTTCATTCAGTTTTTACACCTCTGACAATTTGTCTATGATAGAAATAGTTTATGAATCATTTAGGTATCAAGACATCATACATGAAGTTTTAAAAAATACAATAAGTAAACATTCTTATTTATAAAAGCCTTGCATATTTCAATAACCCCTTCTTCAAGTTTATCCTAAATAAAAAAATGAGCAGCTTACAAACTTTTAAATGATTTATTTTTATTTCTCTTTTCTCTCTCTCAATTTTGTATGTCATTTTTTATTCTCCTTCATGTAATTATTTGACTATGATGGTATCACCCTCCCACAATGAAGCATAGTTTGAGAGGTCCTTTTAATGATGGAGGCATGAAATTTTCAAAGGTCTTCATTAAATTCAGCTAAAGGCAGGGGGAAAATATGATCCATAGTTCTCAAAGCCCAATTGGTTTCATATATTCATGTATTCTAAATTTAATTCATATCCCATGACTTCATCACTTTTTATTCATTTAAAAGTATCCTATTCATAGACTCAATCATCTTATTAAAATCTGGAAAACATTTTTCATACTTTAACTCCACTACTGAAACACATTTTCTTTTTTGCCTATAAAAGCTGGCACCATCTCAGTCTTAAAAAGGAAAAATCATCTCTAAAGAAATTTTCAGTGGCAAATCTGAGCACTTTGAGATTTAAGCTACAAATATTTTTTAAAAATTTCATTTAAATTGCATCCTGAATCACTTGAGGCTCTGAATTGCTAAATACAACATGCTTTTTCCAATATACATTCTGTTTCTGTAGGACCTTGTGATATTACACCTATGTGGAAAACGCCAATTTAATGTTTTTTATTTAAAAAAATATGTTTTTTATTGATTTCAGAGAGTTAGGGGGAGAAAAAGAGAGATAGAAACATCATTGATTGGCTGCCTCCTACATACCCCCTACCAGGGATCGAGCCCACAACTCGGGCATATATACCCCTGACCAGAACTGAACCTGGGGCCCTTCAGTCTGCAAGTCGATGCTCTATCCATTGAGCTAAACCAGCTAGGGATGGGGCAATGTTCTTTAATATTTAGCCAGACTGTCACTTTTGCCCTTGGTCCCATATTTTTTTGTGAGTAACTTAATTGAAAGTCTGCCCTTGTATGTGCTCTGCCCTTTGAACATACTAATAGGAGTGTTCTGGAATGAAACAAATGCATTATATTATGGCAGGTCTGTAACTTCTTCCTACTCTTCATAGCTGTACAGAGATAAAGCAACTAATATTTAATTATTTATTGTCTAAAGTTTTACATGTCTCATTTTTCCCTGTTTGAAAACCACCCCCCCACCCCAGCCATTCCCACTCTGGGAAAGCCCCACAGCCCCAGTGTCTGTGTCCATTGGTGATGCTAATCTGCATGCATACAACTCCTTTGGTTGCTCTCTAACCCCCTCTCCCCGGCCATTTGTCTCTGGACCTATTCTTGTTCATCAAATTATGTTGATCATTATATCCCACATATGAGTGAGATCATGTGATGTTTATCTTTCTCTGACAGGCTTCTTTCACTTAGCATAATGCTCTCCAGTTCCATTCATGCTGCTGCAAATGGTAAACATTCCTTCTTTTTTATAGTGGTGTAGTCTTAGTCTGTTAATTGATACTGATAATAAATTTAATCTGAAATTTAGCTTTTTATGAGCAATAGGTATCTCCATTTTCAAATCAAGTTCCTTCATTTTTTTAAAAATAATATTTTTCTCATAATCATTATAATAAATATTGTGGAAAGTTTAGAAAATGCATAAAAGAATAAGGAAGGAAGTACAATTACTCAAAAGCCAATATCCTCAGATAATCAGTATTAACCTATTACCATATTTTCTTTCAACTTTGACATTTTACTCTGCATATAATTTAACTTTATGTTATAAACATATTTGTTTATGAAAGCACTATATTAATATTCATTCACCCAATACTGAATATTGTACATATAGATTTCAATTATTCAGAAGGATAAATAACCTTGTAGAAATACTCATTGGTCTCTCTATTACTTAGGGTAGATATTCATATTTATCTTTTATGTTCTTAACAATGTCTCAAATTGCTTTATAAGAAAGCTGTAATATTCCTACATATATGCTAATTTTATAGGTGAAAAATTATATCGTACTATACCACTTTCTATTTATTTAAAATTTGGTTAGTATAGAAATAATCTAGAAATCAAGAAGAAGAGTAGAAGGAATGATGACTTTGATTCTCACTATGGTCTAGCCGTGGAAGAAGGACAATGCCCATAACTTCCATTACCATCTTCTCTGAGGTCTTCTCTGTTGGCCAAGGGGCTGGCTGCAAAGAAAGACATCTCTGTCAGAAGACTACTTAGAGTGTAATAAAACCACAATTCACATTTAACTCACACTCTTCAGTTAATTAAGTTCCTTCACATCAATTGTCACATTAGATTCTCAAACAGATCTTCTAAGAATGGTGTCTTGTGGAGATATTTGGGCGTCTGTGCTTCTAGATTGCTGGGGCCCAACCTGTCGTCTCTGATCCTGGCCATATTCTCAGTTGGCAAGTAACAGATTGGGGCCTCAAAATCTAACTCCAAATCTAATCACCTTTCTGTTTACTACGGTCCCTATTGCAAAGGCAGGTGTACTAAAAGGAATTTAAGCTTCAGTGTCATTCAATAGCATCAGTTCTTTCTAAGGCCCTGTGCCTACTTTTGTATTTGTATTTTTGTAACCTTTTTCTTAAAGTGGGTCCCCAATGTGTATAAGCATCATGGCTCCACAAAACCTGCATCCACCCCTGCTCCACAGACAGATAAATAAGACCATAAATGCATCTGCCAGGGACTTGGGGATAGGAGAAACAGAAACTTCAAGGTTTGGGCAGAGTAGGCAAAATATTGCTAGAGGCTGGGCTGTGAAATTGGGTGATGTCAAGTCTATATGCACACCCCCCTCCAACCCCCCCTGACACATTACTTATTCTCAGTGCTCTTTCCTCTTAGGCAACAGACTCAATCATTTTCCCCAGAAAAAAATCTCCTGTCATTGGCCTCCTCAGGGACAAAGCTTAACTGATTAATCCAAAATACCAATTCAGGACTGAGAGACCTTGTGGGTCATGTTGGCATAGAAAGAGACACTGCTGAAGTTGAGGACCAGATAAAGAGGGCACAGTTGAAGCCAGGTTATATAAAAGAAAATGAATCTTAGTGTTCATAAGTTTTGGAAAGCACAATATACACAATGGGGGCCCCTTATCTCAAATTATAAGTAAATTAGACATTTTATTAAAGACTTTATATCCAACATGATGGATCACCTATCTTGCCTTGGCTGAATTGGCATAGTTTCACCTCTGACTGGTCAAGTTCATCAGTCAGGGTTTCTCAACCTTTTTTTGTCCCATGAGCCCCCTTGACATATGATCAAGCCCTTCTTAGAATAATGTTTTTAAATGTGTAAAAATAATTATGCAGGATTGCGACATAAACCAATTATATTGAAATAGAATTATCAAAATATTTATAAAACAAGTATATGAGATAGTGTTTCTTTACTAATGCATTAAAAACCAAGATCTAGTAGTGAGTTTTCAAACTGTCATTTTAATGTAGTGATGAGCATAAACAGTGTTTGAAATGTCTGCAACAATTGCAATGCGATATGAAGCTATCTGTGATTTCTATTGATGACTAAGTTACAGGTATAGCTAATGCTAGTGTGGTTTGTTGCCTGGAAGGAAATACTAAATTTTGTTTAGAAGTTTGTGAAAGTAAAGATGTGGTTTTATATTCACAAAACCCCTGAATTTTATTCACAGATCTAGCCAGAACAAATGTGATCTCAAATTTCTAGCTTGGGGGATACATAAAAGCCCCTGTGATGGGCTAAATTGAGTATTCCTCAAGTTCATATGTTGACATTCAATCTCCAGTACCTCAGAATCTATACATACTGTATAAAAGGCTAATATGCAAAGTGTCCCGTTAGGAGTTTGACTGGGAGTTCAGTCGCTCACTATGATGTGTGCTGACTACCAGGGGGTGGCATAGAATGAAGGAAGGCCCCAGCTGGCACCTTGGGAAGAAAAGCCCTAGCCTGCAGCTGGCAGCCAGGGAAGGAAGGCCCCGTCCAGCAGCCAGAAGGCTCCTATTGGCCCTGATCACCAGCCAGGCCTAGAGACCCTACCTGTGTATGAATCTCATGCACCAGGCCTCTAGTATAACTATATTTTAAAATAGTGCCTTTAATGAGGTAATTAAGGTAAAGTTATATAGGTGGACCCTAATTCAGTATGAGTGATTACTTTATAGTAAGAGAAAACTAAATTTAGACACAGATACACAAGGAGGGAAGACATTGTGAAGATACTAGAAGACAGCCATCTACAAGCCAAGGAGAGAGATTACCGTATTTTCCAGCGTATAAGATGACTGGGCATATAAGACAACCCCTAACTTCTTTTCCAGTTAAAATATAGAGTTTGGGATATACCCGCTCTATAAGACATGATAATAAGTTGTGATATATTCATACAAGGAACACTACACACACACACACACACACACACACACACACACACACACACGACGACCACCAACTTTTGAGAAGATTTTCCTGGGTTAAAAAGTCGTCTTATACGCCAGAAAATACAGGAATAAACCAACCCTGCTGACACCTTGATCTAAGGCTTCTAGCCCCTAGAATTGTGAGAAAATACCTTAATGTTATTTATTCCACTGAGACTGTGGTACTTTGTTATGGTAGCCCTAGCAAACTAATACAGCTCCTGAGCCATTCCCCAAAGGGTAGAGCCACATCACTCTTCCAGATGAGTAGTGAGTAGGGAATCACAGAGTTTCAGAGGGAAAGAGAGCATATGTAAAAACTTAGCGGCAACATAGGGTAAATAGCTCAGTACAGCTGAAGATGGAGTAAGAAAGGTAAGAGCAAGAGCTGAAATACTGATGTTAGTAAGTTTTATGAGGCCAATTTGTGGGGCTATATTTCATCTAGAGATGTAGAGAGCCTTAATGGACCCAAGACTTTTATATATCATGTAGTCAAAATTTAATAAACTAAAAGATAGCACCCACATTAATACGCATCTTGATAGATTGGACTATAAAATTTAACATTAGTAGTGATGTTGAAATTGTGACTTTGTAAAGCATTTTATGGCCTTCCAAACTTTTTCACAATCATTAACTTTCTAATTCTCTGACTCCAGAGTACAAGCAATCTTATTATTCTACAGATGAGGAAATTGAGGTTCCCTAAAGTTGAGGAATTGAAGTTCCCTAAAGTTATGTTCCCATGTGATTAAGAAAACGTATTTCATAATTACAGGGTAAAGGAAAACTGTATCAGATATTGATATTACTTGTGAAGTAAAAACTAAGTTTTATGAAATAAAAACTAAAATAGCTGACCATAGCTCTTAGTATGAAATAGATTCTCAGATAGTCATCCAAGTTTAGGTTACATTAATAGCAGTATAATGTCTAAATCTACACTGTCCATAATGGTAGCCACCAGCCTCATGTGACTAATTAAATTTAAATGATATTAATATAAGTTAAATTGAACATTCAGTCTCTCAGAAACACCAGCCACATTTCAAGTGCTCAGCAGCCATATGTGGCTAGTGGCTGCCATACTCTACAATGCAGACATAGAACATTTCTCTCATCACAGAAAATTCTATTGGAAAGCACTGGTCTAGATCAAAGTAATAGTCCAGTGAGCAGTTAGATAATATTGGGAGTAATGTATTCAGTTTAATGTGACATGGTATTTGAGTGGAGTGTATAAAAAAAGATAAGATCCAGGACTGTGAAAGATCTGCAGAGCATGAAAAATAGAAAGAATACTTTGAAGTGATTGGCAGGTGCCTGGAGAAGAGATGCTAAAGGGGAAATATATTATCTCCACATATAATTTTTAAAGGTACAATTTATTAAACTTCTATTTGAGTAACTGGATCTGTTTCTGCTGCTTAATATTTAATATCTGTAATTGTCACAACAATTCGACAGAATTATTTTTTCACTCCATTTTGTATATGAGAAAAATAAGGTAAACTAGTTAATAAGAGAACTAGAACTTGAACACATGTCTATTCCACTTGCTAACCATATTATCTACTATTACACCATATGTAAAAATAATTTAACTTATTCTATGATATTTTGGAGGGTGGAACTGTAATCAGAGGTGGAAGTTGCAGGAAGGTTGATTTTAGTTCACTTAAAGAAGTAATTTATAGAAATAACAGCGATTCAACAATAGATTTGGGAACCTTGGATGAGGGTCTCTGGAAGTCTTTAGGTCGAAAATCATAAGTTGTTGCAGAGAAGACTTTATATCTAGTATGAATGTTGGGCTATATCACTCCAAGATTCCTTCCCACCCCAACAGTTTTTATAATAGTTTAATAATATTACATAATGAAATCCTAATATATAAAAACCCAGGGGCCATCAAGGCCGAAACAACTCAATGGATGACCAAACAGCAGGCTGCATGGGGCAATGAGACCAGCAGGGGGGTTAGTGAGGGACGACCAAATGGCTGAACAGCAGGCTGCATGAGGCTACCAGGCCAGCAGGGGGGTTAGTGCGGGCGGACCAAATGACTGAACAAGCAGGCTGTGTTGGGGTGACCAGGCCAGCAGAGGGGAAGTTGGGGGCAACCAGGCTGGCGGGAGGGGAGTTAGGGGTGACCAGGCTGGCAGGGGAGGCAGTTGGGGGCAATTAGGCAGGCAGGCAGATGAGCAGTTTGGATCCAGTGGTCCAGGATTGTGAGAGGAATGTCAGGCATCCCCTGAGGGTTCCCGGATTGGAAAGGGTGCAGGCTGGGCTGAGCTGACCTCCCCCCCGCCCACATGCATGAATTTCATGCACCGGGCCTCTAGTTTGTAATAATTCAGTGCCACATTTCGCCCCCATTGGCTATGAGTAGACTTTTTTTTGCCAGTTACAAGCTATTTTAAAAGCAATACCAAAATTAAAAATATTGATTTATATTTTTTTTTATAAAAAATACTTTATTATCTAAGAGCATTGGTCTTTGGACAGAAAGGTGCCGGGTTCGATTCTGGTCAAGGGCATGTACCTTGGTTGCGGGCACATCCCCGATAACAGGTGTGCAGGAGGCAGCTGATCAATGTTTCTCTCTCATCAATGTGTCTAACTCTATCCCTCTTTTTTTCTCCCTGTAATAAGAGCAATAAAATATATTTTAAAATATTTTATTATCCATTTATACCCATAGAAAATAGTACGAAGTAATCTTTTATAATCCTAAACAGAAACTCTGTACTCATTAAACAATAACTCCCCATTTCTCCTTCCTCTCAGCCTTTTAGAAATTCTACTTTGTGTTTCTATTATTTGCCTATTTTGGGTATCACAAATAAGTGGAATCCTATAATATTTGTCCTTTTGTGAGTGGCTTCTTTCAGTTACCACAATATTTTAAAGATTCAGCAATGCCATAGCATGTGTCATAACTCCACCCTAAGCATTATTATACACACACATATTTAGGTGAGCACATGTATTTATTTCTGATGAGTTCTACCTAGGAATGGGATTGTTGGGTCATATCATCCAAAATTTTCTCAAGGCTAGTGCAATCTGCTTCGCTTCTCTTGAAATTTACCCTCATTCCCTTATTCTTGGTGTTTTTTTGTTTTGTTTTATTTTCCCTCTATTCATAGTCATCTCAGTGCTCCTCCAGTATGAGAAGTTCTTCCCATTATTCTATCTCCTCTTTAGCCTACTGGATCATTGTCCTCCCCTCCTTCTCCTTTAAATATATATACAGTTGAGCAAAAAAGAATAAAATGAACATCGTACATGCATTACCTAGCTCAAGAAGCAGAATGTTAGCAGCATCATTGAAACCCCTATATGCTACTCCCTAATCACATCTTCCTTCTTCTCTTCCTCACAGAGAAATTACTATCCTGAATTTTGTGCTAATCATTCCCTTTTGCAACTTATACATATGTCCATAAACAGCCTATTGTTTGGATTTGCATGTTTTTGAACAAGGCAAGGGAACTGGAGTATTAAGCCTGACATCTGTCATTTGTTACTTATGGGCTGCCCTGAGAGGACATCAGTTACCAAGCCCTGCCTACTTCCTGGAAACAGCAAAAGGGAGGGTTCAGGCAGACTGGAGCAGTTCTCAGACCTAAAGATGCAGGTACAGGCTGTTGGGAGGGAAAGCACACTGGTGGACAGTGGGCATGAAAATGATGAAGGAATTAAGTGGACATCTACTCTCTCTATGATAGCTTCCTAAGTGAGCCCTCCTACCTTGATTTCTCTCCCATAAAATTCATTTTCCATTCACAAATATCCAACAAATATTTATTGAATACTTATGACATCCCAGAAAT
>JAAGEH010000411.1:6165678-6342015 GCA_011751065.1 Lasiurus cinereus | reverse complement strand
GTGTGTGTGTGTGTGTGTGTGTGTGTGTGTGTGTGTGTGTGTGTGTGATTTTTATGTACCAGTTAATAATGCGGATTTTTTCAATAGATGGAGTTACACACATGTTGATTATATATGAGATTTGATATGTGTGCTATTTTGTTGTATTGACAGCAAGCTTCAAAACTTCTTATGCCAAATTTTCTGAAGGTATTAACATTATGGATAGATTTACGTTTAAAAATGTCGAATTTCATGCCAAAAAGCGTTTGTGGGAAGTTTTAATTCATTAGTTTATTTTAAAGAAAAGTGCGGCTGAAAGTTATCATATTCTTTGGGAAGCTTATGGTGAACATGCTTCATCTCAAGCTACTTGTGAATGCTGTTTTAAAAGCTTTAAGTGATAACTTTGATATGAAAGACAAAGAATGTCCAAAATGTTTGAAGACCAACAATTACAAGAATTATTGGATGAAGATGCATGTCAAACTAAAAAACAACTTGCAGAAAGATGAAACATTGCTCAGCAAACAATTTTTGATCATTTACAAGCAATGGGAAAGAATTTAAAGGAAGGAAAATGGGTGTCACATCAACTGAACAAAAGGCAAATGGAAAAGTGAAAATCATCGGTAAAATGTTGCTTCAATGGCACAAAAGAAAGTATTTTTTTCATTGAATTGTGACTGGCAATGAAAAGTGGATTTATTTTAAGAATCCCGAATGCACAAAATCATGGGTTGAACCAGGCCAACCATCAACTTCAACTTCAAGGCCAAATCGTTTCGGAAAGAAAACAATGCTCTGTGTTTGGTGAGATCAGGAAGGTGTGGTGTATTATGAGCTTCAAAAACAAGGTGAAACTGTTAATACTGATTGCTACCAACAACAAATAATCAATTTGAATCACGCTTTGATAGTAAAACGACCAAAATGTGCCAGAACACCCAGAAAAGTAATTTTGCTTCATGATAACACACCATCTCACACTTCAAAAACCGGTTAAAGACACATTAAAAGATCTTGCCTGGGAAGTATTAACCCATCTGCTGTATTCACCAGACCTTGCTCCTTCAGATGACCACTTGTTCCGGTAGATGGCACATGCACTTCCTGAGCAGCACTTCAAAACGTAAGAAGAAGTGGACAATTGGGTCTCTGAATGGTTTGCCTCAAAACAAGAAAAGTTCTATAGGTAGGGTATCCTGAAAGATGGGGGAAATGTGTAGCTAGAGATGGACGTTACTTTGAATAAAGCACTTTTGATGTTTCTCTAGAAATTACGTATCATGTTTTCTTTGATCACAAAAATCTACATTAACTGGTAATTACTAAATTAATTATTTAGGGATCTGGTCATTGGTTTAATCACTTCTATTGACCATATATATATATATATATATATATATATATATAGTTGATAGTATTACAGATGTCTCCCACTTTTCTCTCCTTAACCCCCCTCCACCCAGGCCCTACCCTTACCCTAGGTCCTCACCATACTATTGCCCATTTCCATGGGCTATGCATACAAATTATTTAGTTTATCTCTTTCCATCCATCTACCCTCCCTCCCTTCCCTCTGAGGTTCCACAGTTCATTTATTTTTTTTTAAATTGAACATCATTTTTACTGGAGAAATACATGCATATGGGACCTAACAAATATATCAAAAGAACTTACAATCTTTACCCCCAGTTCTGTTTCCCAGAGGTAAGTTATTTTAATTGTCTCTTTTAGTTTGGAGTGATAATTACCTCTCTGCCCCTGTCTCTCCTAGGCCTCCAACACATTATTGTATGTGTCCATGGGCTAGGCATATATGTTCTTTGGCTAATCTCTTCACCTTCTTTAATACAGTTCCCATCCACCCACCTCCCTTCTATGACCTGTCAGTCTGTTCCAGGTATCAATGCTTCTGGTCCTATTTTGTTAATCAGTTTATTTTGTTCTTTAGATTCCACGTATGAGTGAGACCACGTGATACTTGTCTTTCTCTGACTGGCTTGTTTCACTTAGCATAATATTTGCAACCACAATTTCTTCCTCTATTAAAGTCATCAGTATATCTCATTGAATGCATTTGGACTTTAATATGAATACACGGATTTCACATACTCATGGGCCAAATTAGCGATGGAGGCTCATATAAATTTTAATATACTCAATTTCATGTCAAAATAAATAGCCTTGCTTAGATTTCAAATGTACCTCTGTATGTGATCTCAGTAGCACCCCTATGTTCCTCATTCCCTTGTCTTAGCATTTAATCTGCCTGGGTACTCCCCAGCTCTGGGTAAACTCCCTTATTCATTTTGTCACTTTCTCAAAACCTTCAAGTATTGTTTGAGAAAGTCATAGAACTCTAGTGATTGATTATACTTGAAATTCCATTCATATGATCTCAGGTGGATGTTCTTTAATTCCTTTGTTTCAACCTTTATTCCTTTCCTTACAGTCAATTTTCCAATCCCATACTTTCACTCTCTTTAGCTCCCCCCAATTACTTTCCCACTACCTCTCATCTCCCTCTGACACAAAAAATGTCCTTTCCTCCCTTCGTAAAGGGGAAAATTTTCCTCTTCTTTTCTAAAAGTTAACCTTTCTCTCCTTTTGAATTAAAGATTTCATTTTCTCTAGGACCTCAACTCTCTCCTTTTTACTTGCAATTCTTACTTTCCATGGGCCCATTTTTCTCAGCCTATAGATACTCTCAGTGCTCTTTATCCTTCCAAAGCATGTTCTCAACTTACAAGCCTCCTGAGTGACTACCTACCCATCAACTTCCCTTCACCTCCATAGTTATTACTGTAAGAATAGTGTACACTCACTTTCTCTGTGTCCACTGCCAACTTACTTTCAACCACCTAGAAACTCATGTCTCTCAAACCTCTTTCCCCTCACTGCAGTGTTCCCTATTAATACTTCATTTCAGCACGAGTGGCCTCAGTAGCCTAACTTCCCACTCACTCTGCAAGCCATTTCACTTCCCTGCTGAAATAGCACCTACCACAGTGTTTCTCAACTTTAGCTGCGCATTGGAACCACCTAAGAAGCTTTTAAAAGTCCAGATCCCCAGGTTCCACCTCAGGCTAATTACACTGAAAAGTCTGGCTGTGGAACCCAGGCATTGGCAGTTTTCATATTTTCCTAGATGTTTCCTGTATCCAAAATGCATCCCAAGTTGAGAACCCCTGCACTAAGGTCTTATCTTTGGCTTCTGTGTTGAAGTGCTTTACTCTAAAGTTCCTGGCATGAAGGCAGTATGAAGTAGGAATCAGACACATCTGAGTTTGAATCCTGATCACACCACTTATTCATATGAACTTCATAAAGTTATTTAAGTAGTGCCCATGCATCTCATTTCCTCATCTGCGAAGACAGGACAGCAATACCTAACTCATTTTTTGTAAATATTAAATGAGTTAGCTTATGCAAGATACTTGGCCCTTAGTAGGTCCTCTGGATATGCGCTTTCTATGGCTCTCTGACTGCCCCTTCCCTTCATTCACATGTGCTCAGTGTTCTTGTTCTGTCTACTCCCCACCTCCAGAAAAATGCTTTTTTTTCCCCTCCATCTTTTTTCTGTATCTGTATTTTCTCTTTGCTTTAATTTTCATTCCAAGTCAAATAATTCCTCTGTTTAGCTCTTTGGGCTGACTTTCCTTCTGTGCTGTGTGCTCATTTTCGAAGTCTAGGTAAAACAACTTCTGATGTGTGTCTTTAGCACCCAGGATTCTTACATTTAAAAACCACAGAAACTGACTCTTATGGACTTAAGCAGAAAAGAAACATATTGAAAATATATTGGCTATCTCCCCGCATCCTTGGAAAAGCTGTAAAACCTTGTTGGAAAACAGACAAGATTGTAAGAAGGTTTCATAGCTGGAACTCTGGCCAAAATCACTCAGCAAAATTACAGAATGCTAGATCCTGCCACTGCTGTCACCTCTGAAAGAATTCTCTCTTAGCCTCGCATTTTTGTATCACTAACTTCAGATTCAAACCTAAGGACAGGCATGTCTTTTGGGCCAAAGCTAGTGTCACAACTGTATCCTACCAGCAAGAGAGGCAGGGAAACAAATGTCGCTTTTCTTATTTTTCACTTCTGCAGTGGGAAGTGGGCCCTACCTTCTAATAAGACTTACACAGTGGGGAAATTATGGGATGAGCACTCAAAAATGGCAAATGCCCACTACAGTGTCCTATAAAGACCTCAAACTTAACATGCCCAAACCAATCTGAATTCCACCGTATGCATCTCTGCCAATATTGTGCTTGCAAGTTGGTTTCCTTCAGTTAATGATATCACAGTTCTCTGATATTTCTTGAGTAATTTCCACCGTCTATGGATTTGCTTCTCCTCTTCTTTAGGTTAGATCCTACTTCTTCAGTCGTCTACATATGTATCCACCTGCAACAAATGTGCACAGTGGGAGCCTTCTCATCTTGTAGGACTCATCTAAAAATTTCCTCCTCCGTGGGCCTTCTTTTCTAATCCCTTAGTTAGGATGATGCTCTCCCTTTTTATGTCCACCCACAGCACTAAATTCTGCATTAACTTGCCCTTGCTATACTATTAACTCTGAAATCAGGGATACATCCTATTTGATTTATCTTTGCCTCCCAATCACCTAAACCCAATGCTTAGTAAGTCACTCAAAATATGATTAGCTAATTGAAATGATTCATGCTAAAGTTTTATCCTATCACTGATAATTCTATATATCACCAAATCAAACACCATTCTATCTAATAAGAGTAATATGCAAATTAACCATCACTCTGCTATGCCCACAATCCAATCAGGAGTGAGTATGCAAATTAACCCAACCAAGATGTCTGCAGCCATGGAGCGATCAGGAGGCTTGGGTTTCCCCGGCAATGGAGGAAGACAAGCTTTCCGCATGCCCTGGCCAGTCCAGGCCTCCACTCAAGGCTACAAAGTTTCAATTATAGAAGATAAATAAATCCCAACAAAAATGGCAGCAGCCATGGAGCTGGAGAGACCAGGAGGCTTGAGTTGCCCCTGGCAATGGAGGAGACCAAGCTCTTGCAGCCTTGGCCTGCCTTGGCCTCCACTACAAAGTATCAATTATAGAAGATAAATAAATCCCAACAAAAATGGCTGCGGCCACAGAGTGAGCAGGAGGCTTGGCTCTGCTCAAGGCTACAAAGTTGCAATTGTAGAAGATGAATAAATCCCAGATACCAGGGCCTCCGCTTGGGTTTCCAGGGAATGTGGCTGGCCTGCAAACCACCACAGGTCTTTTTCCCAGGCTGCCCCACCCCCAAAGGGAACCCCCACCCTGATCTGGGACACTCTTCAGGGCAAACCAGCTGGCCCCCACCTGTGCACCAGGCCTCTATCCTAATAAAATAATAATATGCAAATTGACCATCACTCCAACACAGAAGATGGCTGCCCCCATATGGTCAAAGATGGCTTCCCACATGTGGACACAAGATGGCTGCCACAAAATGGCCAGCAAGGGAAAGCTGTTGAGAGGAACCAGGCCTGCAAGGGAGGGCAGTTGGGGGCAAACAGGCTACAGGGAAGCAGTTAGGCATCAATCAGGCTGTTAAGGGAGCAGTTAGGGGGTGATCAGACTAGCAGGCAGAAGTGGTTAGGGGAAATCAGGAAGGCAGGCAGCTGAGCAGTTGGGAGCCAGCAGTCCTGGATTGTGAGAGGGATGTCCCACTACCCATTTAGGCCCGATCCTCCCTGGATCGGGCCTAAATGGGCAGGTGGACATTCCTCGAGGAGTCCCAGATTGGAGAGGGTGCAGGCTGGGCTGAGGGACAACTTCCCTCCCCCGTGCACAAATTTCAGGCACCAGGCCTCTTGTTGAATATAAGTTGCATTGTTGTTTTATGTTACTAAAAATTGCCCATAAAACCATAATACATCAGTGACTATAAGATGCATCCTGATCTCTTAGTTGTAAAAATATTTTAAAAAGAGCACTGTAGTGCAGCCAGCATGGTTCCTATAAACCAGGAGTTCAGGGTTCAATTCCCTGATCAGGGCACATGCTCAGGTTGCAGGCTTGAACCTCAGTGTGGGGCATTCAGGAGGGAGCAGATCAAGGATTCTCTCTCATCATTGATGTTTCTATCTCTCTCCCTCTTCCTTTCTTTCTGAAATCAATAAAGATAATAATTTTTTAAAGGTGCATCTTAGAATTTTTTTAAGAAAAGACAATAGTTATCATTGTGGTTTAATAGCAATAAAATTTATCCTACAGAGCCATTATTTATGGATAATTTGTAGTATATTAAAAATAAATAATTATTTTGGGTTAGCTTCTCTGAAATTTTATAGCACAGATATACTAATCCACTTATGATTCATTAAGTTTTGATGTTTATGCATTTGACCGGTGTATTTGTTATCAAGAGATTATTTTCAGTAAGTATTATGGAATCAAGATATAGTATTCTTTTTAAGTATCATGGGTTAGGTCTAAAATTTATGAGGATTCATTTTAAATTACATGAATCCAATGTCAGGGTTATTTCAGTTGTTTTCTGCCCCCTCTAATCTGATGCTCTGGGAGGAGTGTGGGAGGGAAGCACAGGGTTCATGACTCTTGACCTAGTATGAGAGTGGGCATTGAAGAAGAGAGGAGTCCCTGTATAAATAAGTGGGTGGATGTATGGAAGTTCTGATGAGGGCAAGTTTTCTAGGAGAAATAACCTCACCAAGAGGCCCACAAACAGTACATACAGTGTTTTATATGTTGCTTCTTACTCTGCTTGCCTTGGGTTGCTCTCAATCATGCCTCTGACAGTCCCTGTTGCACACAGGTGATAAGAGCTACACAGATATTTCAGCCCAATTGATCAAGAGCACTGAAACAGGAAAGAGATGAATGAATGGTGATATGTTCATTAAAATGTTTTTTATATATTCTACTAGAGGCCTGGTGCATGAAATTCATGTGTGCGAGGGTGGGTGTTCTTCAGGCCAGCCTGCTCCCTCTCCAATCTGGGACCCTTAAAGGATGTCCGACTGCCTGTTTAGGCCCGATCCAAGTAGGATCGGGCCTAAACGGGCAGTCGGACATCCCTCTCACAATCCAGGACTGCTGGCTCCCAATTGCTCATCTGCCTGCCTTCCAGATTTCCCCTAACCACTTCTGCCTGCCAGCCTGATCACCCCTAACCACTCCCCTGCCAGCCTGATTGATGCCTAACTGCTCCCCTGCCAGCCTGTTTTCCCCTAACTGCCTTCCCCTGGGGGCCTGTTCACCCCTAACTGCCCTCCCCTTTAGGCTTCATCACCCCTAACTGCCCTCTCCTGCAGACCTGGGTCCCCCCCTAACTGCCCTCCCCTGAAGACTTGTTTACCCCAAACTGCCCTCCCTTGCAGGCCTGGTCCCTCCCAATTGCCCTCCCCATCTGACCAACTTGTGGTGGCCATCTTGTGTCCACATGGGGGCAGGATCTTTTGACCACATGGGGGCAGCCATCTTGTGTGTTGGAGTGATGGTCAATCTGCATATTACTCTTTTATTAGATAGGATATTAATAAAATTGGCTTGGGTCTAAAATTTATGAGGATTTATTTTAAATTACATTAATCCAATGTCAGGTTTCTGGTGCACGGGGGCCAACGGGTTTGCCCTGAAGGGTGTCCTGGATCAGGGTGGATGTTCCCTTGGGACGTGGGGTGGCCTGGGCGAGGGGCCTGTGGTGGTTTGCAGGCTGGCCACACCCCCTAGCTACTCAAGGAGAAGCCCTGGTATCTGAGGTTTATTTATTTTCTATAATTGAAACTTTGTAGCCTGGAGGGGAGCCAAGTCTACTGCTTGCTCCATGGCAGCCATTGAAGCTTTGTTGCCTTAAGCAGAGGCCTTGGCCAGCCAGGGTTTGTGGAAAGCTTGGCTTCCTCCATCGCCAGGGGCAACCCAAGCCTCCCTTCTGCTCTCTTTGTGGCCATAGCCATCTCTGTTGGGTTAATTTGCATACTTGCTCTGATTGGCTGGTGGGCATGGCTGGTGGGTGTAGCAGAAGTATGGTCCATTTGCATATTACTCTTTTATTAGATAGGAATGCTTGCTGTGTGATATTGCTAAAAAAATTATGGGCTAACGGAAATATTTTCAACGTAATGGTCTTTTTCTTTTTCCTTTCCTCTGCCCAGTCCCTTTTCTCTGGGCCATATCAGGTTGATTCTACTTTTCGCTGGGTAAATAAGGCAGGATCCTGCACAGAGTTCATTTCCTCCAGAGGTGGATAAGGGAATTTATCAACCTTATGTCCACCCCATCCCCCTCCCTCCCACACAGATACTTAAAATAACTGCAGAGTCATTGTACCAGAGGCTCCCTCAGCCAGCAGGATTTCATAATAAGGCAAGTGGGGAACAGACTCTTCTGGGTGAAAATGGAGCTTTGCTGCTTTTATTTTGCTTAACCACAGACATTTTGTCATTTAAAGAACCTGAGGCTACTCTGAGGCATGGTTTGCTTGAAGGTTTCAGTGAATGTACTCAGTGGATATAAAACTCATTTAGTCAAAATGCCATATATGTTGTGGGAAGCCAAAAAAGCTCCTTCTCCATTTTTAAAGACAAATGTTCCCTGAAAATATTGACATTTTATTTCATTATTTAAATTCGGCTGCAACTATGTGGACCCTCAGACTGAGATTTATTTGGCCTGATTTCCCCTTCACTAGAAAGAGCACTCTTAACACTATCGTTAGCAGCTTTCACAAGAGTAATAGATGTTGACTTCTCCTTAAATTTGGGAATAACGTGTTCCTTACATAACAAAATATTTCAGAAAGCACCAAACTGCAGAAGAGAGTGTGCTTATCAAAAATAAGGCTTTTAGTATAGGAATAAATTATTTAAATCATATTGCTTTCACAAGCCCAGAGGACAAAGCTAAGGAGGTAGAATCCGGGGGAGTGAATGAGATTTAAGGTCTCTAGTCCTCAGTTAAAAAATATCTTGAAGACAATCTCTTATTTTAGGACTGTTAGACTCTGATTTATGATTAACACATAAGAGTTCTTGTTATTTGGTAGTTTCCATCCTGTGACTGCAATGTCTTCAAAGAAGTCTGTAGACCAGTGTTTCTTCCAAGTATGGTTCTGTACCAGGAACATCAACATATGGGAACCTGTTAGAAAAGCAAATGTTCAGTCCTTACCCTGACTGGACCTGATGGATGAAAAACTCTGGGGATGGGAACCGGCAGTTTGTATTTTAACAAGGTTTCCAGCGGATTCTCATGTACATTAAAGTTTGAGAACCACTGGCCTAAGACAGTGGTCCTGTCTGCATAATTTTCTGAAAGAATATATCATTTTCCCTCATATTGATAATTTGAAACTAGTTTAGCAGGTAAATAAGCTTCTTGTCTACTCCCATCTAATATATCTACAAACAAGTACCACTTGAGAATAGTCAAGTGCATGAAGTTTAAAGTTATCCTTATATACAGTTGGTAGAAATCCTGCTTGCTGTTTGTTATACATTATTCTAACATTATTTATTTGGTGAGTATCACAAACAAATTATTTGGACAACCTGAAGCAAGGAAACCAATTGCAATCTTGAGCATCCTGGAGGATGGGGGTCTTCCTAAAATATAGCCACTCCCACACGTACAGTTCTTAAACCTCAGCATCTGTGCCTTCCTAAATAATGTTCCCTTTACTTGAAACATCATTCTTTCTATCTTACCTGCCTTACTACTTACTACTCCTTCAGTCCTGAGAAAGCCTTCCCCAACCCCTAAACTGACACCTGGTTCTTAGCTTGCCCATAACTTGTAACAACATGCAATTTTATAATTACTTTCTTGTGTCTAGATGCACTAGCTTAGATCCTACTTGAGTAGGGGGTTGTCTTTAGTAGCTGTATACCTTAGTACCTAGCACAGTGCCTGGCTTAGATTGGGGCTTAATAACATTCTGATTAAATAAATGGATTAAATACCACTGGCCTCATATATGGGCAACTTGTCAGTGCTCAGAAAGAAATTAAAACATTAACCATGCTCTCAGATATCACCCTTGTATGATGATCTCTCTCCTCTTTTAGTTTTAGTTTGTATTCATTAAGGAATAAAACAATCCAGAGATTATATCAGCACCAAACTGTGTTTGATATGTTATTCAAAATATATGAATATGGGGTTAATAGACTCCTAGGAGAGCTAATTTCAAAGGACTTTATTTTATTTTTTGAAGAATTGTCATATATCCTGTTTTATTTTATGGAAGTGCATCCATTTACCTTAGGCTAAATGTGTGTATCAGGAATGTTTCACAGTTTTAAACAGCGAGAAAGGTAATGAGTGCTTCAAACGGACATTGAAGGCAGAGACATGGTCCTCATACCTGGTAAGATGATTGAGTGAATGAAGGCTGAATGCTGATTATTTGGAAGCTAGATGAAATGCAGAGAAAACTCAGTAGTCTAATAGGAGGAAAGCGAAATGGATAAGCACAGTTAAATGAAACCAATTAATGAAATTATGTGAATGAACATAAGAGGGCCAGGTGTCATGGACTGTTATTTGCCTACTAAATGTGTTGGGAAAAACTACTATTATGAATAGTTAGAAATAATTTGCACAGTGAGTTCCAAAATATTCACAACTGGATATCACAGTTCCAGATTGTTTGGTCCTTCAGTTCTTGTGGATTAGAGGACATCTTTCTTTCTGCCTGTCTGGTATGTGTCCAAATGACTGTGAACTAATTAGCAAACTGGATTTTTTTTTGTTTGTTTTGCGGGACACTGAACACAAGTACTAATGGGTAGGAAGAATGGGTAACCCCATCTCTAAGGACACTTTGAAAAATCTGTTCTTAAAAACAATTTAAGACCAGATTTAGAAGGTTGTCCATAATCCTTTCCAGAAAGAATAAGATTGTTCTAAAGCAGTGGTTCTCAACCTTCCTAATGCCGCGACCCTTTAAGACAGCTCCTCATGTGGTGGTGACCCCCAACCATAAAATTATTTCTGTTGCTACTTCATAACTGTAATTTTGCTACTGTTATGAACTTTAATATAAATATCTGATATGCAGGATGTATTTTCATTGTTACAAATTGAACATAATTAAAGCATAGTGATTAATCACAAAAACAATATGCAATTATATATTGTGAAATATTTATTTCTAATTACAAATAAATGAAATTTTGTCTTGAATTGTGGTGTAGCATGGGTAACAGTCTTCATGTGACAACAGTAAACTACATTGCTACAATTTGCTACACCGAGGAGCGGTGTGTTGGTTCCTAAGACCATGGGAAATATGTGTTTTCTGATGGTCTTAGGTGACCTTTGTGAAAGGGTCATTAGACCCCCAAAGGGGTCGCGACCCACATGTTGAGAACCACTGTTCTAAAGGATAGCATGCAAATGGTGGCAGCCTGGGTGTCATGGTGTTAGGACACCTAGGGAATGAAACTATCATTTTAATACTTCTAGCTCTTTATTGCCAATACTCTTGGATTATAAACTCAGGGAAACACATGGAGGAAGAAGTAATTATGTTGGAAGGGAAGAAAAAAGTTCTTATGTAAATGCTTAATATTAAAGCTAGGACTCATACTCAGAAATCTAAGAGTGATTCATGCATGTTTTGTGTATAGCATCACTCAGAGAACTTGTCCTGTTAATTAAGAGACAGACTTTTCTTGTCCAGTCCCTGCTGAGAGGCAAAACAATGTCTTAACTCCTTACAGCAGAACGAGAGAAAGGGGCAGTTTTATAAAAAACAAACGAACAACTGTTTACTAATTTGGAAATCAGTATGTCAAATCAGGACATTTCAGTAAACAGGAATACCCTAGCCTGCTAAGGCAAATGTTGGTTTTGGTTGCATTTCGTTGACAGGTCAGCTGGTTACTGCCACCAAATTTCTTCTCTGTTATTTATGCCCAGCTACTCTTGTTAACTCAAAATATAATCCTGCTTAGGAAAGTCAAGTCAATGTATGTTCATCAATGTCAACTCCCACACTCTTCCGTACACCCTAACCTATTCATAGCAGGGGATTTGGGGATGGAAATTTAGCACACTGTTTTTCACCTGGGTCCTAATATAACATTTTGAATCATAGAAACAAAGATTTACATAGGAAGTTGAGGTCCATGTATTAGTCATCAAAGGGTGAATTCGTACTTTTAGGTTTAGAAAGATGAGGTTTTACTTATATTCAATTGCCTTAAATGTGTGACATCTTAAAAAGACTTACTACGAAGTACCTGTAAAATAAAAAGCTTATCTGTAGAGTGTGTAAAAATCAAATGTGTTTATTGTTTAGGACTTCATTTTACCAAAATGCAGCTGCTCAGTGACTTTAAGGAAATTAGATTTTGACTTATTCCAAAGTCTCACCTGCCTGATACACTATAAATGCATTTTCTTTTGACAGATTTATTCCTTCAACTGTTCTGAGTTTAATTGGGGTCCTCTGTATAGACCACAGACAGCTTTGGGAAATGTGGCTGTTATTTATAGAACACCATAAGCCTACACTGTACTTTCAATAGAGCTTAAATTGGACTGAATCTCTCCTGCTATCAGCTTTGGGATCTTTTTTGGAGGAAAGGGAAAATTCACTGCATTTTTTGCCCCTATGCTTATAATATTAGGAAATGAAAAGTTCCTAAAAATGCATTTTGATTTAATGAGAGGAGTGGGAGAAAAAGAAAGGAAATAAGTCAGAATAATAGATTTTTGAGAATTTTTTTTCTAAGAAAATGCAGTATGACTAAATTACCCAGAACAAAATGGTTCCAACAGATTCCTGTGTGAGATTTTTACGGGGAAAACTGGAGATTAGAGAGCAGTCAGACACCCACTTGTGAGAGTGCTTTCCTTTGAAGTGTCTGGAAGGCCGAGGGGAAAGAGTGGGTTACATGGAAATGTGAGCTGTGTCGGTGGGGTGAGGAATTAGAAGTATGTGAAAAGCAAGGAGATAACATTAGGCTGCTGGAATATTGGAGAAATGACACTGTGGATTCACCAGTGAATGAAGATAAAAAGAGAAGTGTGAAGAGGAAAGCACTAAGAAGAGGTGGGTAAGCAGGAGGAGGTAATGATGAAGCTCCCCCACTGAGTACATTTGTGAATATAAAGACATGTTAATCATCTCAGCAGTACAGGGGGGCATTATCTGTGTGGTCAGAGATAAGAGAGGATGTTTTTATCCTACACACGAATAGGCTTTTGATCACGGCAGGTTTCTAGAAGGTTCTGGTTGGATATCTCCATCTGGATGGGATTGTCAGGCTGGGATTTCCTCAAAAAAACTAAAAATGGATCTCCCATTTGACCCTGTAATCTCACTCTTAGGAATTTATCCTAAGAAATCACAAACACCAATCAGAAAGGATTTATGCACCCCTATGTTCATAGCAGCACAATTTACAATAGCTACAATTTGGAAGCAGCCTAGGTGCCCATCAGCAGATGAGTGGATCAGAAAACTGTGGTACATCTACACAATGGAATTCTATGCTGCCATTAAAAAGAAGGAATTCTTACCATTTGCAGCAACCTGGTTGGAACTGGAGAGCCTTATGCTTAGTGAAGTAAGCCAGTCAGTGAAGGAGAAGCACCACATGATCTCACTCATTTGTGGATAATAAAGAACATTATAAACTGATGAACAAAAGGATAGATACAGAGACAGTAAAGCTTCAAACAGACTGTGAAATTACAGCAGGAGAATTAAAGTTAAGTGAGCTAGATAAGAGATCAATCAAAGGACTTGTATGCATGCATATAAGCATAACCAATGAACATAGACACTGGGGGGTTGGGTTATGCCTGGGAGGGAGGGGGGCAATGGGGAGATATGTATAAAAATTAATAAAAATTTTAAAAAAAGAAAGAAAGGGTCTGAAGACTGATAGGCCTGAAGCCTTAGCTCTGTGATGGCAATGAGTTTCCTTGATCCCCATTGAAAAAATTTTATGGGCCTCTAAATATTGCTCATTTTCCAAGAGTATCCAGGAAATATTATAACAAAAGCACCATAACTAATTCATCTGATATGAGAATCCAGAAAAACCTTAACAAATGTCCATTTAGGAGAAAAAAAACAAAACACCTATGCTCAGGGTCTTATTTAAATGTCATGTTAATTTTATGAAATCTAGGTTTTAAATATGAAGCCACTGGACTTGTAATAACACTGTACTTTGCTTCCTGTGAAGCAGGATGATTATCATACCCCTCTTTCATCACTTACCTTTCCCACCCCCTAATATACAGTGAGGAGACTTTAGGCATCCTGCATAGCTTTTTTAAAAAATACATATTTTTTTATTGATTTCAGAGAGGAAGGGAGAGGGAGAGAGAGATAGAAACATCAATGATTAGAGAGACTCATTGATTGGCTGCCTTCTGCATGCCCCTTCCACTCACTATTGAGTCTGAAACCTGGGCATGTACCCAGACCAGAATTGAACCATGACCTCCTGGTTCATATGTAGATGCTCAACCACAGAGCCAGTTTTTTAAGTGAGCAGAGAAACTTTCAGACCAGGCTTTGGAGGAGGAAAACTCATAAGCTCTTCATATATCATTACTAAAAATTAGACCTGGAGTTCATCACAATTATTTATTCACTTTTTTTTCTTCTTCCTTTCCTCCATCTCTCCCTTGATTCTGATTCTGTCGGTCTTTCTCAAGAACAACAGAATCGTTCTTTCTCAGATCAACAGAATCAGAATCTGCAGTGGGACATCTCAGGAATTTGGATTTTTTTTACCACTCCCGCCATCCTGATGTCATCAGGCCAGCACAGTCTGTGAACATCCTTAGAGGTTTTCAATGTTTGCCGAGGTTTCAAAACCAGATTTCAAATACATTTAGAAGTGGGTAAGACCTTTCAATTAGCATCTGATGTTTTCCTTTTTCCCCCTTTTGTTGTGTCTAAGGTTTAAATTGCTTATACAGGATTATTTAGTAAGAACAAGTAAGCAGGGAGAAAGTAAGAAGGCACCTGATGAACAGCGCCCAGAAGGAATGGATAGATTTTGGTATATTCTTTACAGTCCTGCTAAGGGTTGAGCTTACTGAAAAACCAAGCGTTTATTTTTAAATAGAAGAAGGATGTTAGAAAAAGCCTGAGACACATACTTGGAAGAATTAATGGCAAGGACACTTTGCTGTTACTAGTAGGTGCGAAAAGTCCAACATTTTTACAAGACCTTAATAGAAAGCTAGGAAAGCAAGTTTCTTAAAATGTTCCTCTCCAAAATAACTATCTTGGACATGACACAAAATGTCCAGCACACAACCAAAACATGAATAATAGATGGATTTGTTGTAATAAGCTTAGAGATGGATAGATGACATTTACATAATGATGTAAATTTGTATATAATGATGGAGACTAGTTCATTTTTTTAAAGCTGCTAATGCCAACACTTATAAAAGAAGTAGTTTCATGTTAATTTTGAGTTCTTCAAATTTGGACAGTTTTTTTTAAAAGGAAAGAGACACATTTTCTACTCTTAGAAAGATCAGAAAATTACATAGCAATCACATCCCGCTCTTACCCCCGCCCCAGAATCTGGAAGCTTTTCATCATTGCCAAACCCTAAAATCGAAAATCCCTTAAAGATGAATTTTAATATTTTACTGCAAATTGCTACAACATAGAAGAATTCCAATTAGCCTTCTTTTTCTACTTTATAATCAGGAGATAGAGCTGTGGATAGGGGGCAGGGTGACACAATTCTGGGCAGTGGCCAGGAAAAACAGTATAAAAATTATATTGAGTGCAGATTTTTACATAGTTTTACCATCTGTTCGATGACTTAGATCTAGGCTTGCTTCAAGGAGGAGGACTATATCAGATAAATCCTAAAAGTTGTTTCCAGAGTTTGGTTTTCTCTTAGCCGGGTACTTTACAACTTACACATTGAAGGAATGGAATAAGGAAGGCTTTGGGAAGAGTGGAAAGCTCTCTTCAACTGTGAAAAGTTAGGAAAGTGGAATAGAAAATAGCTTTGCCCTAGCTTTAGAGTACTGAGCTACAATGACAGTTTTAGATTATACAAAAGAGTAGCTCTTCTCAGTACAAGTATGAACTAGCTCCACCTGGCTAGCACTGTCCTTGGTTAAAATAGGTTGTCATACTGATATTTAGCCCTATTTATGGGGGACTTTTATAAACAGAGCGTGATGGCTTTCTGTCAGTTATTGTGTACATCACTGCAGTGGTGGGAGACTGAACTTCTGAACTAAGGTCGGAAGGAAAGGGGAGAGAATGTGGTACATATTGTCTTAGGCCAGCAGTTCTCAACCTGTGGGTCGCAACCCCTTTGGGGGTCGAACAACACTTTCACAGGGGTCACCTAAGATCATTGGAAAACACAGATGCGATTCATAGCAATTGCAAAATTACAGTTATGAAGTAGCAACAAAAATAATTTTATGGTTGGGGGTTACCACAACGTGAGGAACTGTATTAAAGGGCCTCGGCATTTGAAAGGTTGAGAACCACTGTCTTAAGCTGAGTTACCCCACAAATAGACTCTCAGGCAAGGATTGGAATGCACTTTATTAACTGGGGAGGTGGTCCTAGGGGTATCAGTAGAAGGACAGGGGTGTGAGTCTTTCTGGGGACCTCTGGAACACGCTTCAGAATTGTCATGCCCCAGTTGTAAGGAAGCAGAGGTACCTTTCCTACATCCTCCTCTTTCCTGCCTGGCAGATGCTCTCTGGGATACTCTTCCCAGCAATCCTGGTGTATCCTGTGCAGGTGGAGAATCATGGGTCCTTGATTGCGCATGGAATACTTGACAAATGCACTGGACCAGGACAGCATTTGCTACAATTATAAAGTTAAGCCGATCTGAGCTAAGTGCTCACCTCTTCTTATCACTCTGTTACTTGAGGCAACCTGTGTAGCTTCTGTGGGTGTGTTCCTTATCTTCAGGTCAGAGATGACATTGATACCTTACAAGGTAATGGTCAAAATAAAAATCAAATACACTTAAAGCACCGAACACATAGAAGGAATTTCAAAATATGGTTTTTGTTATTATAAGAATAAATTTTCCTTCTCAGACCTAAAATGAGCCCAATCCAAAAATAGTTAAGACATTAACATTTTAAATGTCAGCAAAAATACTTTACAGGTGATACGAATGCTAAAGGGAAGAATTAAAAGTACCATAGAATTTTCATTCTCCATATAGCAACTAATAAGTATTAAGTATTTATTGACTGTCAAGTAAATGGCACTACTAAATTCAAAATGAACATAAGTGCCTATTCTTCAAGGCCCGGCTTAAGCAGCATTTTCTCGAGGCCACTGCCTCTGTAGCTGTGGAAGATAAAATTATTTTACAGCCAGACGGAGACAGTTCTATGCTTATGTTCAGGACTGCCTGAATATCTGACAGACTCTTGTCCAAGGTGAGGACAGTGGGCTAACGAATGGTTTGCAAAGTGCTGTTTCAAGTTTGCAATTCTCCTGGCAGCACCCAGGACTGGTTTATTTTATTTAAAAATTCCTTCCAGCTTTATTGAAATACTAGTGGCCCTGCACACAAATCCGTGTGCCAGAAGCTCTCCGCGGGGCCTCACTGCTTCACGCCTGCTGCCCAGAGGTTCTCTGTGGACCAAAGGCCCATCCACAGCCAGGCGCGGGATACTTGCCTCGTTGCCGGGGCCACGACGCAAGCATCACCCCCCTGGCCACTGTGTGCCCACTGCCCAGAGGCCCTCTGTGGCCAGGGTGGAATGCTTGCCTCCTTGCCACGGCAACGGAGCAAGCATTCCGCCATGCTGCTCATGCTGCCTGCTCTCAGCAACTGCCCCCTGGAACTGGGGGACTCTGAGAGGACTGGGTACCGCCATCTTGTGGGTGTGGGTGATGCCATCTTTGTGATGGAATGATGGTTAATTTGAATATTACCCTTTTATTAGATAGGACTAGAGGCCTGGTGCATGGAATTCATGCATGGAGGGGTGTGTCTCACAGCCCAGCCTGCACCCTCTCAAATTTGGGACCCCTCAAGGGATGTCCTACTGCCCATTTAGGCCCAATAAAACTGCCCGTTTAGGCCTAATTCTGGTAGGATCAGTCCTAAACGGGCAGTCAGACATCCCTCTCATAATCCAGGACTGCTGGTTCACAACTGCTCATCTGTCTGCCTTCCTGATTGCCCCTAACTGCTTCTTCCTGCCAGCATGATCACCCCCTAACCACCCTCCTGACAGCCTGATCAATGCCTAACTGCTCTCCTGCCAGCCTAGTCACCCCTAACTGCCCTCCCCTGATGGCCTGGTTGCCCCTAACTGTCCTCCCCTGCAGGCTTGGTCACCCCCAACTGCCCTCCACCTCTCGCCCAGTCACCCCTAACTGCCCTTCCCTGCAGGCCTGGTTGCCCTCAACTTCCCTCCTTGGCTGCCCTAGTCACCCCTAACTGCCCTCCCTTGCAGGCTTGGTCCCTCCCAACTGCCCTCCCCTGCAAGTTTGATCACCCACAATTGCCTTCCCTTACAGGCCTGGTCCCTGCCAACTGCCTTCCCCTGCTGGCCATCTTGTGGCCATCTTGTGTCCACATGGGGGAAGCCATCTTTGACTACATGGGGGCAGCCATCTTGTGTGTTGGAGTGATGATCAATTTGCATATTACTCTTTTATTAGATAGGATAATTTACTTATAACATTATATAAGTTTAAGTTATATAAAAATAATTGGTATATGTATATAATATGAAGTGCTTACCACAATAAGTTTAGGTAACATCTCTTACCTCACATAGTTGCAAATGTTTTATTTAATAAGAACTTTTAAGATCTACTTTATTAGCAGTTTTCAAATATGCCTTACAATATTAACTATAGTTACTATGATGTACATTATATCCTTAGTACTTATTTATCTTATCACTGAAAGTTTGTGCCTTTTGACCACCTTCAGCCATTTCTGCCACCTTGCACCCTCCTTCCTATCTCTGGCAACCACAAATTTGTTCACCGTTTCTATGAGTTCTGTTATTATATTCTATATGTAAGTGATAGTCTTTGATTTGTTTTACTTAGAATAATGCCCTCAATGTCCATCCATGTTGTTGCAAATGGCAGAATTTGGTTATCACACTTTTTATCCATTCATTTATTGATTGACACAAGTTGTTTTTATGTCTTGGCTCTTGTAAATAATTCTGCTATGAACATATGGATGCACATATCTCTTTGACATAGTGCTTTTATTTGCTTTTGATATACAACCAGGATTGGAATTTTGAGTCATAAGGTAGTTCTTTATTTTATTTTATTTTTTTCCAGGAACCTCCATACTGTTTTCCTTAGTGCCTATACCAATGTACATTCCCACCAACAAGTGCACAAGAATTCCCTTTTCTCCACATCCTCGCCAACATTTGTTATCGCTTAGCGTCTTTGTCATAATAGCCATTCTAACAGCTGTGAAGTGATATCTCATTGTGGTTTTGATTTGTATTTTCATGATGATTAGTGATGTTGAGCACCTTTTCATGAGCCATCTGGTTGGCCATCTGTATATCTTCTTTGGAGAAATGTATATTTGGGTCTTTTCCCTATTTTTTGAATATACTGTATAAGTGTTTTTCTTTATTGATTAAGGTATTACATATGTGTACTTATCCCCCCATTTAAATTTGATAATTTTATATTTTTCCTGTTGAGTAGTATGAATTCTTTATAGATTTTAGATATTAACCCAGTATCAGATATATAGTTTATAAATATTTTATCCTATTTCCATAGATTGCCTTTTTTGTTTTGTTAGTTGTTTCCTTTGTTTTGAAAAAGCTTTATAGTTTGATATGATCTCATGTATTTATTTTTTATTTTGTCACTTGTGCTTCAGATGTTATATCTAAGAAATCACTTGCCAAGACCAATGAGTCTTTCTTTTTTCTTCCATGAGTTTTATATTTTTCTGGTCTTATATTTAAGTATTTAATCCATTTCAAGTTAATTTTGGGGAGTGCCATAAGATAGTGGTCTAGTTTCATTGTTTTTATATGTAAATATCCAATTTCTGCAGAACCATTTATTGAAGAGACTGTCTTTTGTCCATTGAGTCATCTTGGTTTCCTTGTGAAGTATTATTTGACCACATATGTAAGGGCTTATTTCTGGGACCTCAGTTCTGGTCTAGTGACATGTGTCTTTTTAAAATGCCAGTACTAAACTATTTTGAATAAAAGCATAATATGCTAATTAGACTGGATACCCAGACGACCTTCAGGATGTCCTTCTGGATGACCTTCTGGATGCAGCCGGGGCTGCGAGGGCCTAGGCAAGCCACAGGAGCTGCGACCGACCAGCAGGCTGTTGCAGGTGGGCGGGGCCTCCCTCTTAGAGGGAAACCTGGGTCCCAGGTGCTGGTGGCTGGAGGGAAGCGCTGGTCCTGGGTCCCCCGTGTCAGAGGAAGGCGGGGTGCTGGCAGCCAGGGGAAGGAAGGCCTACTATTGCACAAATTTTGTGCATTGGGCCTCTAGTGGTTTTATAAGGAAGTGTGATACTGCCAGCTTTGTTCTTTTCCAGGATTGTTTTGGCTATTTGTGGTCTTTTTTGGCTCCAAAAAACTTTTGAGGATTGTTTGCCTCAAAATTGGGTTACCATTTGTAAAAATTGGGGTATAAGACATATGTATAGAAAGTCCCTAGGAGATACTGGTGCTAAGCAGCATGGTAAAGGGAGCGTGTTAAGATGGTGCTCACTGGCTAGACTGAGGCAGAGGAGGTGTGTATGGTACCTGCTGACAGGAGAGAAAAAATGAAACTAAAAAAGGAAAGAAAAAGAAAAGGGGAGAAAAGTAAATGGGAAAAGCCAAAGAAGATGGGAGAAATGAGGGTGTCCATTGGTTGCAGCATAAAGATGGCATCCATATGAAAAGAAAAAAAAATGCCTGCTGGCTTTAGCAAGGTAGAGGGAGAGGAGGAAGCTGGTACTCAGAAGCCTCTGACACCAGAGTGTATCCCAGCAAGCTCCTGTCCCTCAGACCAATTGTTTTAAAATTAAGAAATGAGTCTCCTTCACATGAATTCTGGGCACTTTTTAAAGGGATACTTCTGCATTGAACCCTGGGGAAGGTGAGACTGTGTGTGGGCCCTTTAAAAGCTATCCCATAGTTTGCCACAGCCTTTTAGATCATGTACATGAACCCTGTTGGTTTTCAAAGTCAGATGTTCTGGGGGATCATCTCTCTGGTGTTGGTCTTAAAAGTTGGGGTGCCTAATGTGGGACATGAACCCTTTCTGCTCAGGGAGAAGCTCCAGGTTATGAGTTCCCTTACAATTGTGGGCTCACTAATTCATGGGTGGGGTTTACAATAAGATTGTATTTCAGCCTTTCCTACCTTCTTTGATGTACTTTGCCCCTTGTTTGCCTGATTGAAGGGGTCACTTCATTAGATCTACTTTCTTTTTCAGAGTAAACTATTCACCGTATAACTAGATGCACTGTGTCTGTGGGAGGAGGTGAATTCAGTATCTTCTTACATTGCCATCTTGAACCAGAACCCAAAACATTGTAGCTTAAAACAACCACTTATTATTGCTCATGAGTTTAGGGCAGTGGTTGGCAAATTCACTCTGTTGACTGATAGGTTTGCTGACCACTGGTCTGGGGTAACTTGAGAGCTTTTCATGAGCTGGCCCAAACACATCTGACCTAAGTATGTTTGTTCGTGCACCTATAGTCAGTGGTTAGGTTGATTGGGGCTGGTTGGTCTAGGATGGCCTTGACTGGGATGGCCTAGTTCCATATGATCCCATGTATCAGCAGACGACTTTGGACCTGTTTTCTGAGAGTTGCAGGATCCAGGAGTGAAATCAGAACTACACAAGTATCTTTTCAAGACTCTGTTTGCAACAACTTTATTGCTCTGAAGTTTATTACTGGCCAAAGCAAATCAAATGGCCAGGCTCAAAATTAGTGTGAGAGGGCACTATCAAATGGCATGGATACAATGATATATGAAAAATTGGGGTTAGTAGTGTAATCAGTCTGCCACAGTCTATCATATATTTATTGAGAACATGTGGTCCAGCACACTATTCATGCACATAGTATATATGCCACAGGGATCTGTTGCTAATAATATGCTCAGTAGTTGAGAAACACTGCCTTTTGTAGTCCTCATTATTCTCTGATTGATGGTTCCTTGAAGGTACCCTTTCAAAAACCATCTGTCACTGACATGGTGTTGGCAGACACTGTGGTAACTTCCTGACAACCCATGCTTTCCTCTCCTCCTTCCCAATGTAGATTCTGTTTTCTGTGATGTGCCTTTCCTATGTGGGCACAGATTTATACACCACTTTCAATTGTTCAGAGAATAAATATGACTGGGTGGAAATATATTTAGACTTTTATGGAAACTAATGGATTCAGCTGTTTTCTTACCACCCCTCCCCTCTTCATCCATGTCTTCCTTTCATATGTTTGTTTTATGTCAGAATTCACACATTCTTCTTAGTGTATTCATTATGAAAACATGTATTATTGGGATAAAAATTGTTTGAAAATTTACAATCATAATTTCTTCAATTATTTTGAAGTATGTTTGTCGCATTGCAAGCAAGGCCTTTGCAAACTCAGTCCATATTAGTCAATGTTACTATTGTAATACAGTGGTATCTGAGTACTTGAATACCTGTTAAGTATCTGTTGCAAATGAAACTAACTGAATAAAGATTAGACTACTACAAAGTTGTTCCCTTCAATGAATCAGAAGTATGAAACTTCTCTAAAATGTATAGTTTTAACTTTACTTTTACAATACTTGCTCTTATTCTCTGACATATATTATTCATCCTTTTTCCCCAAGTACTTTGAACAATCATCTTTCAGGTAATTTCATTTAAGAATTGAGATGATTATATATATATTTCATTCATAAGTACCTCCAAATTTGTGTGCTTTTTTTCAGAAAGCATAGTTTAGTTATGGTGAGTAAAGCAAAATCATTTTTGACTACATTCTACCTTCAAGCATTGTTATACTTAAAACGGGTATTGTTGATTAAGAAAAAATATGAGTTGATATTCACTAGTTCTTCGAATAGAGGAATATTTACAAGAATAAAAACAATGTGAAAATTAACAAAGGAAAAGCTACATAGCTCTGATTGCATGAAAATTCCAAATTTCTGTACAGTGATAACAATGAAAATTCACCATAACTAAAATTTTTAATGGTAAAATATAAGTGCAAAATATAATAAAGAACTGCTGTATTTCAATATATAAAGATGTTAAGAAAACTTTGAGAAAGCCTAACTTCCCAGGAGAAGATGTGGGCTATTTTTATGAATAAATTCTAAAAGAATAAAAAACATAAATGTTCAATATATTTACATTTAAATTGATAAACTGCATTTAAAACGAATGGTAAGGTAATGAGATAGCAGTTTGATTCTCAAATTAGAGAAGACTGATATAAAACAAAACTCCATGTAGCTCTGGTGCTCTTAGAAAGGCATATTCATACATTGCTCATGGGAGGATACATTGGGATAATCCTTTTGGAAAGCAATTTGGCAGTCTACTGAGAATTTTAAATACATTTCTACCTTTTATTTTAAATATATTTTATTGATTTTTTGCAGAGAGGAAGGGAGAGGGATAGAAAGTCAGAAACATTGATGAGAGAGAGACATCGATCAGCTGCCTCCTGCTCGCCCCCTACTGGAGATGTGCCCGCAATCAAGGTACATGCCCCTGACAGGAATTAAAACTGGGACCTTTCAGCCCACAGGCCGATGCTCTATCCACTGATCCAAACCGGTCTCGGCACATTTCTACCTTTTGATTGAGGCATTTAACTTCTAAGAATCTATCCTAAGGAAATATTTGTATATCCAAAGTTTTTCAAAAGAAGTATTTGTCACAGTATTATTTTTAACTAGAGGCCCAGTGCATGAAATTTTGTGCACTGGGGCAAGGGGGATCCCTCAGCCCAGCCTGTGCCCTTCTGCAGTCTGGGAGTCCTTGGGGGATGTCCCACTGAAGGCTTAGGCATCTTAGCACTGCCATGGAGGGAAGAGAGGCTCCAGCCACCACTGCTGCACTTGCAGCCTGGCTTCTGGCTTAGCGGAGTCCCCACCCCCACCTCCAACCCCAACCCCACGCCCCCCGCACAGACCACCAGGGGGGCAGCTCCTGCATTGAGCGTCTGCCCCTGGTGGACAGTGCACATCATAGCGACTGGTCATTCCTGGCTGTTCTGCCATAGGGTCAATTTCCATATTACCCTTTTATTATATAGGATAGCAAAATTTTGGGAAATAGCTTAAATGATGCTGACATTTTGACTCATGATGGATTATTACATAGCCATTAATAATCATGATTCTGAATAATCCCAGTTTTGTTAATTAGAACTAATACAATCATTTGGAGAAAATTGCCCAGATTTCAGTATATTAAAATGATATCTTTAAGTGACTTGATTTATTTTACTTTTTCTTAATGTTCTGGTTTCAGTAAGAAACATGTATTTTGTTATAAAAAATGTCATTAAAATTAAACTTATATATGCCTTAAAACTCTTTTACATTTAAAACAATTTTTTAAATAAATCTTTATTGTTCAGATTTTTACAATTGTTTCTCTTTCCCCCCCATAGCGCCCCTCCATCAGTTCCCACCCCACCCTCTGCCCATACCTCCCCCGCAGTATCCTCATCCATAGGTGTATGATTTTTGTCCAGACTCTCCCTGCACCCTCCTCACCTCTTTCCCCCCTGAGAATTATCAGTCCACTGCCTTTCAATGCCCCTGATTCTATTATATTCACCAGTTTATTCTGTTCATCAGATTTTCAATTCACTCGATTTTTAGATTAACTTGTTGATAGATATGTACTTGTTCATAATTTTTATCTTTACCTTTTTCTTCTTCCTCTTCTTAAAGAGTACCTTTCAGCATTTCATATAATACTGGTTTGGAGTTGATGAACTCCTTTATTTTTTTCTTATCTGTGGAGCTCTTTATCTGCCCTTCAATTCTGAATGATAGCTTAGCTGGGTAGAGTAATCTTGTTTGTAGATTCTTGCTATTCATCACTTTGAATATTTCTTTTCTTTTTTTAAAAATATATTTTATTGATTTTTTACAGAGAGCAAGGGAGAGAGATAAAGTCAGAAACATCGATGAGAGAGACATCGATCAGCCGCCTCCTGCATGCCCCACAGTGGAGATGTGCCCGCAAGCAAGGTACATGCCCCCAACCGGAATCAAACCTGGGACCTTTCAGTCTGCAGCCTGACGCTCTATCCACTTAGCCAAACTGGTCTCGGCTTGAATATTTCTTGCCATTTCCGTCTGGCCTGCATAGTTTCTGTTGAGAAATCAGCTGACAGTCGAATGAGTGCTCCCTTGTAGGTAATTAACTGTTTTTCTCTTGTTGCTTTTAATATTCTCTCTTTGTCTTTTGCTCTTAGTATTTTAATCATGATGAGTCTTAGTGTGGTTCTCTTTGGATTCCTTTTATTTGGGGTTCTGTATGCTTCCTGGACTTTGTAAGTCTATTTCTTTCACCAGGTGGGGGAGGTTTTCTGTCATTATTTCTTCAAATAGGTTTTCAGTATCTTGCTCTCTCTCTTCTTCTGGCACCCCCATAATTCTGATGTTGGTACACTTGAAGTTGTCCCAGAGGCTCCTTACAATATCTTCACATTTTTGTTTTTGTTTTTTTCTTTTCTAGTCGAGTGTTTTCTGCTTCTTTGTATTTCAAATCTTTGACCTGATTCTTGCATTCCTCTAGTCTGCTGTTATGTCTCTGTATATATGTATTTTTATTTCAGTCAGTGTATGTTTAATTTCTAGTTAGTACTTTTTCATCTCCTCTTGGGTCTCGCTAAATTTATCCATCTTTTCTAGGAAATTCTTGAAAAACCTTATAACCGTGGTTTTGAACTCTATATCCAGTCATTTGTTTTCCCCCATTTCTTTTGTTTGTGATCTTTTTCTTTGTCTCTGCATTTTTTCTGCTTCCCTAAGTTGGTAGAGTAGCTTTTTGTGCTAGGTATCTTATATGGCCCAGTAGCTCTGCCTCCCCAGTTACCTGAGGTGGACTCTCTTGGTGTACCCCTTTGTGGTATACCCTTGTTGTAGTTAAATCTTGATTATTGTTGTTATCACTGGGGGGAATTGACCTCCAAGCCAATTGCTTGTGAGGATCAGCTGTGTCTACACTGGGAGAACTTCTATGCTGGAGTCATCCTTATGATACAAGACTTGCAAAATTGCAAAAGCCTCTGTGTTCAGCTTGGATGGGGCGGAGTCTCAGGATGAGCAGACAGCTTTGGCTTCCTATCAGCCCTGCCCTACATGGCCCCTGGGTTTCCGTGTTCCTTGGTAATCCCTGCAGCCCTTTTTGTGTGCACTCGTGCATGTGCGTCTCCAAATCTCTCTCTTTCGTGGCTCCCCTGAGTTTCCATGACCTCCAGGGACCCGTATGAGTCTGGGTCCCCAGAGTCTCACCCGAAACTGGGCTTCAGTGCAGTCAGAACTGGATTTCAGCACAGTTGGGAGGTTCTGTCTTCCTCCCACTAGAGAAAGCCACTGGCACAATCAGCAGTCCTCTCTGTGCAGACTTGCACATGCACCTCCAGACCTCTCATTTCACAGATCCCCTAAGTTTCCAGGCATTCCTCACTTTTTCTGACAGTCCAGACTCCCCCTCTATGGGTCTTGCCTGGAACTGGGGTTCAGTGCAGTCGGAACTGGGGTTCAGTGCAGTCAGGAGGTTCCATCTCCCTTCTGCTAGAGAAAGCCAGCCAGGCACTCTGCCGCCAATCCTATCCATGTATGTGTCTCTGTACCTCAGCTTTTTGCAACTCCCCTGAGTCTCCGTGAGCCCCTCTCTTTCCTTCTATTTGTAGAATTTTCACTCAGCCAGTTTTCCTGTGATTCTGGATGATGTCTGTTCTATCTTTTAGCTGAAGTTTTGAAATTGTTGTGCAAGGCAGCAGTTTAGGTGTTCACCTATGCCGCCATCTTAGTTTCTCCCATGCTCTTTTTTATTTTATTAAAACGAGGTTTTCCAGATTGAACAATCTCTTCAGATTTCTAGTGCATGTTTTGCACTTCTCTCCCCCACTTTCTTCTCTTTGTGATGCACCATTACCCAAAAGATCAGGTTCTCTTTTTGGGTAGAATACATGGGCCATTCCATCAAGTGATGGTGGCATGTTAATGAATTACAATGTGAAATAAGGGGAGCTTTATTTCTAAAATACAGAAGATCCTTTGATTAGGTTCCTTTGATGTCTTATTAATTAAACTCAAAGTAATATTTCAATCAGTCTATTTTGTTTGGCATAAGTATTGTTTTTATGTTTCTCCTTTAATAAAATATATTTTCTATCATTTTTCTTTACTTCTTTATTGATTAAGGTATTACATATGTGTTCTTATCCTCCTGCCTATTGCCCTCCCACCTCCTCACTCATGCCCTCACCCTCCAGATGTCTGTGTCTATTAGTCAGGCTTATATGCATGCATACAAGTCCTTTGGTTGATCTTTCCCCCTTATCCCCCACTCCCCTACTTTCCCTCTGAGGCTTGATGATCTGATTGATGCTTCTCTGTCTCTGGATGTTTTTATTCATCAGTTTATGTTGCTCATTATAGTCCACAAATGAGTGAGATATTGTGATAGTTATCCTTCTCTGACTGGCATATTTCACTTAGCATAATGATCTCCAATTCCATCCATGTTGTTGCAAATAGTAGGAATTCTTTATTTTTTTAGTACAGCATAGTATTCCATTGTGTAGATGTACCCAGTTTTTTAACCCACTCATCTGCTGATGGACACTTATGCTCTTTCCAAATCTTAGCTATGGTAAATTGTGCTGCTATGAACATAGGGGTGCATATATCCTTTCTGATTCGTGTTTCTAGTTTCTTGGTATATATTCCTAGAAGTGGAATTACTGGGTCAAATGGGAGTTTCATTTTTAGGTTTTTTTTTTTTTTGAGGAAACTCCATACTGTTCTCCACAGTGGCTGCACCAGTCTGCATTCCCACCAGCAGTGCATGAGGGTTCCTTTTTCTCCACATCCTCTTCAGCACTTATTGTTTGTTGATTTGTAGATGCTAGCCATTCTGACAGGTGTCAGAGGGTACCACATTGTCATTTTGATTTGCATCTCTCTGATGATTAGTGACTTTGAGCATATTTTCATATGTCTCTTGGCCTCTGTATATCTTCTTTCAAAAAGTATCAATTTAGGCTCTTTGACCATTTTTTATTGGGTTGTTTATCTTCTTTTTGTTAAGTTGTATGAGTTCCCTGTAAATGTTGGAGATTAAACCCTTATTGGTGTTTCACAGACCTAGAATGAACCCTCCAAAAATTCATCTGGAACAAAAAAGTCCCCGAGTAGCTGCAGAAATCCTGAGAAAGAAGAACAAAGTAGTTGGGATCTCAATACCATATATCAATCTGTATTAAAATGCTATTGTTCTCAAAACTGTCTGGTACTGGCACAAGAACAAACACATACTAGTAGACCAATGGAATAGGATAGAGAACCCAGAAATTTACCCAAACCACTATGCTCAATTAATATTTGACAAAGGAAGCAAGAACATACAATGGAGTCAAAACAGTCTCTTCAGTAAATGATGTTGGGATAATTGGACAGATACATGCAAAAAAAATGAAACTATATCACCAACTTATACCACACACAAAAATAAACTCAAAATGGATACAGGACTTAATCATAAGATTGGAAACCATAAAAATACTAGAGGAATCCACAGGCAGCAAAATCTCAGACATATGCCAAAGGAACTTCTTCACTGATACTGCTCCAAGGGCAATGAAAGCTAAAGAGAAAATAAACAAATGGGACTACATCAAAATAAAATAAATAAATAAATAATTAAAAAAATCAACAAAACAACAAGAAAGCCCACTGCATGGGAGAACATATTTGCCAAAGTTACCATCCTTTTACTTTTAGTCTGTGTTTCTTTAAACCTGAAGTAAGTCTCTTGTAGACTGTCTATGTAAAGGTCTTGTTTTCTTATTCTTTCAGCCTCCATATGTCTTTAGATTAGAGCATTGAACCCATTTGTATTTAATGTAAGTGTTGCTAGATATGTATTGTCACTTTATTGCTCATATTTTTATCTTTATTTTTCTTCTTTTTTAGAAGACCCTTTAACTTCTATTGTAATTCTGGTTTGGTGGTGATAGACTTTTTTAGCATAGATTTTTCTTGTCTGAAAAGCTATTTGTCCTTGATTCTAAATGGTAGCTTTGCTGGGTAGAGTAATTCTTGGTTATAAGTCCTTATTTTTCCATTACTTGAAATATTTATTGGCAATCCCTTGGGCTTGCAAAGTTTCCTTTGATAAATCAGCTGAGAGTCTAATAGGTGCACCCTTGTAGTTAACTGTTTTTCTCTTGCTGCTTTTAAGATACCTTATTTGTCTTTAACCTTTAACATTTTAATTGTGATTTGTCTTAGTGTGGGCCTCTTTGGGTTCAGTTTGTTTAGGACTCTTTGTACTTCTTGGACTTGTGAGTCTTTTCCCTTCATCAGGTTAGGGAAATTTTCCATCATTATTTTTAATATAATTTTTTGAATCCTTGTTCTCTTTCTTCTACTTCTGGTTCCCCCATGATATGAATGTTGGTACATTTGAAGTTGACTCAGAGGCTCCTTACACTATCCTCCTTTTTTGGATTTCTTTTTCCTTTTTGATGTTCCAGTGTTTTCTGTTTTCTTATCTTTCAAATCTCTTATTTGATCCTCTGCTTAATTTACTCCATTGTTGATTCCCTCTAATGTATTTTTTCATTTCTGACTGGTTCCTTTTTATGTTTTCTATTTCCATTTATATGCTTCTTACCTCTTTGTTGAACTTTTCACTTAGTTCATCTACTCTTTCCCTAATTTCATTGAACATACTTATAACCAATATTTTAAACTCTCCATCTGCTTGTCTCCCTTTTGTTTAGTTATTTTCTGGAGATTTTTCCCCCTGTTCTTTTGTTTGGGCCATGTTTCTTTGACTCCTCATTTTGGCACCTGCCTGTGTTTATTTCTGTGTATTAGGTAGAGCTACTATATCGCCCAGTCTTGGTAGAATGGCCTATAGTAGGTGTCCTCTAGGATCCAGTAATGCAGGATCATCCAAGCTGGACACTTCAGGTGTGCTTCTTGTGTGGACTGTGTACACCATCCTATTGTACCTGAGCCTTGATTGCTGCTGGCACCTCAGTGAGTGAAATTTACCCTTAGTACAATGAGCAACCATTACGGGCTGCAATCATAGTGGAGGGTTAGCTGTGCAGGGGCAGACCTGATGGAACATGACTTACTTCAGTACAGATCTGGTGCCCACCGAGTCTATCCCTTGAGTGTGTTGATTGTGGAGGTATTTGCGTGGTGCTTCAACATGGTCTAAGGCTATCCACCAGGTACACTGGCTCTGGGGCCTCCCAGGAGTTATAGACAAGGTCATCTGACACCTGAGCCCTGCCCAGGGTCACCCAGCCTGAGCTACATAATGATCTTCATATGGCTGCTATTTGTGCTGGGCTTGGAGATTCCACGAGAGGCCAAGCTGTGAAATGAGGCCAGATGCCACTCATGCCCAGCCTGGGGCCACTTAGCAAGTGGTATGGGGCACACAGAGTCCAAATGCTGTTTGTTTGAGCGCTTTTAGGAAAGTCCAAAGCATGAGCCAAGACTGGCCACTTGTATGGAAAAGGCTTAGGTGGACATAAATGTTGTGTTTATCAGAATCACCAAGATGGGGTCAACAGTATGAGCCAGGTTCATGGAGACTCAGGTATGGCTGTTGTCTGCTGGTTCTGTGGGGTGTGGGGGTGGGAGAGGACTCATATAAGGAACAGTGGCCTCTTCCAGCACTTCTGTCTGGGAGCAAGCTTCCCTTCCCCTGATGCCAGACATTTATTCCCTCCACATAGTATGTCCCTGGTGCATTTTGAGCTCAAAGAAAGTGAATTTGAGTAATTCTGTGTGTGGACCCTTTAAGGGGAATGCCAGGGACTCCAAAAGCCCTCTATCTCACTTAGTCGTAATCCCTGCTGATTTTTACAGCCAGAAATCATGGGGACTTCTCTTCCTAGCACTGGAACCTTCGACTAGGGTGTTGGTGTAGGGCTGGGATCCCCTCACTCCTCAAGGATGACCTCTGTAGCCGAGATAGCCTTCCTGAATTTTATCTGGTACATGTGGGTGTGGGACCACCTCATTCCTCACCTATGTCTCTCCAACCAGTCCCAATGTGACCTTTTATTTCAATCTGTAGTCGTAGGACTTCTGTTCGCTAGATTTTGTAGTTTTGAATGATGGCTCTACAGTTGTAATTTTGATGTGGTTCTGGGAGGAGTCTAGAATTTCATTATCTATGTTGCCATCTTCACCGGAACACATTTTTCTTTGAATGATATAATAGTAAGAAGATCCCTAACATCCTTTATGTGTCTTTAAAATCATGTGAATGTATGAATAATCCTGAACTAATTAAAGTCAAGATTTTTGTCCTTGGAAGCATAAAAGTACATATTTGAAAAATCTAGATATTATTTTGAAAGTAATTATAACCACAATTCATAAGGTACTTGGTAGTTGCTCAACATGTGCAGTCATAAGTGCTTTACATATTTTCCTATTTAATCCTCACAACAACCCTACAAATAGATGCTATTATCCCATATTTTATATACGAGAGACCTGAGGCTCAGAGAGATGAAGTAATCACCAAGGTCCCACAGACAGTAAATTGAAGCTTGGATCTTTTTTATTCCAAAGCCCCTTTTTGGGACCACTATACCTATTTCAAGGTTCCTCATATTTTAATGTGTGTAGGAATCAGCTGGGAATCTTGTTAAAGTGCTTTTTTTTGCTTTGCTAGGTCTGGAGTGGGATTTGGGATTCCAGACTTCTAACAAGCTCTGTGCTGTGGCTGATGCTTCTGGTCCTTATACCACTGTTTGAATAGCAAAGCTTTATGGCTTCTTTGTAAATGAAAGGCCAGACTTTCAGTAATTTAATACCTCAAGTTAAAGGGAACTTTTCCTAACTTATCCTTATGCGTAAAAATAGATGTTAATATAAAACAGCAGCAGCTGAATAAGTCCAACACTGTTCTAGGCACTTTATATGGCATATCTCATTTAATACACACAATGACCCTCAGAGGTAGATAACATTATCATCCCCCTTCAGAAGGCGAAAATGGGGCACAGAATAAGCAGTACATAGGTTTTGTTCCTTAACCTCTTCTTGTTCTTCCCCCATTAACATATTTCTCAGTTCCTAAAATTCCTTAGAGACTTATTCCCTTGTTTATACTTAAAAAGCTATCCCCCAGAGTATTGTAATATATTGCTTTATCATTTATTTATACCTTAGTTTCTTTTTTATAATAAAGAAGGTGGGTGGAATCAAAGTACAAAACATATGAGGAACGTGGGTTCTGAAAGAAGGAAAAAAAGAAAATAAAAATAGAGAATAAGTCTCCAATGAAGCTTGGCTCTGCCTGCTTTATGAGTTGCAGTATAAACTTTGGTGGCTTCTACCATACATATTCCAAAGCTGAGGCTTTTGGTAATTTCAAAATAAGAAATAAAATTAAGTTGTGAGTTTATTAGCTATGCAGAGATTTCCATGGAGACAACAGAAATAACTCTCACCATGGAGACCTCTCCCTACCTCTTTCTGCCTTAAATTATTAGTACATCATATAAACAGATAAAGAAATACATTTGGGAAGGAAGACTACAAAGCAAGTAAGCTAGAGTCCCAGAACTGGTAATAGGATGACTTACCAATCCAGGGAGAATTTCTAATATTGGACTTCCAAAATTATATGTTTCCAAAGTCACTTGCTACATAGTTTGTCCAGAGAATAAGAGAAATTTCCAGAGCTTAGTTCATGTCAACACCAGAGGAGAGTAGTCAACTTAGAAATCATTGCATCAACTCCCACTCTGTAGTATAAGAACCTCAAATGAGGCTCTGTTCACTGGAGGGGACTCACCACAGCAATGTGACCCCTATCTACTCCCCTGTGTCATCAACACAAAGATGAAATAAAAAATAATTAGGAAATAGTAACCTCAGCAATGTGGATTTTTCTTAAAGAGCTCTGACCCAGAAAAGTGTCCTTTCACAGAGGAGATTCTACAAAGTGCAGCAATTTTCCTTTGTGGATATTTACAAACGTTTTCTGTATTTTGTATAAAAAGAGCACGGAAATAATATCATAGGTGGAGTTCTGCAGGAAGCAGACTTTGAGTGCCCTTGGAGCACTAGGGAAAGGAAGCAGGGCTTGGAAAGAGAGAGAAGTTGAGGTACGAGGTAGACCCAACTACAGCCATGGTTGACCATAGTGAGCTCTGAAGCTAGAATGGCCCTTTAGAGTTGCCCCAGGTTGGGTCAAGATGGCCCAAACATTTTATTCTTGCAATGCTTAGTTATTGGATGTAGGTCATCAGGTAAGGGGAATGATATTCAACCAGATGACTCTTGGCAGCTGATGCAACCACAAAGAGGCTGACAGCTAAAAATTGCCTACCAACTACAGTGCCATCAGCCCAAAGCCCTTCACTGATGGGAAATCAGGGTGGCATATGACAGTCCACCACAATTATTAATGGTTTCAATGTACCAAGAAGTCCAAAGTCAGATACGTGAGATTTGTTTTTTATTTTTAAATTAGAAAATCCTCTTTCTGAATTATAAAGTACTTCCCGGGGCAAATATTTAAGAGACTCTGCTAAATATGAGAAGTCACTTCCCTAGTGTTGATATTCAGAAAATTAATAAAGTAAATGAAATTTTATCCCTTACTCTGAATAAAAACCAAATATATTACTCATTCCAGTTTTACAATGTACATATGTGTTTAAATGTCAATGAATATTTTTTCCATTCTCTTAGTGAGTCAGTTTTCCTGGTGCAAAAAGATTTAAGCAATGAATTACCATATGTGTAATACAGTCAGTCAGTCATTTAGCAAATATTTAATGAGCATCCATTCTGTATCATAGCACCACACTAGCCAGTGGGTCTATAAACATTAGTAATAACATAGAAACTAATTTAATAATTATGCTAAAACAAACTCTGAAAGAATGAGTGGCAGGAGAATACAGGTAGGTAATTTTTCTTTTTTACCTGCCATTTGGTAAAGCAGAGATGGGCATGAACAGTCTTAGCAGATAAGTGTAAATGAGAAAAACAACCATCAATTTCATTTTCTAGCAAACCTTTATTACATCCCTTCTATAATTTTGGTCACTTTTTTAAGGTGGCTGTTCTTCCTTTTGGGTTTAATGGACTTCACTAGGGTCTTCCATTGTTCATGGAATGCACTTCCATTAATAAACTGAAATCTGCCTATGAAATGACTGATGGTTATTAATGCACTGCATGATCATTGTGAAAAATGGTCATCTAAAGACACTAGTAGCAGACATTGGAGAAATGTACATCCCTTCTCTCAGTAGGGACATAACAATTTATAAAGACTAAGTACTATAATCTTTTGTGATCTGTGAATTTTTCTGAAAGAAATTTCTAAATTGTGACACAGAGACCAGACAGCTTCTTGGATTAAAGAGATTAAAGACATCATTGTCTGTTTATGTTTATATTGTTCAGCAAGCAATTAAATTCAATATGAAACAAGACATCTTGAGTGGAGGGTATTTCTTGGTATCCTGGGGAGAAGATTTCACCCAGAGGTTGTTCTAACCAAAACAGAATAGATCTTTACAAAACAACCTCTGATAATGTTTTATTTACTCTACTTCTGAATGCCATACAGAATAGATTTGTTTTCTTTCCTTAATAGAATCTCATGTATCTTTGACCCATTCTTACAAGGACATCTTTCTACTTGGAATTTACCCCACTTTTATTGTTATTAAGTTTTAAATGTTATTTTAAAGTGAATCTATTTACTTTTGTAAAGAGTTGTGAAAAGTGGTTCAAATTGTTTTCTTCCAAGTGTCTGTTGATCGACAGGTAGAAGATATGGTGGCTGCACAATAAGAAGGAAAAGTTGACTAAAAATATAGCTCTTTCGACCAGCAGCATCAGGGTCATCTGGGAACATGTCAGAAATGTACAGACTCAGGTCCTACCCCTGAACTCCTGGATCATAATCTGTATTTTAACAAAATGAATCATGTGTACCTTAAAATCTAGAAGGCACTGATGTGTAGCTTTTGTGGAAAAGTCCCTCCATTATAGCCAAATTAACAACACAGAACGGTGATGTCGTTAATTTTCTTCCCTGAGTCTCTGTTCTTTGGCTAATAATGTTGGAACCACTGTGGGATATAAAAGACAATTATTAAACAAAGTACCTCTCATAAATTAAAAAGGCAGTCTGAAATAGAATCAAACTTTTATAAAAGCTGAACTAGAACTTTTCATTCATTTCTTTTCCAAAGGGTTTAATTGGAGAAAATATCTAAAAATATATTACAATTAAAACAATACAAAAAAACTTAAACACATGGAGACTAAACAGCATGCTATTAAACAATGACTGGGTTACCAGAGAGATCAAAGAAGAAATAAAAAACATAATGGTAACAAATGCCATTGAAAACACAACAATCCAAAATCTATGGGACACAGTGAAAGCAGTCTTGAGAGGGAAGTTCATAGCTCCACAAACCTACTGCAAGAAATAAGAAACAATGGTAATAAATTACCTAACCCTACAACTCAAAGTCTTAGAAAGAGAGCAACAAGAAAAGCCCAGTGTAAGCAGAAGGAAGGAAATAATAAAAATCAAACCAGAGATAAATGACATAAAGACCAAAGAAACAATTCAAAAGATCAACAAAACCAAGAGCTGGTTCTTTCAAAGGATAAACAGAATTGATGAACCTCTAGCCAGACTCACCAAGAAGCAAAGAGAGAGGACCCAAATAAACAAAATCAGAAATGAGAGGTGAAATAACAACAGATCCCAGCAACATACAAAGGATTGTTAAAAAATACTCTGAACAACTCTATTCCAAAAAACTGGACAACCTGGAGGAAATGGACATATTCCTAGGAAAATATAACCTTCCAAATCTTAATCAGGAAGAATCTAAACATTTCAATAGGCCAATTACTATGGGAGAAATTGAAGCAGTCATCAAAAAGCTTCCAGCAAACAAAAGCCTGGGGCCAGATGGCTTCACAGGGGAATTTACTTAAACATTCAAAGAAGAACTAAAACTATCCTCCTCAGACTATTCCAAAAAAATTCAATAGGAAGGAACACTTCCAAGCTCTTTCTATGAAGCCAGCATCACCCTAATACCAAAACCAGATAAAGACAACACAATGAAAGAGAATTACAGGCCAATATCTCTGAACAAAGATGCCAAAATCCTCAACAAAATTCCAGCAAATCGGATCTAGTAGTATATCAGAAAGATCATACACCATGACCAAGTAGGATTTATCCCAGTAATGGAAGGATGGTACTATATCCACAAATCAATAAACGTGATACATCATATAAACAAATTGAGATAAAATCACATAATCATATTAATTGATGCATAAAAAGAATTTGACAAAATCCAATATCCTTTCTTGATAAAAAATCTCAACAAGGTGGGAATAGAAGGATCATACCTCAACATAATAAAAGCTATCTACTATAAACCCACAGCTAACATCATACACAATGGCAAAATCTAAAAACCATTTCCCCTAAGAACAGGAACAAGACAGGGATGCCCACTCTCGCCTCTCCTGTTCGACATAGTACTGGAAGTATTAGCCATTGCAATTAAACAAGAAGAAATAAAAGGCATCTAAATTGGAAAATAAGAAGTAAAGCTGTCCTTATTTGCAGATGACATGATATTGTACATAAAAAACCCAAAAGACTCCATAAAAAAAACGAATAGACTTAATAAATGAATTTGGCAATATAGCAGGATACAAAATTAATGCCAAGAAATCTATGGCATTTCTATACACCAATATTGAATTAACAGAAAGAGAAACTAAAAAAGCAATCCCATTGAAAATCACACCAAAAGAAATTAAGATACCTAGGAATAAACTTAACTAAGGAGGTAGAAGACCAATATGCAGAAAACTACAGGACACTGAAGAAAAGAGATAGAGGAAGTCATAAACAGATGGAAGAGCATACCATGCTCATGGATTGGGAGAATCAGCATCTTTAAAATGTCCATAATACCCAAAGCAATCTATAGATTCAATGCACTACCCATTAAAATACCAACAATATATTTCACAGACCTAGAAATAACTCTCCAAAAATTCAGCTGGAATAAAAGAAGAACAAAGTAGGTGGGATCTCAATAACAGATTTCAAGCTGTATTACAAAGTCACTGTTCTCAAAACAGCCTGGTACTGGCACAAGAACAGACATATAGACCAATGGAATAGAATAGAGAACTCAGATATCGACCCAAACCACTATGCTCAATTAATATTTGACAAAGGAGGCAAAAACATACAATGGAGTCAAGACAGTCTCTTCAATAAATGGTGCTGGGAAAATTGGACAGATACATGCAAAAAAAATGAAACTAGACCACCAACTTGCACCATACACAAAAATAAACTCAAAATGGTTACAGTACTTAAACATAAGATGGGAAACCATAAAACTACTAGAGGAGTCCACAGGCAGAGAAATCTCAGACATATGCCAAAGCAATTTCTTCACCGATACCGCTCCCAGGGCAATGGAAGTTAAAGAGAAAATAAACCAGTGGGACTACATTAAAATAAAAAGCTTTTGCACAGCAAAAGAAACCATCAACAAAACAACAAGAAAGCTCACTGTGTGGGAGAACATATTTGCAAATGTTATCACTGACAAAGGTTTAATCTCCAACATCTACAGGGAATTTATACAACTTAATAAAAGGAAGATAAATGATCCAATAAAGAAAATGGGCAATGGACCTAAATAGAATCTTTTCAAAAGAAGACAGAAGGAAGGCCAAGAGACACATGAAAACATGCTCAAAGTCATTAATTATCTGAGAGATGCAAATCAAAACGACAATGCGGTGCCATCTCACTCCTGTCAGAGTGGCAACCATCAACAAATCAAGAAATGACAAGTGCTGGTGAGGATGTGGAGAAAAATGAACCCTCGTGCACTGCTGGTGGGAATGCAGACTGGTGCAGCCACTGTGGAGAACAGTATGGCGTTTCCTGAAAAAACTAAAAATGGAACGAACTCCCATTTGACCCAGTAATCCCACTTCTAGGAATATATCCCAAGAAACTAGAAACACCAATCAGAAAGTATATATGCACTCCTATGTTCATAGCAGCACAATTCAGCATAGCTAAGATTTGGAAACAGGCTAAATGCCCATCAGCAGATGAGTGGATTAGAAAACTATGGTACATCTACACAATGGAATACTACGCTGCTATAAAAAAGAAGGAATTCTTACCATTTGCAGTAGCATGGATGGACCTGGAGAGCATTATGTTAAGTGAAATACGCCAGGCAATGAAAGAAAAATGCCACAGGATCTCACTCATTTATGGAAAATAAAGAACATTATAATCTGGTGAATAAAAAGATAGATACAGAGGCAGTAAAGCACCGAACAGACTGTCAAATTACAGCAGGAAGGCTGGGGAGTGTTGGGTTTTGAGGGAAAATGGATCAACCAAAGAACTTGTATGCATACATATAAGCACACCAATGGACACAAGACACTGTGGGCGTGGGATGAGGGCATACAACAGAGCGTAGGGGAGGCTGGTGGAAGGTCAATGGGGAAAAAAAGGAGATATATGTACTAATATATGTAATATTTTAAACCATAAAATATAAAATAATAAAATAAAAATATAAAAATAAGTAAATAATATATTACAGATGCAAAAATATTCAAAACGGAATCAGAGGAAAACATTTTGGAAATGGTTTTAAAACAAGTCTGATAAAATGCACAAAACTCGAACTATTTGCCCATGAAAAGAATGCAGCTGGAGGCAGCATTTACAGCTGGTGGGAAGAAGTTTATCTAATCAGGGCCAACTTGCCCAATTTCACATCAATTATTACATTGTGGTTCATTTAGAAAAAAATGAAGCTGTTCTTTGCCATCTCTTCAGATATGAAAGGACATTTAATATATCTACCAAAATATGAAATAATGCTCATGAAATGTGATCTCCCAGTTGGTCATCAGCAGCTGGGCCAAGAAGTCCCGCTGAAACATTTGAGTTTCCTGTATCCACCCTGAACTAAAAGCAAGTGGCAGGTCAACAGCAGTGGTGACAACTGGCTGCTGAAGGGGACAGAAGTTCAAAGTGACAAACTCTAAACGCATTTCTTGCTGTGAAGGACCAAAGGCCTGTTGCAGTTTTTCATCATGATAAAAAAACAGGCAATTTTCTGGGTACTGCAGGCAGGTAGAACAAAGGACTTTTAGATGAACCATCACTAATAACAAAAACCCTGCTTACAAGTAGAAAGAAAACAAGCAATTCAAAGCCACGCTGAATTGAAACATAAGGTTCCAAAATAAAGCACTCTATTAACAAAGGATCCTGCTTACTAATGTGTGAATTAATTTTTGTCATTCTTTTCATTAGTAAATTGGACAGAATTGTTATTTTGTATTTTATAGTAGGCAGTATGGATGTTAAATGACTTGCCTACATTTGCACAGCTTATCTATAGAAAAGAAAATTGAGTTTGAGCTATTTGATTGCCTGTCCAGTGGGCTGATATTCTTTTTACATGCATAATAGCACATTTGAAGTAACTCGCTCAACTTTTTATTGTAGCATTTAATAACACCTTTGATATTGTTTCAATTATTTCAAATGTCTTTTAAAAATACATTTTATTGATTTTTTTTATTAATTTTTTATACATATCTTCCCATTGCCCCCCTCCCTCCCAGGCATACCCCAACCCCCCAGTGTCTATGTTCATTGGTTATGATTATATGCATATATACAAGTCCTTTGATTGATCTCTTATCTACCTCACCTAACTTTAATCCTCCTGCTGTAATTTCACAGTCTGTTTGAAGCTTTACTGTCTCTGTATCTATCCTTTTGTTCATCAGTTTATAATGTTCTTTATTATCCTCCAATGAGTGCGATCATGTGATGCTTCTCCTTCATTGACTGGCTTATTTCACTAAGCATAAGGCTCTCCAGTTCCAACCAGGTTGCTGCAAATGGTAAGAATTCCTTCTTTTTAATGGCAGCATAGAATTCCATTGTGTAGATGTACCACAGTTTTCTGATCCACTCATCTGCTGACGGGCACCTAGGCTGTTTCCAAATTGTGGCTATTGTAAATTGTGCGGCTATGAACATAGGGGTGCATAAATCCTTTCTGATTGGTGTTTGTAATTTCTTAGGATAAATTCCTAAGAGTGATTTTTTTTATAGAGAGGAAGGAAGAGGGTAGAGAGTTAGAAACATCGATGAGAGAGAAACATCAATCAGCTGCCTCCTTCACACCTCCTACTGGGTTATGTGCCAGCAACCAAGGTACATGCCCTTGACTGGAATCAAACCCGGGACCCTTCAGTCTGCAGGCTGACGCTCTATCCACTCAGCTAAACTGGTCATGGTTCAAATGTCTTTTTATCACCAAACATTCACCCCAGCTAGATTCGAGTACCTTTTAGACAGGCCCGGCTGGTTTTCTGTGTTCAGTGAATGTTGGTTGATTGATTTACAAGGAAAGATGAAACATTTGGAAAAGAAGAAAACAAAAGGAATAGAACATAATAGAGCTGGGGATATAGCTGTAGCTCTCAAAAGCTGCATCCTAGTCATTGAAATTTACAGTGTAATATTACAAAAATTGTATTTGGATTGGTCCCCAGAGGTGATTTTTTGGAATCCCCTACCTGTTGAGGAATATCTTCTGTAGAGCCCTTCATTGACAACCATTTAGTTTGCTTAAATCTCTCCACTGTTGTGTTTATTATCTCTAATAATGTGTGTTATTAGACTGATCCATTACTTATGTTTTTCTTTATGGATTCGGCAATTATGTATTGAGTAACCATGTTTAGACAGCATTCTACCTGCCAGGGATACTAAGAAAAATAGTTTTCCTTTCTGTAAATCCCAAACGGGTATTGCTGTTTGGTGCCAGCTCTCTTCCAAGTGTTGCTTTATGTACTCAGCTTCCTTCCATCCTGTGGCTCTGCTGTGTTCAACTGGCAACTTCCATATTTCCCATGCTCATTTGCTGCAAGTCAAAAGTGATGGCAAGGAATGTTTGTGGGCATCGTTAGGAGTCAGGCCTGGAAGGGAAGCATTATCACTTCTGCTGAAACGCCTTGGCTAGATCTTAGTCACAGGTCCACACTTAATATCAAAGGAGACTGCGAACAGTTGCCAGCTGTAGACCTAGGAACAGGAAGAGAAATAAAGGTTTGGTGATTGCCTAGCCGTTTCTGCCACGGTGCTTTCATTGTGCAAATTTTTTTGAATGAGATGCCTATGGCACATTCCAAAAATCACGCAGATATAAATAGGGATCCAGGATTCAGACCTGGGTTATTGACACTAGGGCTCCCTAGGGGTTCTTAATGTGTGGCTTTCTGACCTGCAACATCAGCATCACCTGGAAACTTGTTGTGAATGCATATTATTGAACTTCACCCCAGACGCACTGAATCAGAAACTGAGGCGGGGCCCAACAACGTGTATTTTAGCAAACCCTCTGATTCTGACACATCCCTTTGAGAACCGTGGTGTACTACCTTTCGCTTAAGGGCTTGCAGAGAATTTTTCTACTTGGCTATAAATATTGTTCATCACCTAGACAGATGTTAATAGTATATAAAAAGATAAACCTTGGAAATATTTTTACTCCAAATACAAGACTATTATTTGCTCTTCTTTAATTTTAACAAATGGTATTTCTGCACAGCCGGCTTGGCTCAGTGGTTGAGCATAGCTCTATAAATTGGGAGGTGATGGTTCAATTCCCAGTCAGGGCACATGTCAGGGTTGTGGGCTTGATCCCAAGTGTGGGGCATGCAGGAGGCAGCTGATCAATTGTTCTCCCTCATCATTGATGTTTCTCTCTTTCCCTCCACTTTCCTCTCGGAAATCAACAAAATATATATTTTTAAAATGAAATAAAATAACGGTATTTTTTATTAAAGCATTACCTGGTTTTATGTGTTATTTTTGCAATTGTCTGTTTTCTCACACTAAATTCTGCGCATCCAAAATGCTCTTGTATCTCCCAGAGCCTCTAGGAATTTGCTTACCCAATAGTAGGCATTCAGTAACTGTTGGTTTAATTGAGTGCGGAAAAATGTTGTACAATAATGTTTCTCATTAAATCAAAGATATATGGAGTACAGCTTTAGATGCTAAAACTTTTCCATTATATTTTTCATGATTATTAAATTTTCATAGAAAGGAAAATTCAATATCTTCATTATGAATACACAACAAGACTTAAAACTTCTGTTATCAGATGTTAAAATTACAATGAGATGTTTAAAAATTATCAGTAACTTAAAAATCCACATGGTATTCTATTTTTCTTCCTGAAATGATTTTCTCAATTAGCTAATTTGTAATGCATATACTAAAGACATTATGATGCAACTTTCATTATTGGATATTTCACAGGCTCTAATGGGATTTTAAAATATGTCTGAAATAATTTTTAGTTCTCCAAGTAATTATTGATTCTGCTTAGAACTATTTATCATGCAGGAGTCTATCCTTGAAAAGTCATGTTTTCAGAATGTTGTTTACATGGTGGTGTCTGATGTAAATTTTGCTGCTAGACATGACTATTATCTTGTATATTTCACCAACTCACTTCCTCACATAGATCAGAATATTGTAAAGATAATGAGAATACACTTTAAAATTCATATATGTGATAGCAAATAATCAGATTTTTTTTCCATATCTCCATCTTAAAGTTGAAAATCAAATTGAAGCATTTATCTATGTTGCGTGGATTGCACTGGTGTAGCTAAGAATTTCTTTATAACTGAATCAAATATAATTTGGTATTATTAAATAAGATGGGGTGACTCATGAGCTATTGAACAAGTTCTAATGGTTATTTAGCAGCAGTACATTGCAACCCCCACCCACCCACAGTCACTATTGTGCATAATGGAATTTTAATTAGCTGTGTGAGACTTTAGTCAAATACACCTGCAAGCCAGCTCTCTTATTTTTCAAAGCTAGAATGCTAGATTATTGCTTTGGAATTTCTATTGTCCAAAGACAGTGATTACAACTACCTTGGGCTTTTACCACCTTCATTTCTCTTGCTCCCATTTTTCTACCTACATTTTCCTTTGTAAACTCTGAGATTGATCATAACCTGATAATGGAATGAAAGGCTTTCAGTTTCTGAATGATAACCCAAACATGCCAACCTGGCCTCATATGAATCTGCTCAAAACAATTTCCCCACTGGCTCAGCCCTGATTTCCATTGAGGTTGTTAGAAAAGGGCCACTTTGGATGTTGACTTGGATTTCCAATCAGTGTGCTATTCACTCACTTCAATACGGGCTTCAAAGTTACTACAAATACTTTCAAGGTTTTTATTTTATACATGGCTTAGAACAAAATATTTGGAATGATCTGAACTGGGAAGGACTTGAGTAGGAATAAGGGTAGAAGACCTTTTCCTTCAGCTTATATTTCAGACTGTTCAAAAAGATACATAGGCTGAGATGGATGTATTTGTGGGTGAAAATAAAATTAAAACATTAAATATAGTATGAAGTCTGGCTTAAGCTTAAGGTGAGTGAGTGAATCATGTGCCTGATTAAATTAGCAATGTACAGAAGTGGAACCAGAAGGGGGGTAGAGTGTAATAGCTCTCTTCCCTCTGAGGTGACTTTTCCATCTGTACACTGCAGGCCTGCTACCAGATAATGAATGGTGAGGGATCCCAAGATGACAGGTGGTAGAAGAATACAGAGTCTTATTAGTGAACTCCTACAATATATATTCTTGGAACCGCTACATGAACATTTTACCCTTAAAGAATACCTATTAGCAGAAATTAAATATAGAAATAATATTTTTTTTACCTCATGACTTGCTTATAGGGGTAGGAGTGCATTAAAGATACTCATCGGAAAGCATAAAGAAGTGAGGGTACAGATGATATGTTTTGGTGGCTGGTCACTCATTCATCCTATCTGTAAATCTGTCTGGGGATTTACCTGTCTTCTATTTATAGCCCATAAACTTAAGGGGGGCACCAGGATGGAGAATATGACCAAGATTAAGCTTGCTATGTTCTGAATGTTTGTGTCACCCCAGATTTCATGTGTTGAAATGCTAATACCTAATGTGATGTTATTTGCAGGTGGGCCTTTGGGAGGTGTTTATGTCATAAGGGTAGAGCCCTCATGAATGGGATTAGTGTTCTTAAAAGAGAGCCCACAGAAATCCCGTGACCCTTCTACCATATGAGCACACTCTGAGAAGGCACCTGCTATGAACTAGGAAGAGGGCGCCCACTAGAACATGACCATCCTGGCACCTCAATCATTAATTCCCTAGTCTCTAGAACTGTGAAAAATAAATTTCTGTTGTTTATAAACTATCCAGTTTGTGGCATTTTGTTATAGCAGCCCATCTGGACTGAGACAAAGCCAATCAGCATATTGCATTTCCCAGGACACAGGGATTGGTTCAGTGATGGTCCCATCCTATATAATAAAAGGCTAATATGCAAATAGACTGAGTGGCAGAACAATCGAACAACCAGTCGCTATGATGTGCGCTGACCACCAGGGGGCGTGCACGGAACATGGCATGCATCGGCCACGGTGGGATGGTGGAGTAGGTGAGTGGGGATGCCAGACCAAGGAGGGGCGCTGGTTGCTGTCATGGGGCAAGCCTCAGGTGGTTACTGAAAATTCTTTGCTTCTGTGTGCCATGGCCCCGCCCAGTGCTTGCACCTGCTGCCAGCACTGGCCCCATTCACTCGTGTTGCTGGTGCTAGAGCCACCGCTAGCACCCACTGCCAGTGCCTGGTGCCGGCGCCAAGCAGTGGCCGCCATCGGCAGGTGCGAGTGGAGGCTGCCAGCCCCAATTGCCCCTCATGGCTTCTCCACCTCCCCCTGCTCCTGAAGGGAGATCAGGGCCAGCAGCCACCTCTTGCACCCACTCACAGTGATGACCCCGTGATGACTCCGCTTGCACCCACTGCTGGCGCCAGCCACAATCACTCCACACCTTCAGCGGGTGTGAGCAGGGTCTTGGCCGTCAGCATGTGGGAGTGGTGGCAGTGGCAGTAGGGGGGCTGCCAGCAGGCAGGGACTGGGGGCCTGTGGCAGGAGGGGCCAGGTGGCGCAGAGGATGGGCAGAGACCTACCCCTGTGCCTACCACAGCCTCATGGCCCACAGTTCCTTTCAAGGTGCACAAATTCATGCACTGGGCCCCTAGTAATCCTGTAAGAGTCTATGAAAACACTTGAGTTTTCTTCAGGAATTCTGGGAAAAAGAAACTTATTCTTCCTTGCTTTACTTGAACATAAGGGGGCTATATGGGCTGTATTACTACCCTCATAATGTTACAACATGGTCCTAAGACTGAAGACAATAAGTGGTCAGTAAGAGTGAGATGGAGAGAAACCAAATCTTGATGACATCTTTTGAGGACTGATACCAACTATACCTGTAGCTGACCCTGCCTCTGGATTTTAGTTATATAAATCAATAAATTCCTTTAATTCCTATTTTACTTAAACACACTTGGTTCAGGTATTTTGCTATCTGCAACCAGTCTTCCCTGACTTAAAAGATGTGAATACCACTCAAGTAATTCCTTAGTTGATTGATCTATGATTCTAGTGGGGCCTATGCCTTTGGAGTTTTATTTGTTTAGTGGTCAATTAGGAGTAAGAGAAACATTTCAGACAAGTTTCTTTGATAGTCCAGAATTTTAAATTAGTTCAGTGGCAAAGTTCATAGCAATCCATCCATTAATTGGTTTGTAAGTATTAAAGATGACCCGAAGTTATTATCAAACCTCAGGAAAATTAACTCCCGGTTCAGAGTATATATCATTTATGTAATTTTATGATGTAAAAGTTTCCCTTAGTGAAAAAGAGCAGAACAATGCAGGCATTTACATGCTGCGGAATAAAATGAAAAATCGAAATGTGGACCTCATGAGGAATCACTACAAAAAGTAACTTGGAATCCCCTGATACCTGCCTTGACATGCAGGCAGCACTGGAAGTCACTGCCCACCACTGCGGCCGGGAGCTGGACCCGTATGGCCAATGTGTGGCTGCCAAGCCCAAGTCCTGACAGTGAGACTGTCACCACCTCAAGATGAGCATCGCTCAATGCACCTCTAACCATCCAGTTATCCGTCAGATCGGCCAGGCCTGTGAGGAGCCCTTTGAGACCTTTGAGGAGTGTCTTTGGCAGAATGAGATGGTCTCAGGCAACTGAGTGGAGCAGGTGCAGTCTGGAGCCCACCTGCGACTGTGCAGGCACAGCAACTTCCTGCCTCCTGAGGACTCTAGACCAGTGGTCGGCAAACTCATTAGTCAACAGAGCCAAATATCAACAGTATGGCGATTGAAATTTCTTTAAAAAAAATATTGTATTGACTTTTTACAGAGAGGAAGGGAGAGAGATAGAGAGTTAGAAATATCGATGAGAGAGAAACATTGATCAGCTGCCTCCTGCACACCCCCTACTGGGGATGTGCCTGCAACTAAGGTACATGCCCTTGACCAGAATTGAACCCAGGACCCTTCAGTCTGCAGGCCAATGCTCTATCCACTGAGCCAAACCGTTTTCGGCTGAAATTTCTTTTGAGAGCCAAATTTGTTAAACTTCTTCTAATGCCACTTCTTCAAAATAGACTCACCCAGGCCATGGTATTTTGTGGAAAAGCCACACTCAAGGGGCCAAAGAGCCACAGTTTGCTGACCACTGCTCTAGACCATATGAAACTGGGCAGGAGTGGCTGGTCTAAGAAAAAAAGTGACTGCCATTTTATATAGAGACTGAGGCTCAGATAAACTAAATATCCCACTCTGGGTCAAATGGCTTATATGTGATCAAACTGGGTGTCTGTGTGTGGGTTGGGGGGGGGCTCTCTGATTCCATAGATAATAATCCTAACCTACAAAATTAAACAACCTTAATAAGAAAGACAAACTAAAAAAGCCCCAAGTATGAGGCTTTAGCATCTAAGTTTCATTGAGAGAAATGATTTGTAAAATCATTTGGAACCTCTTCTAAGTTTCAGTCTTTATTAAAATTTTTCTGGTGTTGAAGTTATTTTAACTTTAACCAAATATTACCCTCATGTAATATTTTATATACATGATTATATATAAAACCATTGGAGTCACAGTGTTTTTTAAGAAAATGGATATTTATTTGTATAGATGAGTAGTTTAAAAATTGGGGGGTGTTCCCATTAATAACTCTCAGTGAATGCATTGAAAAACTAGTTGTACTTAAAAATAAAGAAATGTTAATGGTACCCTTTTCAAGGTAGACAACAGACAATTATCATAAGAAGATGGATTTCAGCCCTAACTGGTTTGGCCCTATAGATAGGCCACTGGCCTGTAGACTGAAGGGTCCTGGGTTCAATTCCAGTCAAGGGCACATGCCTTGTTTGAGGCTCCTCCCCGGCCCGGGCCCTGTCTGGGCACATGCAGGAGGCAACCAATTGATGTGTTTCTCTCACATTGATATTTCTCTCTGTCTTTCCCTTTCTCTTCTACTCTCTCTGAAAATCAATGGAAAAATATCCTTGGGTGAGGAGTTTTTTTAAAGATGTATTTCAAAATATAAACATTGGAAAAATTCAGCAAACCAATAATTTTCTAGTTTTTTTTTTACATAACTGAAATAAAAGGCCAGATTTAAGTGTACAAAGGCTTTTATTTTCAACCTGATGATTAAAGGAGGGAGTTTGACCTTTTTATGGTACCTTGAGATTGAGGAGAGACTAAGTGGATCTGATAAATAAACCAGACCACCCCACTTACAATGGATTAGTTATGTTCGTAAGAAATGACTGTATAAATTCTGTAACTCTGTTAGCTCTACTTAGATCTGTAAAGATAGCAAAGGTAACAGTGGGTTGCAGTGAGCCAGCAACACATAAAAGTACTCTGGAATCAAATGATCCACTTGGAAATCTCAACTCCACTACTTCGCTTGGGAAGTTTAATTATCTTCTCCAGCCCTTACATTCCTGATCTATCAAATGGGTCTAATGAATGTTAGCTGCTATCACCTAAGTTTCTCATGTTATAATGATATTTGTCATTCGTAAAGTATTTCTTTGTGCTATGTATGGCACTGAGCATAAACACACACATACACACACACACACACACACACACACACACCTTAACACTCTATGAGATCGGTATTTTAATAGTCATTTTATAGATATAGACACTGAGGCTCAGTTAAGTTAAATATCTCACTCAGGGTCACATGGCTCGTGTATGATCAGTCTGGGGTGGGGCAGACCTGTCTGTTTCCATAGACAATCATCCCAACCTACAAAACTAAACAACCTTAATAAGAAACACAACTTTGAACCTGCACTTTGACCCACATCACAGTTAATCCATAGTTTGGGGAGTGCTTCTGAACTTCACCTGTTCTTTGATGGTTAAAGAATATATTAAAAAAGAACTTTGTGTAAAATCCATGAATTACATACTGACTTGAGGTATACTGAGATACATATATTCTATAGTTGTGAAACTGGAGTCAAAACAAATTAGCTTCTGAGGTGTAAAGGCAGAGCTATGAGTCAACAAGTACTATAGATGTGGTCATACTCACTTAACAGACAGAACAAATCTCTACTCACTGTAGAAAAATCAAAGTCAGAAAATACACCAAACCCCACTGTGACATTAGAATTCTCCTGAACTCAGAACTCTGGACAATCACTGACATTGATTGAGATTGGAAGGCAATATGTAATTGGAGCTCATGTACCCACATAAGCCATGAAACTTTGCTCTCATATAGCAAATCTTAACTCTGGTGGAGATCTGTGCTGGTTCTCTTGGTTCTAGAATTTTAGAAGTGAAGCTATATAGGCAGATCCTAAGCTGGTATCAGATTCTGGCAATATGACTAGAATTTAGGATAAGAGGGAACCTGTGATTTCTGGCCAATAGGCCATAACTTTGAGCTAGATATTCTAGTGTCCTATTAGGTGGTGTTTATTTATCCTTTGTTATCTTTAGCCTTAAGTGAAATATGGTTTAAAGAACTTGTTAAATTATTTTCTTAGGGAGGGATCCAGGTATCCACGTTTATCCAGGGTGTTAGCCTGAGAACAGTTCGCATGACTGTCTCAGTGAAAGTTACCTAGTTGTCTAAAAGGAAAGTAGAATAATTGTAATGGTCAAAACTTTGAAGGACAGTTGTTCCATTGCATATGAGATGTTCTGTAAACCAAACAGCACTTTCCTTATACCAGCCAACTCCTAATTATTAAACCAATAACATATTTTTTTCAAATTTAATTTGAATTCTTTTAAACATTTGACCATGCTTAATTATTTTTCCTTTTTAAAATGCTCTCCTTGCTTGAATTCATTCTTAGTTTTCTGCCAAGTTGTTTTTAGACTCCTACTAAGCTCCTCTTTTTCTGCTTGATGTTCAAAATGGTGTTTTCCTCCTAGGGCTTTCCATGCCCTGACTACTTCCCTTTTGACTTTATACATACACTAGTTGCCCGGTGCACAAAATTCATGCACGGTGGGTGGGGGTAGGGGGGCTGCACCCTCTCCAATATGGGACCCTTTGGGGGATGTCTGACTGCCAGTTTAGGCCCAGTCTAATAGGGATCGGGCCTAAACTGGCAGTTGGACATCCCTCTTGCAATCCAGGACCACTGGCTCCTATCCTGTCAAGTGCCTGCCTGTCTGATCACCCCTAATCACTCTGCTTGCCAGCCTGCTTGCCTGCAAATGCCCCCTAACTGCCTCTGCCTCAGCCCCACCACCATGGCTTTGTCCAGAAGTTCTCCTGGTCTAATTAGCATATTACTCTTATTAGTATAGATAGACCTGGTGCACAGGTGGGGGCTGGCTGGTCTTCCCTGAAGGGGGTCCTCTTGGGGAGCGGGGCTAGCCAGGGAAAGGGGCCTGGGCATGCCTCTATCTAGGTGAGGGTCCCCACTGGGGATGGTGCCAGCCTGGGTGAGGGGCTGGGGTTTTTGCAGGCCAGCTATGCCCCATTGGGGTGGGAGTCCCCACTGGGGGCACGGCTGGCCTGGGCGAAGGGCTGAGGGTCATTTTCAGGCTGGACACACCCCCATTGGGGTGAGGGTCCCTGCTGTGGGGAGTGGCCGGCCTGGGGGAGGGGCTAATGGCCATTTGGGGGTGGTTTGCAGGTTGGCCAAGCCCCTGGCTTTGTCCAGAAGGACATCTGGAAAATCTCCAGAAGGTCTCCTGGTCTAATTAGCATATTACTTTTTCATTAGTATAGATGTTAAACATTATATATCCCATGTCCAGGTGATTCTATCACCGTGTCCTTAATAATTAAGTACCCAAAGGCTACATATTATCATGAGAAAGACACACAACATTGGACCTTTAAATATTGGACACAATTTGTCCCTGTTGTTGCCATACAAAAGAGGTGGAATGGACCCCCTCCCCTCCACCACTGCTCACATAAAGTTGATTTGGATATTGACACTGATGATACTACATATGCATCAAGAGGTTATGAAAGAGATTTTGTATTCACATAATGAGACTTTTAGAGAGAAGTGTGAGTTCTCAAGCAGATCAAAACAATGGCTTGAGAGAACAAGGAAGAGTGGTTGGCTTTGGAGTTTATTATGGTTAGGTAGTGGGGCTAGAGTGAGGGATCCTTTGCATGAACTAGAGCTTGCATAGTTTGAACTGCCCCCTGGAACAAAGGTAGGTAGCAACCAGGCCTTTTGTCAACTGGCCTGGATGTAGGGACAGAGGGAGTGGCAGGACTTGAAAACTGCCAGTAACCAAACATCAAAAATGAGTCCAGACTCTTTATTATAGATCCCATCATAATTAAGTCATAGTTAATTTAGGGTTGACTACTCCACATCCACAATTTCAGTCCAATTGTCTCTTCTGAATTATAGAATTCCCAGATTGATCTTTCTCCTGGGATGTCTGAAAGAGCCCTCAGACTCAACATGTTCAAAACTGAGCTCTTATTACAGTATACGTTAATGACCCCTCAATCTACCTAGTTTTCCAAATTAGAAAGATGAGAGATATACTAGATGTTTATCTCTTCTAACCACCCCATGCTTTTATATTTATCACAAAGTCATACTGATTCTACCTTTGATGACCTTGCTGATCCATACCCTCTTTTTTTTTGTAGATTCCCTATTTACTACCTCAGTCCTTTGTAGTTTCTTTCCTGAATTATTACCTCTTTGCCCTCCCACACATCTACCACCTTGACTCCAAGTGAAAATATGATCATATCATTTTCCTATTTAAAATTCTTCTGTTATTCTTGATCAGCCATACGTTAAGCTATAAATGTCTCAATGGCACACAAAAGCTTTTGTGTTTTGATCTCAACTTATTTCTTTGACCTCATCTACCTACTATGCTGTGCTGACTCTTACTTACTCACATTCACCCTGGGTTTCAGTTATACCAAAATACTACAGTTCCTCACATGATCTGCAGTCATTTTTGACTCCATGTCTTCTCACATGCTGCCCCCCTTTCCCAGAAGACACTTTGTCGGTCCCTGTCCGCTAGGCAGCTCTAATTACTTTTATAGTCCTAAGATAAACAATGTCTACTCTGAGAGGCCTTTCTTAACTTTCTTAGGCCAGTTATAAGCATAGCACCCTATGAATATAGAAAACATTTATTCTGTGCCTGACACAGTGCTGAGTCCTTTACGTATGCTATCTTAGGCAGTCTATATAGAAACTTCAGGAACTAAGTATAGATATTTCTGTTTTAAGCATAAGAATCTGAAGCCATACTGCTTATCTAGACCAATGCTCATCATCATGATGTTGCTTGGGCATATGTGTTTAATGGCCTATCTTGCCTTCTCAGTTTTTGAATTTCCTAGGCCAAACATATGTATGTTATATGTATATTATATGTTGAAGAGACCTGGATCTCTGGGGTTAAAACTGAGTGAAAAAAAAAATATATATATATATGAAACTTCTCCAGAAGTTCAAATTGGTCTCTAATCTAATTAAAAATGCTATATATATATATATATATATATATATATATATATATACAGCCATTAAATCCATATAAAAGGTTAAATCATACCATTAAATTTAAAATCTGGAAAATCTAATTAGGAAAACACTGAGAGTACATGGTCATTTCTGATTTCTTGTTCAAATATACTTCCTAAAAACCATCAAATGATGTAAGTAAAAACAATGTAAAAGGTCTGTAACAGTTATATGCTACAGTATCCAAGTCCTTCACTTACATCTTGAATGGTCCATAAACAGAAATGACTTTGGCTTCTGCCATCTGTTCTCTGCATCAAGAATAAGTACCATGGAAGAGAATGAGAATGCATTTGATGCAAGAACTATCGCACAAAGAGCAGAGACGTTAAGATTGAAATTGCAGTCTCAGACTAAGGAGCTGAACAATAGCTGAAGTTGGAAGAAATTCTAACAGCTGGCATGTCAGGGAAAGGAAGATGGGAAAATGAGTCTCATTGTTCATCTAACTTCCAAAGGTGAAGTGATAAAACCCATGCAACCTAATTGCATCTCAATTGTCATTCCAGGAGTGTCTTTTTGCATCACTCAGATCTACCTACCTGGATTCAATTCTTCCTTTTAATTGTATGCATCTTTTATGATATAGTTCAAATGTCATCACCTTTGTGATATACCTCCAGTCCTCCAGTCAGCACTGATACTCCACCTTTTTTATTTGTAAAGAACTCTATTTGTGCTTCAATTTAGCATTTTTTAATTAGATTAGAGACCAATTTGAACTTCTGGAGAGCAGAGAAGAATTCTTTCTTATCTTCTATGTTCATGCCAACTGTCTAGCTCAGGGCTCAGTTCAAACTAGGCTTTCAATGAAGATTTATTGAGTTGAAATAAATCTGTTAAGATTAAGGAATTACTCAACTATAAATCTTTCTTGCCCAAAAGATTTGTTCTTTTAAGGACAAGTTTTAAAGACTCTGTAAGTCTCAAATACTCTCTATTGAGTTCTGTTCATACCTGATAATTTTTACTGAAATTTTAGCCTCTGAATTGCACATATTATTAGCACAATGGATGTCTTCAAAGAGAAAACTCAGATGTCACATATAACCTTAGCTGAGTCATGCTTAACTATTCTTTCAATTTTCCCAGGTCTTTGGGAATTCTTTGTAAAATTTCATGGAAAACATCTGTAGCAGTTGCTCCTGCCACTGCCACTACTTATGTTGGCAAACCAACATCTGCTGCATCAGGGGTTTAGACAAGTGTGACTCTGACCAAAGAGAGGACTCTGATTGATAAAGCAGCTAAGAAAGTGGACCTAAAATTCTTTATTGTTTGGAAAATGAAAAGAAGTCTGGACAGAGAAAATGAATGATATAAAATTTATGATAGAAAAGAGAATAATTTGTTATCTCCACCTAAAAGTCTTTTAAATTTTTATTTATTCATTAGGTTATCCATTTTAAACCTAAACTTAGAGATTTTCTTAAGGCCATTCTGTAAAATGGAAGGAAACTAGAACTATTAATATTATTGTGGCATACAGGCACAGGTAGAATGACTTAAGCATCAATTTTCAAAGTTATGTGCTACATTGCCACATCCATTAGAATGATTTTGGCTGCAAATGAAACCCAACTCAAAATGACTTAAGCCATAGAGTGTTGGTTCTTTCACATAACAAAATATCCAGAGGTAGCATGGCTTCATAGTTTATTATTTCAGTTGTTCAATGATTTATTTTATCACGTGCTCAGGTTCCTTATTTTCTGTATGTTGCATGCCCTCATGGTTGTAAAATGGCTGCAGTAGCTTCATCATCACCTTTTTGTACATCTAAATTCAGAGGCAGATAAAAAGTGCTTACATGTTCTGTGTCTCCATACACCTGACCACATGACAAGATTTCCTTTCACATATCACTTGCCAATCACTGGCCAAGTGGAGTTGGTGATAGAATCACCATTACTGGCTTGATCAACTCAAGAGGCACCCATTGAGGCTAGGGATGGAGCCAGCCTTCCTTGAAGCACTGAAGCATCACATGGAAAAGCCATGTAGCCCTACACTGTTTGAAAGGAAGAATGGGACAAATCTGGGGAGGCACCCCAAACTGTATGCTACAATTACTTTTTTATAAAAGTACCAGTGGTGCCTGGCTGGTGTAGCTCAGTGGTTGAGCATTGACCCATGAACCAGGAGAGCAGGGTTCAATTCCTGGTCAGGGCATATGCCCAGGTTGTGGGCTTGATCCCCAGTAGGAAGCATGCAGAGAGGCACCTGATCGATGATTCTCATCATTGATGTTTCTATCTCTCCCTCTCCCTTTCCCTCTGTGAAATGAATAAAAACATTTTTTTAAAAAATACCAGTGATATTCAAAGAGTTCACACACAAGATGGTTTTGAATATGGGTGCCATGATTATTCCTTACCAGAGAAGAGGAAAATATTCCAGGATGACTGGAGGGCATGAGAAAGTATTGTGAGGAGTAGGAGGGAGACACTGATGAAGAAATAGGAGATTAGTAGAGAAACTGTAATGAAGAAACAGGGGTAGAGAGATGTATGATGTAAGTAGGATCATCTATATCTATAAAAGCCTAAGTGACTGTTACAACCAAACGACTGGAATGACCGGTTGACCAGTCACTATGACGCACACTGACCACCAGGGGAGCAGATGTTCAACACAGGAGCTGCCCCCTGGTGGTCAGTGCGCTCCCACAGTGGGAACACCGCTCAGTCAGAAACTGAGCTCATGGCTTGTGAGCTCAGCTGAGGCAGCGGGAGCCTCTCCCACCTCCACAGCAGTGCTACCGAGTGGCGGTGGTGGTAGCAGTGGCAGTGGCAGTGGCAGTGGCAGGCACAGTGGCCTGGGATGAGTGGCAATGGAGCTATGCCTAGCCCCAGCTGGGGCTCCTCCTTGGCCACCTGCCGCTTCAGCACTGCTACACCCCCAGAGGGGTCCCAGATTGCGAGAAGGCTCAGGCCAGGCCGGGAGACCCCACCCATGCATGGATCCATGCATTGGGCCTCTAGTAAGCTCATAGTAAAATAAGGGCTATGCATTCTGAACTATAACTGAAATTTTAAGCATACTTTCTAGTGCTAACTAGATAATTTTTTATATTAAAAGACACTTTTTTCTTTCTAACAGTTCAAAGAAAATGAATACGACATTCCTCGCTGTACCTCCCTATAAGGTTATATATACGAAGGAATTTCAGTAGGAGCGGTCATCTTAGAACCTCCATAGGATATGTTTTCTAAGTAGCAACTGGTTGTCCAGTGTAGATGGGGTTCTATTTGAAGTATGAAGGTTTGCCAATTGAATCTGAAGGCACTGTTCAAGCATAGGTTTCCACATACATTAATTGCAATCAGGACTAGTCTTTTGCACCAGACTTAAAATCCCACTCTTCCACGCTCATTCATTTTACCATTCTTGAGAGGAGGTATATTGTAAAAGATTTCCAATGTTGGTCTCAGAGCCCTCTTACTCATCACTACATAAAAAACCAAGTGCTATATATATATTTTTTGAGAAGATTATGTTGGAACATTATTTTGCAACCTGTTTCTCAGAATTTTCCCAGGTGGAATGATACTGTTTTTAACAGACATTACTCACCACTACATTCAGGTAAGAGGAAGAAGGGGCAACAGGCAGCAGTCATAATATTTATTACTTTCTGTAGAACTAAAGGCTAACTCTACTGTGATGTTTCTTCTGGTGCTTCCTGCTTCAGTCAGGGAGGGGAAAGGTCAGGAACAATTCTATCTGCCAAACTGTTTTATGGACTGCCTCTTGTCATCTTTCTCCAACCAGACATGTTATGTTGTGGATAAGTGTGAAGGGCTGATTCACTCTTTACATGCTAGTTCACAGAGCCTGGGGTCATCTGTACATTTAGAATACAGTGCAGTTTCTTGTGAACAGCATGGTACTGTTTTGTTTTACGAGGACATATGGGTATTTTTTTTTAATAATGAAATTATTTATTGACAGTTTTCATTAGTAAATTTTAAATGGTATCATCTATTAAAATATGAATAAATAACTGAATTACAATTTTTGATTCATGTAATCCCTATAACTGTGTCCCCACCCTCCTTAAATTCCTCAAACTTGAGAGAATACTCTCAACTTAATACCTAAGGAAAATGTTTTAAGAATACGTCCCATATTGTGGGAGATTTCGTATTTTTCAAAATCTCTAGAGATTCTTAGGGAAGCATATATTTCTTCTGGTTATCTCTTTCTCTAATACCTATATTCCTCTGCATTCTCTATTTAATACTGTTCATTAAAAATGTGAAGGAGGTCCCATAAATAGTTTAAAATATTCCTGTAGCCATATTAAGAAAATCAAAAGTAACTTAATGTTATATATTTTAAAACCCAATATGTCCAAACATTATCATTTCAACATATGGCACCAGCTATGCTTAAGTGTTCAATAGCCACATGCGGCTGGTAGCTACTATGATGGATAGCACAGATATAAATCATGTCTTATTTCCTCTTTGCCAACCCTAATATGGAACACTGACCCTCTCCCTGATTACCCAAAGCAAGTCTCTTACTTGCACCACACTTTAATTTAAGGCTGGGGGAGAATGGAGGATAGTTACATGATTACATAGCAGGCCCAACCATTGGACTCCTGGAAATTCCAGGTCTTAATATCCTCCTGTCTTTGTTATGATAAAGAATTTTTCTCTGATCATTTCTTCTCAAACTACAACTTCCCGCCAGGCTTCTAAGTACAACAGTAACGATAAAGGATCATAGGCAAGATAGGAATTTATTACAAAACCTGTCTTAAACAAAAAGAAAAATGTCAAGATCCTGCCATCCTGTGCATCTCAAGGTCACAGGTAGCTTTTTCTGACTTTACCAAAATACATGTAAATCCTTATGGAAACTTGGCTGAACTTTTCTTAAGAAAGTCAACATATTTTGCCTTGTAATAAAAATATGTTTATTTACTTATACCCCACCTTGTTCCCCACATCATTTTAGGCCTGTCTTGTTTTTAAGAAATAAGTCCCCTCTTAACAGTGTTTCGTTCCCTATTTAATAATAGCTCCTGAGGTCTCTGGCTTGTGCCAGCACAGGAGGCTGTAATCACACACATCCACATTTTCTCTCTTGATTTAGATACTCATGCCACTCGTCACTGTTGGTTTTTCTAACAATTACCACCATCATTAATTACCTGGTTCTGATTAGTCTTAATAGACGTGTGTGTATGACCAACCTGCTTGCTTCGTGTCTGAACATTCATTGGCACCTCTGACATTCCATCCATCTTCCTGGGCACTATCTTGGACCCAAGTTAGCTTAGTTTGAGCCAAAATATGATAGGACTTTGCATTCCTTTTAAAATATACTTGTATTGATTTCAGAGAGGAAGGGAGAGGGAGAAAGAGAGAGAAACATCAATGATGAGAGAGAATGACCCCCACTGGGGATCGAGCCTGCAACCTGGGCATGTGCCCCAACTGGGAATCAAACCATGACTTCCTGGTTCATAGGTTGATGCTCAACCACTAAGCCACGCCAGTCAGGTAGACTTTGCATATTTTTAATAGAAATTTTATCTAGTATAAGCAAAAATAAAAAAATAAAAAAGAACAACACACACAACTATGACTTATAAGACAAAACTTTCAAATAAACTGACAAGGAGACACTGGCTGCTAAATTAAAACTAAATTACAAATAAAAGAAAATATTTCAGATGTCTGCAAAGCTTGGCTGTTAACAGCTTTCAACGTCTAACTCTTCTTAGTGCCACATGCTACTCCACATACTTGCCCCACAGACCATGATGAGCCTTTATAACCATTGCTTTGGTGACAATTGTATTGGGACACATTGAATCATTTTACAAATAATCTACATTCTTAGTCTTTAAAACATTAAAAGTACAGATAAAAATGCAGCCATGCTTGGAGGATTTAAAGTGTTTTTTTTGTGGCAGGGATGGGAGAGATTTTTATTATTCTAATGGAGTTTGAGAATTCCCAAACCTCCAAATATTAGAATATAACCAAAACAATATGTTAATTTTTTATAATCACCAAACATAAAATGGAAATTTTCATTAAAATTATTATCTTAAAAATTATAGTGGGACTTTTTAAATTTAATTATGTATCTAAGAATTATGTGGTATCACATTGCCAGAATGAGGCAGGCGTCACCATTAGTACTCCTTAAGTTTTACACATTATATATATAAGCACTTAGCAAGCTTTTGTACAAACAGAAGTAGAGAAGTAGAAAAGGAGTTTAGCTATAGCAATGCCATTTAGCTCTTTCAGTGTCTCCTGATTTTTGGCCAAAAATCATGTTTTATTATTTTTTAAAAAACTATTTTTTTAATGATCTACCAACCAACCACTTGATTAAGTACTTTTTTTTTCCATTTTGCCTAAAGCATAGAATTGGAAACTGATTTGACAAAAGATTTGTTATCCTCTCATTTACCCTTCACTTTTCCAACAGTGAAATCAATATTTTGATTTGTCCTCTTGTTTGGCACGAGGGAAGTTTCCACAACCAGGGCAATGTTCAATAGTTAAGTTCAGGATGGCTGAGAAATTGGCTTTTCTTTTTGTAAAGTGGGAGAAGTATGACTTTAACAACAAACATGGGAAAGGAAATGCAGAATGATGGCTAGCACATTCTGTCAGACCATTTTAAGGAAAGAATACATAGGAGAGTTGAAAATGTAGAAATTGATTCCTTTAAAACTACCCATGCCTACATTCCCTTTGGCTAATTTTTATGTCCTGGATAGAGTAGACAAAGTCTTTCAATGTAAACCCTCTGCAGTACCACACACAGAATCACTCCATCCTTGGAATTCTTTTGGCATTACTGAATGACATTCAACTAGTTAATAATCATATATTACATTAGGAATGTCCTTGTATTTTTGACTTAGAGTTTTTACATGTGCATAGGGAATTATTTAATTTTCCCCAAATATTTATTCTTATTTTCCTAATTTGATTATACACTATTTGAAGATCAGAACTAGATATTATTTATTGTCTCACCCATCACAGTACCATTCCTAAAGCTTATTATTGATTATTGGTGCCTGTTAACTCTGGTCTGGGCTTTGTTAAGAAAGTTCATTCCTCCCTAATTTTCTTCTCTTCTTCAAAAAACTCATATTTAAATTTTTATCCCTAAAATTGATTCCTACAAACAAAGAGGTTCAGGTCTCTGTAGATATAGTTTTCTGGCTCTGTTTTTAGGTCCTGGTTAATTCCATGCTATAGGCTGATATGGCAGTCAAAGGGAAACTCAGGATTCCTGAATGGAATATGGCAGTTCAATTTTTGGAGATTCTGAACTGCTTATCATGACTTCTAGGAGATTTACTGCTATATTTTGAGGGTAATTTAATAAACATGAGAACATTTTAAAGTGTTATGAATTCTTGGAGGACTAAATTTTTATCCATATATGGCAATATGGTGACTATAATACCCTTCCTTTTTATCTTATAAACCATCAAAATTAAAAATGTTTGCTCTGTAAAAATTCTATTAAGAGGAGAAAAATACGAGCTATAGGCGGGTAGAAAATATTTGCAAAAAATTGAATGAAGGACTCATATCTGAGGAGTTTTCAAAACCCCTCAGTAAAAAACCCAAACAATTCAATAAAAAAATGAGAAGATATATCAAAAGGTCTCACTGAAGAGTATATACCAACAGCAAATATGCATATGAAAATATTTTCAACACCACTAGCTGATAGAGAAATGTAAATTAAGACCACAATGAGATATTACTACACACCTATTAGAACAGTAAAAATAACAAAAAATAGTAACAACACCAAATGCTGGTGAGGATGTAGAGTAAAATGGCATACAGTTTGGCACTTTCTTAAAAAAAAAACACAAAAATCTATGCATCTATTTTTCATATGACCTCGCAATCACAATCCTGGGCATTTATTTTAGAAAATATAAAACCTATATACATACACAAAAATCTGTGCATTATTCATGGCAGCTTATTCACAATAGTAAAAATATAGAAACTATCCAATTGTCCTACAGTCATTGAATAGTTAAACCATGGTACTTCCATACTATCAAATGCTACTACACAATAAAAAAGGAACTACTGATGTACACAATAACTTGGATGAATCTCAAGGCATTATGCTGAGTCCAAAAATCCAAATTCAAAAGGTCACATACTTACTGTATGATTCAATTTGTTTTGACATTCTTGAAATGACAGTGTTATAGAGAACAGATCATTTGTTTCCAAGGCTTAGGGATAGTGGAGGTTGAGGGTATGAAAATATCTATAAAGGGATATCTTTGTGGTGCTGAAGTAGTTCTGTATCTTGACTATCAAGATAGTTACAGAACCTATCTATTTGATAAAATGACACAGAACTATTTACACTTAATATAGTATCAATTTCTCAATTTTGACAGTATACTATAGTTAGATATCCTATCTAATAAAAGAGTAATATGCAAATTGACTGTCACTCCAACACACAAGATGGCCCCCCCATGTAGACACAAGATGGCCGTCACAAGATGACAGTCAGGGGAGGGCAGTTGGGGGCAACCAGGCCTACAAGGGAGGGCAGTTAGGGGGGACCAGATTTTCAGGAAAGGACAGTTAAGGGCAAGCAAAGGAGGGCAGTTGGCAAAGGAGGGCAGTTAGGGATGATGAGACAGGCAGAGAAGGACAGTTGGGGGTGACCAGGCCTTCAGTGGAGAGAAGTTGGAGGGGACCAGGCCTTCAGTGGAGGGCAATTGGGAAGGACCAAGCCTGTAGGAGAGGGCAGTTGCGGGGGGCAGGCTTTCAGTGGAGGGCAATTAGGAGTAACCAAGCCTGCAGAGAAGGGCAGTTGGGGGTGACCATATCTTCAGGGGAGGGCAGTTAGGGGCAACCAGGCTGGAAAGGGAGGGCAGTTAGGTGTGACTAGGCCAGCAATGGAGGGAAGTTGGGTGTGTCTAGGCCTGCAGGGGAGGACTGTTAGGGGCAACTAGGCTGGCAGGGGAGGGCAGTTAGGGGCAATAGGGCTGGCAAGGGAGCAATTAGACATCGATAATGCTGGCAGGGGAGTGGTTAGGGGGTGATCAGGCTGGCAGGCAGGTGAGTGGTTGGGAGCCAGCAGTCCTGGATTATGGAGAGGGATATCCGACTGCCCATTTAGGCCTGATCCCAATCTCTCTGTACTACCTTTGCAACTTCCTGTGAATCTATAATTATTTAAAATGAAAAGTTGCAAAAAATCTATTTAATATTTTTTCTAGAAGTTGTAGTTGCCTGTTTTTCATATCTGCTTTTATCCTGTTCTTTTATTTCTATAAATATCATTATTCGGTACTTGATAATTCTAATATCTCAAGTTTTATGTGTCTGTTTCTACTGCCTGAGTTTTTCTGTTTTTATCTTGTGGTGCTAAGTTTCCTATATAATTTTTAACTCTTGAGATGTTCATTTTCTTTGGAACTTCATTTTTGCTAATTCTTCAAAGTCTGGATTGAAATTGAGTTCTTCCAGACAAATTTGTATTTGCTCTATACTCTGCTGGAAGTGGTACCCAGCCTGCACTACATTGAGTTTAATTTTCCACTTAAGGCTTTTGGACTATAGAAGTATTGTGAATTTTGAAATGTAAACTCTATAGAGGGCTTTCTTATGATAGTGAATTCTCAGGGGATAATTTCATGTTATCGTTATGTAGCAGCAGGGTCAAGATAAGCAAGTGTTCTATCTCCTATAATGACTTTTCTTTTTCTTTTTGGGGGGCATTATTTTTCATTCTCTGTTATTCCATAGGCGTGTTGGGTGTGGTTCTCTGGAGCTCCATGTATATGGGAGATGGCTTACAGCAAACTCCACTTAAAATGGGCTACCCTCCACACCTTGTACAGTTGTGAAAGAAGAAACTCATAATCTCCAAGGTTTGACAAAACTCCAAGGTGGAAAGGTGCCTTTGACACCACCCCACCCCCCCAACCCGCCCAAGCCCTGGGTTCTTGATTTAATTTTTTTGTTTCATTTATTTTCTACTTTTTTTTGTGCTCAACAATGATGATGTCCTTTCTAGTTTACCCAGCCATTTTAGAATTTCAATAGCAAGGGTAAATCATGCTATATAATCTGACATACAACCTGAAATGGAAGTCTGCCAGTTTTTCTTAAATACAGTGGTACCTCGAGTTTAATTCGTTCTGTAACCTTGAGGCGTGGGTAACTATGAGATGCTCAAGTCGCGGTAAACTGGTGGGTTGTGTGCATCCGGCTGATCCTCGTGATTACTCCTATCTCAAATGTTGCTCGTATTTCAAAGCAAAAATAGCTCGCTCGACGGCTCATATCTAAAAAATCTCGTATGTTAGGGCACTGTATGTTTTAAGTTCCCTGTTTTATAATCTCTAGCCTTCCAAAAAATACCACACTTATACCACTACCACACTGACACACACACACACACACACACACACACACACACACACACGTGTGTGTCACAAAGCAGTTCATTTGTTCTATTCAGTTTTGTATTAAATACTAATGACCACTTGTTCAAATTTTGTGCCCCTATGAAATGGATATGCATGGGCAATGTATAAATTATCACAATGACAATTCTAAAAAGATTTTCAAAAAAGTTGATATGAGTATGAGCCAATATTTCATGACAGGCAAATCTGAATAGAAAAACCTTTGCTAGCTTTCAGGCAGGCTCAGAGAGCACATTTGCACAGCCAACAGAATAATACAACAAAGAATCTCTGGCTTTACCATGCCCGGGAAGATAAATGAGGATCAAAGTGCCATCATTTATGCCTCTCTCGGAGAATTCCACCTGTGATTTCTCCAGGAGACTAATATGGAATGAAATTTCTTACCAGGAGAATCCAGCAAATTTCTTTGCTTCCCTGAATTATTATTTAGGATAAGCCTCTGGCCTGCAGTAAGCACTGAGGTTGAATTTAATTGAAGGTAAAATGAATTCCCACTAAGCCCTTCAAGAGGGGAGAAAAAAGACTTTTCTTAAGTAGCTCAAGTTTTTGGCTTCTGTAGATCATTCTTCGCTTAAAACAGTTAGTAGGAGTTTGATGAATGTCTTAATTAAAATGGTCTCCCCTTCGTGTAAGAAAAAGAAGGAGTCTATTCATAATTCAAAACGAAGATTGGACTACCCCTCCTTTTGCTTTCTTCCTTTTGTCCCAGGTACCTGGCTACCTGCCTTTTGAAATCTGCTAGGAATATGCTTGATTAATGCTAGATATTCTCTTTTCTCTGCATTTTAGAAGGTGCTAGAAAGCTTGCTAAGGTTTACCTGATTGGAAAATATATATTGGCATTACACAGGCCTTTCAGTTACATCACTTCTAGACACAAATCTCCTCTTGCCCTGAATTCCCATTTGTTTTTTAAAAATATATTTTTATTGATTTCAGAGAAGAAGGGAGAGGGAAAGAGAGATAGAAACATCAATGATGATAGAGAATCACTGATAGACTGCCTCTTGCATGCTCCCTCCTGGGGATCAAGCCCACAACCTAGCCATGTGCCCTTGATCGGAATCAAACCCAGAACCCTTCAGTCCACAGTCCAACACTCTATCCACTAAGCAAAATCAGTCTGGGCTCCCCATTTCTCATATAGCAGTTCAAAGGGTACTTTGTGGTATTTGGGCATCTCTGCCCTTGCTCATGCTCTCTCTCTCTGACAAAAGGAGAATTTGTTCGAGCAGCAGACATGATAACAAAAAGTAGTAAGGTTTTACAAATAATCTATTTATATAAAACTCCAGCGACTGTAACAGCCATAACGACCTTAATAACCACTCTCTATGATGCCCACTGTGGCCAGCCAACCTCAAGATCAGGGGGTGGGGCCAGCTGCCCAACCTCATGGCCCCTATGCCCTACCAGGGTGCCCCTGATCAGACTCTCCCACCCCAATCAAGAGCAGGCTGCAGGCCAAACATCCCCTCCTTTCCCACTGGCCAGCCCCACCCCTGATCAGCCCGCCCCTCCACAATAGGCCTGCATCCCCTCCCCCTGGCTGACGCACCCATGATCATACTCCCCACCCCAATAGGGGATGGGCTGGCTGGTCAACCTCCTGCAGCCCCTCCCCTTGGCTAGCCTACTTCTGATCACCCTCCCCACCCCAATAAGGAGAAGGGCCAGCCCACCAACCTCCTGAAGCCCCTCCCCCACCCAGCCTCACCCCAGATCAGCCTCCCTCACCCTCAAGGCCAACTACCCATGGCCCCTCCCACATGCCACTGGCCCACATTTGGGGGCAGGGCCAAATGGCTCACCACCCACAGCCCCTCCCCATGGCTTGCCCTGCCCTCAATCAGTCCCCCAACCCCAATCTGGGGCAGGGCCCACTGGCCAATTGCCTGCGGCCCCTTCCCCCAGCCAGCCCAGCCCTGATTGACACAATCAGGGTTGGGGGGCGACCAGCCAACTTCCTACCATCTCCTTCTGCTGCCAGGCCCAGCCCTGATCCACCCTGATTGGGGCCAGACCAGCCAGACCCCATCTGTGCACGAATTTGTGCACAGGCCTCTAGTAGTACATAAAGCAGAAAGGGAAGGCATGCATAGATGTTGAAAGAATAAGTAAATGGTGATGGAAATGTCACTTAAAATTCCAGCCACCTTTAATTGGTGTAGAAGACTAAACTGAGATATACTAAAAAAGAATGCATTATGTCATTGGCAACCTGAAAATAAATCAGAAAGCAGTGATTCAAATGCATAAGCCATGGCCCCAGACAGTGTGGCGAGGTTGGTTGGGGTGTTCTCCCGTGCACCTGAAGGTCATGGGCTTGATTCCAGTTAGGGCACATACCTAGGTTGTGGGTTTGATCCCTGGTTGGGGTACACACAAGGGTAGAATGGGGCAACCAATATCCTTTCTCTCTCTCTCTTTCTACCTCTTCTTTCCTCCCTCTCTAAAATTCAATTAAAAATAATGTATTACATAATTGGCAACCTGAAAATAAATCAGAAAACAATGATTCAAATCCATAAGCCATGGCCCTAGCCAGTGTGAATACATAAGCCATGAAATAAGGCTGGTTGCTATAATAATATAAGAAAACTAATATTATATATATATTTTTTCCTTACAGTTTCCAAAGATTTACTACACATATTAGCTTATTTCTGTCCAACAAGTTAATGTGTTATGAGATAATTACTTCAACAACCCAGAATAAAACAAAAATAAAAGAAACATGATTTGGAAAAGGTAGCTAGTTAAATTATGTTAGAAAACCGTTATGAAGAGAAAATGTGTCCTCTATCTGAAGCACAGCACCGATCAAGTCATTTCAGGACAAAATATCCTCTGAAAACCCTCTATCGCCAACATAGTTACTAGTAAGTTCAAAGTCCTTCATTAGGCAGATGAAGGCATGGAATCTGCTTTCAGCTCACCATTTTCGTTTCACCTCTAAACGTTCCTCCCATTCAAGAACTTAACATCTAGCCATACAACTGCTCTACCAATTGATCCCAGAATGGGTCATGTTTTTTTCCTATTTTGTTATTTTTTATTATAAAAAGAGTGTAGTGTTATGAATCACATTATATGGAAGAAATATGTAACATGAAACTATAAATTTCCATTTCTCTTCCACATTCCCACTCAACTTTACTATCTAGAAATAGCCATTCTATCAACAGTTCGTTGGATGTTTTAAAAAGATATTTTCTGTGCCTATAAAAGACATATAATAAATGAAAAATAAGTAATCCAACCCCTATATATGAAACCAGGCTGTTTTGCTATTACCATAAACTGGTCTTAATCACAATGTCATATTCACAATGTTCCAAATTTAACTTTCTAATACATTGAATTCTAATGTAAGCTTTTACTAAGACCTCTAGAACAGAGAATGGGGGTTAGGGAATGACACCCCAGTAAACACATACACAAATAGCAACAGTTCCAAAAATTCCTCTTTAAGCAATTATCTCCCTCAAAGTCACAATCAGAAACACAAATAAAAACCTTCCTTAGAAGGGAAAAGGATTTCTGGAGGGGGCAGGAAGGAATCGGTTTTATATTTACAATTTAATATATGTATCAAAGAACTTGTATGAGTGTGTACATGTATAAATATATATGATAATTAAGATGATTAATATGTTATACCTTGATGTTCGATGTTTTGCTTATCAGCCTTTCTAAGATAAATCGGACTAATTTTCTGAAAGTATTAAGTATTTGATATACTGCCATATGTAGAGACATCATAACTAACTTTTCCTTTACTGGTGAACATTTAGGCTGTTTTCATTTTTCCCAATTATAAGTAGCACTTCACTTCACATATATTTCGGCTCTCTGCTCTTTTTGAACACTGTCCAGCTTGTCCTACTGCTTCTATGTGACAGTTTCTATAATGGGGTTGAAAAGACTTCTGTTGTCTGAATTTCCATTAAAGTCCCAAAGCTGAGGACAAGTGTTAAATATCCCCCATTTTAACATCAAAGCCATGATACTGGTAGGCATCCTCTTAGGGTTTAACAAGAGGTAGACCCTCACCTTCGTGACCCCAAGCAACCAATATGGAAAACTAAGCAAGCAGTTTTATGAGAGTTCACTAAGAAAGGTGTCCTATGAAGAAGGGGAATTTGTAAGATTTTAATTAACTGTTGACCTCGCGAGGTATATTCAGAAGTTTTCTCTTGCTTGTGCTCTGGCCTGTTGTCAGCTACCAATATCTGGTACTCTTCATCTGGATGGTTTGTGTTTTTAGTTTGTTTGTTTTGTGTGTGTTTTTCTAAGCTGCAGATGGCTTCCCTGCCTCAGCACAGGGCAAGCTGAAAATGTTAGGAAACTAACATCCCAGGAATGGCCCTCAACCAATGATTGGCATTTGTATATAAATACCTTAGCTCCCTTGCAACTCATGTAGAACTTTGAGGCAGATGTTTTACATCAGCTCCTGAGTTTTTCCAGCCCCAATTATTCATTGATGTAGCTTTCTTAACCACACACCATATATTGAATTCCTTTCTTTCCCAGTCTCACTTACCCGCTTTCCTGCCAATGTTTCCTAGGATCGCCTTCCAAATAAACTACTTGCACTTGAATCTTTATCTTCGGGTTTTCTTCGAGAGAGTACTACCTAGGACATTGGAGATGTCAGGAAAAAAATGCAAATTGGCATCTCACTCCCGACTGAATGTTTGCTGAGCTGCAAATCCACAGACCTATAATAGCACAGAATGAGGATATTTCTGGGGATGATGATTTGATATGGGTCCCCCAGGATTTGAGAGCATATGTTACCAAAAATATTCTAATCTGCTTCTTACTTGTGACTTCCAAATGCAAGACACAGCTGGAGTAATCTACAATGACTGGGAGACAAGAAAGCTTGTAGAGAAGTTAATGGGATGGACTAAGTGATCCTCCATCCTCAATGCAGGACTGTGGGTCAGGCTTGAACTGGAGGGAGAGAGGAGGCTTGATTTGGATATGATACAGTTTTGATTATACTTGCTTAGACTTGATTTAGACCTTTTAAGATTCTAAAGCAATTTACAGTTAGTGGAATTATTCTTATAATTGAAGAGGACTGGAAAACTTAGAATTTGTCTGACATGGTCTAAAAGAGAGCCAGCCCAGTATTGCTCAGTGGTTGAGCACTGTCCCGTAAATCAGGAGGTCATGTTCAATGGCTGGGTTGTGGGCTTGATCCCCAGTGTTGGGCATGCAGGAGGCGCCGACCAATGATTATTTCTCCTCATTGATATTTCTAGCTCTCTCTCCCTTTTCCTTCTTATTTCTGAAATTAATAAAAACATATTACAAAATTTTCTAAAAGGCTAGAGAAAGAAATTGTGGCCAAATTCTTTAAGTTGGTGGGTAGGAAAAATAAAGACAATTTTTGGTACTCTCTTTTGAGTTCAGACTACTTAATAAACTAGTTGCATACATGTCCTAAACAATCTTTTCCCGACACTTGCTAGCTAGGTGACCTTGAGCAAAATTTCAACCTCTCTACACTTCAGTTTCTTTATCTGAACTATGTAATCCTCATAAGATTGTTAGAGGAGTAAATGAGATAATGTAATTATGTAAAGTACTTAGCCTAATACAGAATAGGTGATCAATAAATGCTGGCTAGGGCTATTATTATTCTGACCCCCCATAAGTAGTATCATTCATTTGACTTAAACTACAAACTCATTTTTTACCAGTACTTCAGCCTTATTCTATGCATATCTAATCAATTTCCTTCTTTTGTTAAATCTATCTTCATAATTATTTTTAAATAAAGATATCTCATCTTTGAATTAAAGAAAAATACAATCAGCAAGTACATAAACTATGTGTACTTATACATTTTATTTGCAGGAGTTAATTATTATCCTACTTTAAATAACATGTTCTCCTTGATTGGAAAAGTAAACTTATGAATGTATTCTCTTGCATGAGTCTTTATTTCTCACTAGGGGGCTTGTTGTTTTCATGTGCTTTTAAGTACTTCATGGAGAAGTATAAGCAAACACATTCAAGAGTGACTGATCATTGTTCTTCCCTGCTTTGACTATTTATTATTATCTTTGTCTTTGACATTTATTTCAACTTCACTGATCCTTCTGCAGTGCCTTCCTTTCTTCTGGCATTGCTATTGTAGTGCCCGTTGCCATTACATATTTTGTTGGTATTATTATGTGTGGAAATTACCAGCTTACTTTCACTATTACGGATTTAATTGGGTAAAGCCACTGGTATACTGAACTTCAGCCTGACCTGGGCTAAGATATGTTCCTCTGTTGGCTGCCGTCCTGAAATGTGTCCTAACCTATCTGCATGTTTTCCTAGTTTGCAGACCATGAGTGGATCCCTGTGCTCTGTAACTCTTAAGTGTTAGCCTCTCTTCTATTAATTATCTTCAGCCTTCCCAAACTTCTTAGAGTCAATTAACTGATGGCCCTTCAGCATCGTAATCACCCATTTTATGTAAGTACAGTAAGTCATAGCATTAAGTGAAGAAGGGGAGGGATTCGTAGCAGTGACCGAGCTTGGATTAAAGCTATCTAGTAAACCACATTTGAAGGAGAAAAGAGAAGTGGGCTTCCACAGTTCCTGAAGGATCTAACACTCAATGGGGCCTAGGTTGTCTTAGGAAGAACAAGTGTGGCTCCTAGTTACCTTTGTAGGCTTAACTCTAAAGCACTCCGGGGCTTCAGTAATTGAAAGTTGATGAGAGAAGAGACCATTTTAGAGGGAAGGTGGAGGTGGGAGAAAGGGTGGAGAGAGATTAACCTGGGAATTTATATGCATACTAGAGGCCCGGTGCATGAATTCATGCACAGGTGGGGCCTATTGGGTTGGGCTGGTGGGGATGGGGCTGAGAGTTCTAGAGGGATTTAGCTCAGGCTCAGAAAACTGATTGCTATGCAATTACATCCAGAATCAATAAATAAACACACCTTTTTGAGGTTCATTTCAAATCAGGCACATAATTAGAAGATGAAGGCATGTTATATAGAATAAATAAGCATTTTTGCCAAATGTGGTAATTGCACCAAAACTCAAAATTTTATTGCATTAAAAAATTGTATTTTAACATGATTTTGTGTGTAATGTAAAAACTTTATTTACAACATTAAAAAGTGAACTACTATTTAGCAGTGTTACAGACCTTACTTAGGTATTTTAACATGTAACTCCACATAATCACTTTGGAAAACTCTGCTAAAGATAAACACATGCCTACCCTCTGACCCAGCAATTCCATACTTCAGTGTAACTAAGAACAATGAGTACATATTTTCACAAAAAGACATATATAAGAATATTCATAAGAGCTTTATTCAAATAGTCAAAGCTAAAATCAAGCCAAATGCTTATCAGCAGAAGAATGGATAATTAAATGGTAATATATTAATATAATGGAAAACTACACAGTAATAAAAAAGAACAAGCTACTGGTACACATAACAATATAGATGAACCCCACATATGCTATGTTGAGTGAAATAAGCTAAATACAAAGGAATAGATATCTACAATTCCATTTATGTCAAATTCAAGGAGGAGGCCAAAAACTGGTTACCTGTGTATAAGAGTGTAGAATGGGAAGAGGAAGGAGGGATCATTGAGAAGGTACTAGAAATATTCTTTATCTTCTAGGTGATGGTTATAGGAAGGAGAGAAGGAAGGTTGGGGGAATGTGTACTTACACGGCAAAAATTACCAAGCTGCACACTTAAGATTAGTGCATTTTACATAGTTTACTCTATGTCTATTATTTCTCAAAGAAAATTAACTCCAATATACACTGTCATAAAAAGATAGAAGTGATTTTCTTTAAGTCATTTACATTCAAATGGCTAAAGCCAGATGTGCTTCAGTGTTCGACACATGTGCATGTCTAAAATAATCAGCCTTCACCAGACCTGATTGGTTACCATCATAAAAATGGCTGATGATTATGCATTCATACTTTTATTTAAGTAGCTCAAAGGCTTTATGAACTGATTTCACAATGTGGGTTTTATGAACATGGTAAGTCTAACACTTGTCTTGCACTCCAGGAGGCTAAGTTTTATGAAAAGAAATATTTTTAAGACTTAAAAGTTTAGCATACAGACTCGTTTTGATTTATTTTATTATTCTACACAGCAGAAGTGCCATGAAGTTTATCATAGGCCTTAAGGAAATCTTGGAGGGGGGGAGTGAACATACAATCTGGGTGATTCATAGACTCTTCCATTTCCTAGCATATGACCTTGACCAGTTGCCTTAGTTTGGTAATAATACTTTTGAGGATGAAATAAGTTAATGTGTTTACAGGGCTTAGAATTGTGCCTATTGCATAGTACATGCTAATAAATATTATCTACTTTATTATTTAAAATAAATCAGATGGCAGGTATAGAAGAAATTCATGTAGCATGATGTCTCTTTTCCCATTGAGAAAACTCTCAGCTTTTGTGACTTTCCTTTGTAAATAGGATATGTTTTTCCAATATAGTAATATTATATCATGCCAAAATCCCTTAAAAAACAGAGACTACAGGTATAATAATATTAGGACACACCTGTATTATGTTAAGCTGATACTGAGCAGAGCTTCTCTAGATGATTTGTAGACCTGTGAGCAGGAGGAGAAATGCTTGGTGTTATAAACTAATGAATTTGGAAGTAGTTTATTATATAGCATTACAGTATGTGTCAATGGCTGGCTAATACACTAATTACCTGGTAGTCTAGAGCAGAGGTTGGCAAACTATGGCCATTGGGCCAATTCTGACCTATGGCCTATTTTTATATGGATCATGAGCTAAGAATGATTTTTATATTTTAAAAGGTTGTTTAAAAATATAAGAAAATAATGAGAAGAATATCAAACAAACATCTGCAAAGCCTAAAATACTTACTATCTGGCTCTTTACAGAAAAAGTTTGCTGATGCCTAGTCTAAAATAAATGTTAAGAAAAAGAAAAATGAAATTCTTACCATAGCTCTGGCAAAGGATAAAAAAAATATAATATATTTTTATTGTTTTCAGAGAAGAAGGGAGAGCATTAGAAACATCAATGATGATAGACAATCATTGATTGGCTGTCTCCTGCATGCCCCCCATTGGGTATCAGGCCTGCAACCCGGGCATGTGCCTTTGACTAGAATCAAACCTGGGACCCTTTCAGTCTACAGGCCGAAACTCTATCCACTAAACTGGCCAGGGCAGACAACATGTTTTTATTTTATATTTTCTTTATTGATTAAGGTATTACATATGTGTCCTTCCTTATCCCCCCATTCCCTCCCACCTCCTCACTCATGCCCTCACCTCCTTTGTGTTTCCATTGGTTAGGCTTATACGCATGCATACAAGTCTTTTGGTTGATCTCTCCCCCTGACCCCTACTCTCCCCTACCTTCCCTCTGAGGTATGATGGTCTGATTGATGCTTCTCTGTCACTAGATCTGTTTTTTGTTCATCAATTTGTGTTGTTCATTATATTCCACAAATGGGTAAGATCATCTGATATTTCTCTTTCTCTGACTGGCTTATTTCAGACAAGATATTTTTATGCCCACTATAACTCTGCCTAGATGGCTGCCCCCAACTGGAATTTATATGTTGTTGAGTGAGTAGATGACCACAGCGCTTTTGGGGGAGAATGTGTGCCTAGAGGAACAGGAGATTGTAGGGGTAAATACCTCGAAGCTGTAGCCCATTGACATAAACAACCGCTGGCCCTGAGGAGGCAGCACTGTTCAGATGGGCATGACTTATAAACTAGAAATAATTTCTACAGGTGTAATAGCAACTCACAGACTCTTCGTTTCACTATATTTAGTTAAGAACAGTTTTTAAACCCTTTCTAGTTCTTTTCCTCCTATAGAACTTATTTATACATTTGGTGTTCCTTGATCTATATGGTAATACTGACCCATGTTAAGTGGCAAAACACTATTTATACCACTCTGTTGGTAGATAAAGATCCTGGAAGGACACAGGCCACTAGTCCCCAGTACTTATACAACATAGACCAATGTTGTTTTTGCGGCCCAAAATCTGGATTCTAAGGTACATTTTTTAAATTTCTTTTTTTTAAAGTACTTTTATTGATTTCAGATAAGGAGAGTGAGAGAGACAAAAATATCAATGATGAGAGAGAATCGTTGATCGGCTGCCTCCTACAAGCCCCACACTGGGAATCGAACCTCCAATCTAGACATGTGGCCTGACTGGGAATTGAATTGTGCCCTCCTGGGTCATAAGTTGACATTCAACCAGAGTTATGGCAGCTTGGCCATTTTTTTAAATTTCCAAAATATTATGTACAAAGGTGCAAGAGAGTGTTGCAATACTGTGCAGTTTCTTTATTTTAAAAATCTATCTTGGTTGTTTCATAGCATATTATTTTGTTTACATGTAATTTGAAAACAACCTGAAAATCAAATTGTGTAAGAGATTCATCAATGTGTGTGTGTGTGTCCTAAGAAATAATTGTCTCTTACAGAAAAGCCAGAGAACACAGTTTGTCTGGGTCATAAATATAGTTGTGAGCCTCTCTCTGCCTAGGTCTTCCATTATTGTTATTTTATATCTCATTCTAGCCTTTGCTGATACTTCAACATTGCCAATATAGAATTTGAGACTTAAATTTGTTCTGATTTTTTAAAATCTGGAGCTGTATATTTGCTGTTTGAAACTGCATTGTAATTATTTTGTTAGACCAGAAGAAAACTGCAGAATAGTTATTGACCTCTGTCTCTCTCTCACACATACACACACACACACACACGCATATACACACATACATACATACATATACAGAAACTGCATGGGGATAACAATATTAGAGCAAAAGTGTGTGTTTTGTCAGGTTGAGGCTGATGGCATTTATAAAAAACTTAGAATCTTGTTCAAGGCTTTTCTCTGTAGCCTTTTTTTTTTTCTCAGTTAAGTCAGCTCACCTGTATTTTCTTATAAGATCTTACTCAGGCCTTTGTGAAGTGATAGGAAGGATACCGAAAAAGCCCCATTCAACCCCTCATTTATCATCAACTGGGTGCTTGAAGTGGGGATAGTATTTTTTTAAATAAATCTTTATTGTTCAGATTATTACAAATGTTCCTCCTTTTCCCTCCCATAGCTCCCCTCCACCTCATTCCCCCCACACCATGCCCTTACCCCCGGCCACTGTCTTCATCCATAGGTGTAAGATTTTTGTCCAATCTCTTCCTGCACCCCTCACACCCTCTTCCCCCTGAGAATACTCTGTTCATCAGATTTTTTATCCACTTGATTTTTAGATTCATTTGTTGATAGGTATGTATTTGTTGTCACTTCGTTGTTCATAATTTTTATCTTTACTTTTTCTTCTTCTTCCCCTTCTTAAAGAGTACCTTTCAGCATTTCATATAATACTGGTTTGGTGGTGATGAACTCTTTTAGCTTATTCTTGTCTGTGAAGCTCCTTATCTGACCTTCAACTCTAAATGATAGCTTCGCTGGGTAGAGTAATCTTGGTTGTAGGTTCTTACTGTTCATCACTTGGAATATTTCTTGCCACTGCCTTCTGGCCTGCATAATTTCTGTTGAGAAATCAGCTGACATATGGGTGCTCCCTTGTAGGTAACTAACTGTTTTTCTCTTGTTGCTTTTAATATTCTCTCTTTGTCTTTTGCTCTTGGCATTTTAATTATGATGTGTCTTGGTGTGGTCCTCTTTGGATTCCTTTTGTTTGGGGTTCTGTGTTCTTCCTGGACTTGTAAGTCTATTTCTTTCACTAGGTAGGGAAAGTTTTCTGTCATTATTTCTTCTAATAGGTTTTCAATATTTTGCTCTTTCTCTTCTTCTGGCACCCCCATAATTCAGATGTTGGTACACTTAAAGTTGTCCCAGGGGTTCCTTACACTATCTTCATATTTTTTTACTCTTTTTTCATTTTGTTTTTCTGGTTGAGTGGTTTTTTTGTTTCCTCATATTTCAAATCTTTGGTTTGATTCTTGGGGTCCTTTGATCTACTGTTGAATTTCTGTATATTCTTTATTTCAGACAGTGTATGCTTAATTTCTGACTGGTCCTTTCCCATTTTTTGGTATTCTCATTAAGATCCTTAAAGGTCTCACTAAATTCCTCAGAGGTTTCTAGAAGATTCTTGAGTAACCTTATAACTGTGGTTTGAACTCTATGTCCAGTAGTTTGCTTTCCTCCATTTCTTTCATTTGTGACATGTTTCTTGGTCTTTGCATTTTGGCTGCTTCCCTGTGTTGATGGAGTTGTTTTCTGTGGTAGGTGACCTATAGGGCCCAATGGTTCAGCCTCCCCAATCATCTGAGGTGGACACTCTTGGTGCACCCCTTTGTGGGCTGAGTGCACAGTCTTGTTGTAGTTAAACCTTGATTACTGTTGGTACCATGGGAGGAATTGACCTCCAGGCCAATTGACTGTGAGGACTCGCTGTGTCTATAATGGAAGAATTGCTGTGTGGGAGACACCCTTATGGGGCAGGACTTACTTCAATGGGCTTTGGTGTTCACTGAGTCTGCCTCTTGAATGTGTCACTTATGGATGTGAGGAGTTGGAATTTGGTGTCATCTCACACTGATCTCTAGGTACACTGGCTCTTGCATCTCCAATGGGATTTAGGTCAGCTACTGTCTGTGGGCACTCAGCAGGAGCTACAGTGAGATCTGCAGATTTCTCCTCTTGGGGCTTGGAAGTTTTTGGAGCTATCAGACTGGAGCTGCAGTTTGTTAGGTTAAGCTGTGATAGGGCAGACAATTCATATGAAGGAGCTGCTGCACACAGTTTGGGTGAGTTTGTAAATTGGGTGGGGTGGGGCCTCAGGGAATTTCTAGGGTATGGCAAACAGTGATGGCTGCCAGTCAGCTGTCTCTGCATCTCCCCATTTCTGCATCCCTGTGTTTCCATGTCTCCATGTCCCATGTAAGGGCAGTAAACAATGATCCTGTGTGTACCTCTGCAAGAAAGCCACCCTTACTTTCCAACCTGATGGCAGACAGTCCATCTTCTCCCTGTAAGAGTCTGGGTTCCCAGAGTCTCACCGGAAACTGGAGTTCAGAGTAGTTGGAAGCTTGTGTCTCCCTTCAGAATGAAAAAATTACCATGCACCCAGTTGCCAGCTACCAGCCAGCTTCGCACGCCTCCATACCTCTGCTTTTCCACACTTGTGCACGTCCTACCTGGTCTAAATGCTCTTTTCTCTTTTCTTCTAGTTGTAGAACTTCTACTCAACCAGTTTTTCCGTGGTTCTGGATGGTAGACGATTTGTCTTTTAGTTGTAGTTTTGGTGTGATTGTGAGAGGCAGCACGTACAGGTGTATACCTTGTGCCACCATCTTGGTTTCTCTGGGGATAGTATTTGAGATTCTAGGAAGAAGCTTTTTTTTTGGAAAAATGGAGATACCTAAAAGATAAGCTTCTTCAGTTTCTCAATTTTGATTGGAATCAGTTTTAGGAGTTATAGGGAAAGGGCATAAAAACTTGTGTTTGATCTTACTCCTTAGAGAATAAGGCATTGTTTGTAAGATCATTTGAGTTCTCTGGACAGAAAGCACATTGGGGCAGGAGGAAGATTCTCAATGCCAAAGCACCTTTGATGTTAGGTTGGGAGGTTTTTGTCTTGGCAGGACAGGGTGCAACCTTACTCAAATGTCAGGATGTGGGCATGGTGAACTTCAAACATTTTGCTTCTGCAATCCCTGGATGAATGCTGATGAATACATGATGTTTGGGCTCCTACAAAACTCCATGAAATCATAGTTTTCAATGACTGATTATATTTTCATAATAAAACATTTAGTATGTACTTGATTAAATTCCAGGCTTTCTGCGTTTTAATCCAGCTCCCCATTCCAAATCTCTATGCAATTTTATACCATCATCCCATTCTATCATATTCCATTATTTTTCATTATATTCAATCCCATTTCATTCCACTACTTTCCACAACTAACTGTTGAATATCTACTCTGTACAAAGCATTGCTGGGTGTACTGAGATGGAAAGTGAAATAGGTATTGTAACAGCCTTCAAGGAGCATGGTATCCCAATTCGAGATATAAACTCATATATACGAAACAAATAGTAAATAAAACAAAACTACAAGTAACTCAGTAACCAATTTTGAACACACATTCAAAATTTAAGAGAAGGGAAATGTAGGCTTAGGTGATCAGAGATAGCTTCAAGGAAAAGATAAATTTGAACTCAGACTTGATGAATGAGAAGGTTTCATAAAAACAGAGGGGAAGGAGGAGGATTTTCTGGATAAGAGAAGTAACGAGTAAAACAATGTACAGGTGAGAGGGAATCATTTTGTCTGTTCACATACTTGCCTCTGCCCATGAAGTGGAAACATTCACTCTGTTGAGTATAATGAAGAGAATGCTTCAATTCTTCTTGACTCGTCTCTCACAGTTTTCTCTGTGGGAACAAAAATTACTTACCTAAGTGGTGGAATGCCTGGACTATGAATGGCCTCCTTGGGTCCATGCTTCTCTGCAGGACTGCACTGGTGGATTAGAGATCACTGACCTTTTTCTCTTGGCCCATCTATGCTGGCAAGGGTGTGAGGAATGCCATGTTCCACTAAGAATCTACTATCTTGAGGGTCTCAACTGCCGATCCAGTTCCATTGTGTGGGTCCCACAGTCTGGACTTGTAGTAAAGAAGTAGAAAGTACGTTCTGGCTTTATCCCCGAGCTACATTCTCCAAGGTAGTTAGCTGTGGCCCACAATACGAGGTGGTGATGCGCATAGCATGTTCAGGTTTATGGAAATGAAAGGGATAGTGAAAAGACTGGCCAGGCGGAGGGCTTGTTGAAGAAAAAAAGAAGTGATGAGCTGGGATGAGAAGGAAGGAGTAGGCTTCAGAAGGCCTTGATTGCCAAAATATGGATGCGCATGCTCACAGCCTCGCTGCTCTAACGGAAGTGTGAAATTAATGTCAGCAAAATGAGCTAACAGCTAACTAACTGCTACCACAGAGATCCTTTCAAAGAACGGGAGATGCTAATTCTGCTTGATGAGTGTGTGAGAAAAAGCAAGAAGAGCTTGGGAGGCCGCAAGAGCTAAGGCTGAAAAAGTAGGCAGAACAGAGTGCGGAAAGAACTGGTATTAGGTTCTGGAGGCAGGGGGAGGTCCCTGGAGTTCTTTTCATTGTACACATGTATACATGGCAGCACAGCAGATTTATGAGCCATGAGAATGGGCCCCTCTCCCCCAGGGCCAGGAACAAGCACACCATTTGAAACATAACATGACCTTAGCAAACGCAAATGGTTTGGAGAGGAAGAGAGACTGCTTTCCTATGGGTTCTACACACAGTAAGGCTTTCTCCACTCACCGAGGCTTTCCTCAGAGGCACCTGCTTGTGATTCTCTCAGTGGGCGCCTGCTGCCGGTGCCAGGAGAAACGCTGGAACGCGTGCACTGTCTGCGGGCAGGCTAAGATGCTTTTATAGGTACATAGGATGGTGGCAGTGATTGAGGGGGGGGGACTGCTTCCCAGCTTCCCGTTTTCCCTCTCTAATGTTTTCCTATCTGTCTCCATCTCACAGATGAATTCGTAGGAAAAATTGCCGAGAGTGCTTCAGCAATGGAAATAAAGGCCTCTTCCTCTGGAATGTTAGATATGGAACTGATTTTTAAAACCTTCAAACTTGGTGATTGTCTTAAAGCATCTTGAAGGGGAAACTGGATAGTGAATAAAACCCCTGAGCTCTGCTGTCGGGTTCCTTTTCCAGCAGCCACCTTATTTAGCAGGGCACCCCCAGATTCTTTATCTCACTCCTCACCCTAACTCATCCTCTTCCAGCGGATTATAGTTTATCTACGTTGTTTACTGTTCTCCCCTCACCTGAATACAAGTTACCTTGGGGCAGAGGTTTTGCTGTTTTGGTCTCAACTGTATCCTCGGTGCCTAGAACGCTGTTTGGCACATAGGAGAAATGCAACTAATATTTGTTATATTTACAGCAGACTCTGTCTGCCCCCTCTCATCTCCTCGGCACCTACCCCTTTGAAGCACGCCAGCCTGACCTCCTCCAAAGGGAGTTCCCTGGCCATTAGAGCCTGTAGTGCTCTGCAGCAAATGACAGGGCAGAAGGGCAGAGAAATGGCACTCTGTGCGAGGAGTCCACCGCTAATGGCTGATTGGCAGAGCTGATGGATTGAAACCCCAGCTTGCTTTCACCTCAGTTGAAATAACCAAGTTAGATGCAGGTTCTACACTAATTTCCAGAGAGCCCCAGTGGTACTTCGAGATATGAGTTTAATTCGTTCCGTAACCTTTAGGCGTGGGAAACTATGAGACGCTCCAGTCGCGGTAAACTGGTAGGTCGTGTGCAGCCGGCCAATCCGCACGATTACCCCTACCTCAAATGTTGCTCGTATTTGAAAGCAAAAATCGCTCGCTCGAAGGCTCGTATCTCAAAAATTTCGTAAGTTAGGGCACTCGTTTCTCGAGGTACCACTTTGCTCACAGCATCACTTGCTTAAAAACATGTCCTGTATTAGGTGCCTTCTCTTCCCTGGCTCACTTCCCATTCCCCAGTACCCAGTAGTGTTTCCTAGGATCACTTCCCCAATAAACCATTTGCACTCAAATTCTTGTGTCAAGGGCTATTCCTATGGGAGCCCAAGCTAAGATAAGAAGCCCTCAATTAATATTCAAGTTAAGTCATGATTATATTCTGATTCTACATTTTATGCCTATTGAAGTAGGCAGCAAAGTAATTGGCTGTGGGAGAATTGTGCCTGAAGATGTTTTTTGCTGTGTGGCAATATTTGAATACCTTTTGGGTCTGGAGAGTTTGTTCTAAGAAGCAGCACACAGAATTGAACAACATAATTTAAAAGTCTTTGATGTTATAGTCATGCACCAGCAATGAAATATTATTCAGCACTGGAAATAAATGAAGGGCGAAAATTCGGATACATGCGACCACTTGGATAAACCTGGAAACATTACACTAAGTGGAAAAAAGCTAGTCACAGAAGATCACATATTGTCTGATTTTATTTATATGAGATGTGAATAAGGAAATATGTAAAGACAGGTAGTAGATTATTTGTTACATAGGGCTTTTAAAAAATATATTTTTATTGCTGCTACTATTACAGATGTCTCCCATTCCCCCCATCCACCCTCCTCCCAGCTACCAACTAACCCTCCCCCCAAGTCTTCACCACGTTTACCCAGTTCCATGGCATATGCATGTAAGTATATGTCTTTTTGGTTTACTCTTCTTGTCCCCCCAACCCCACATCGAGGTATATCAGTCTGTTCTATGCCTCCATGCTTCAGGTCTTATTTCGTTGGTCAATTCGTTTTGTTCATTGGATTCCACAAATAAGAGAGATCATGTGATATTTGTCTTTCTCAGATTGGCTTACTTACTTTAGCATAATATTTTCCAGGTTCATCCATGCTGTCCCAAAGCGTAAGAGATCCCTCTTTTTTTTTTTTTTACAGCTGATTTAGTATTATATTGTGCAAATATACCACAACTTTTCTAACCATTCATCTACTATTTTCAGATCTTAGCTATTGTAGCGCTGCTATGAACATAGGGGTGCATATATTCTTTCTGATTGGCTTAAAATATACAACACAAGAAGGTTAGGTTTAACTCAATCGTAAGAGTGTAAGTGGTAAATTGAATAAGTGGGACTCATGGGGTATAATCAGAAAACAACTTTGATTTCCCTGCTGCCAATTTAAGTGCACTCGGTGGGACTATTCTTTTCTCTTGGATCAAAACTAAGGCACCTCCATGACTTTTGTGTATTTTGGTCATGTTTTGTCACAGAAGAGTCTCAGTTTAATTAAAGTATCAATAGTTAAACTTTAATATTTATTTTAAGTTATATCTTATTTCATTTTTCCCCCCTTAGGCCTACTGTAGCTGAAGTGAGAAAGGGGAGGTGGCCAGTATCTACTCACTTTATCCGTAGAGTGTTTCAACCCCTTCCCTGCCACATTGCTTATGAGGATTTGTGATCTCTCTGGAATTGCACCGTAGGAGGGGAGAGGTTAGAAGTGGAAAATATTGTTTTTCTGGATTAATACTTCCATGAATCAGCATCAGCATTCCCTGGGCCTCGCTGATATTTAAAACCACTTTGTTTCCTCGTGGGGTACTCTTATGGGCTTTTTTGAGAACCTCCTATCCTTTATATTCTAAAGCAGAATCAATGACCAACGTACCGTCTCCTGAGATCTGGGCGACACATATCAAGCCTTGGGGTTCTTCCACCGAAGCTTCTTTTCCCAGGCTGAAGGCAAATGTGCTCCCAGGCCCTTCCACTGGAAGAACTTTTGATGCACAAAACGCCCGCGGCTTTCTTCCAACTCCCCTCCTATTTTCCAGGCTTTTCCTTGGCCTCTTCGGCTTCTTTTAGATGTGGGAACCGGTGGTCAGCTAAGGGTCACCAAACAAGTTTGCAACTATCTTCTTTACAGGACTGTCCCGGTGGTCTCACACCTCACATTGGAATGTGCTGTTTATTGTCTTAGGGCCTCAGCCAAAACCGAGAATGAAATGGTTCCATTTAGAAATCCTGTCTCGCAAGGTTGGTTTGCCATTAGAAAAATCTATTATGTAGTTCAACACAATAGCAAAAGAAGGAGGAAATGTATTATATTCTCAGCACAAGCAGAAGAATCACTTGGTAGAATTCAGTTATGTAGTTATGACTTCGGAATCTCTTACTAGCAATACAAAAGAATTTCTTAACCTAAGTGTGTCTACAAAAAACTTCCGAAGTAAACATCAGACTTAATGGCTTAATGCTAGCAGGAATATTTTTAAAATAAGGATCAAGACAAGAATACCATTATTTTTACTCCATTTCAACAATTCACCGGAGATTCTATTCAGCATGCTAAGATAAGAATTTAATGAAAAATGAAATTTATTAAAATAGGAAAGTAAGGACTGAAACTATCACTATATATAGAATAGGTAGTCATCTAAACAGAAAATCAAAGATAACCCATAGAGAATTTATTAGAATTGATAAGCAAGTTCAGCAGATTGAGTAAAGATGAGATCAATATGTTAGAATCTATTGCATTTCTATCAGTAACAATATTAAGTCTAAGAAAAGAGTGCTGATATACAACTTTGGCATTGTACTGATGTCTACATGCCAGTTTCATAAAGTAACTGCTAATTTGGTACAGATTACGTATCTGGATTTTATATCCATAGCTCCTGTGTATCTTGAAGCAGGTAATTCCTGCTCCTCTAAAATCTCAGTATTCACATCTATGAAATGTGGTTTTCATAAGTAATTTAAACATTTACTAAAAATTAACTAAGATGATAAAATCTGCTCTCAGTAAATTTTAGTTTATTTATCTGTAAGGAGAGATTATCAGTCTGATTCAAATGGTGAAGCGTCAGGGAATCATAGTGACCTTTGAGAGACACCATGAAATTCTGACATATACAACTCAATCTTGTGAACTAGAAGCAGTTCTAATGAAACTAAATATGGCATATATTTGCAATATACAACCACAACCACACATGTGAATAACGAATTTCCAAATTATTTCACTAGTCTGCATTTGCTGCCACTTCAATAAACTTTATCATCTGCTCGCATTCCCAGCAGCCAGTATGAGAAAAATTTATGGACGGAATTAATAAGATTGAAAAATTCCCATCTATTAGTCTAACTATTCTCCCCTGTGAATTGAAGAAAAAGCACCAATATTGAAGTCTACTTGAAAAACCCTCAATTAGTCTTGCGGGGGGAAATCCCTAGGGTGCAAAGCAAACAGAACATAGAAGAGGAAATCATAGTGGTTCTGCTTAGCAGAATGAAAACATCTTCAAACATTCCTACCAGTCTAATCAACATGACAAATGTCTTTAAAAGGTCTCTGACTTACTTCTGAGAAATTCTTTTTATCAGGTACTAGGTCAGACATTTCTTCATGTAAACCCAGAACTGCTGTTTTAAAATCCAAATCAGAGAAGATTTGAAATACATCCTGTAAAATACATTTTAAATGGCATAGATACAGAACACATTCAAATACTGAGTTATACCAAGTGGGAATCAGAAAAACTACTCCTTAAATTGGAAATCCACAGGCATTCTAGATTTTATTCTATACATATTTTCATTAATTTCCAAAGATCCTTGTAAATGAAGCCTGCTGGTGCCTAGACTTTCCAATTATGAATTAAGATGAATTCGCTACTCAAAGTAAATAAATGTTCCCAACCACCTTTCCCTCACACACTGAATAAGCCTTATTAAGTTAAGATCAGAATTTTCTCTTTACCAACGTTATTTGGGAAGTTATTGTTTAATTCAAAAGCATTTACTTGAGGACCTAGTAGGTTAAATCCCTAATGTACACTGTAGATGCAGGAATGAACAAAATAATTAACATAGTTGATTAATGGATGTGTAGTTTAATATCAGTTAATGGTATTATAAAAAGGAAATTAATCAGTGTATGAAAGTACAATTATGAATGATTCCATTTAAGATAGAGTGGTAAAGGAAGACCTCAACAAAGAGTGACATTTGAACAAGGATCTGAATGAAGTTAGAGAATGAGACCCTGAGAAAGGAAGGAATGTCAAGTGCAAAGGCCAAGAGGTAGGAACATATTTGTTGTGCAAGAGGAAGAGCAAAGCACCAGTGTATGTTTTGAGATTAGTAAAAAAAAAAGAACTAGTAGGAGAGAATGAGGTCAGAGAAATAGCCAGAGGCCATAAAATAAAGGGCTTTATAGGCCATGATAAAGACTTTATATTTTATTCTGAGTGATTGGAAACCACTGGGAGGTTTTGAAGTTGGGAATGACAAACACTGACATATTTTTATAAGGGTCATCCTGGAAGTTCTAGAATGAGCTGTAGAGAGATAAGAATAAAAGGTGGAGGGCAATGGGAAGCTATGGTAGTAATCTAGCTGAGAGGTCTTGGTGTCTGGAATCTGGAATGTATCAATGATAGTGATTAGATGAGTGAGTGCCTGTGTTAGTCTGTTCAGACTGCTATAACAATATTATACACTGGTGGCTTATAAACAACAAAAAATCATTTCTCACAGTTCTGGAGGCTGGGAAGTCCAAGGTCACGGTTGGCAGATTTGGTATCTGGTGAGGGCTCATTTCCTATTTCATATACAGCTATCCTCTTGCTGTGTCCTCATATTACAGAAGGGTTGAGGGACTTCTCTAGGGTCTCTTTTATAAGAACACTAATTTCATTCATAAAGGTTCCACCCTCATCTCCAAACCAAGTGCCCCACCATCATATTGAGGGTTAGGATTTCAATATATGAATTTGGGAGGAACACAAACATTCAGTCTATAATAGTGCCATTTATTGTGATGGTAAATATTCACTGAGATGGAAAACACTGGAGAAGGAACATATTTGGGGGAGGGAACAATCTAGGATTCATTTTGAGATCTTTATTAGAAATCCAAGAATAGACAACAGATATGAGACTAGAATTCAGGGGAAGGTTGGAGCTGGAAACAATAGGAAGGTATTAGCTGGTAAATTGTATTTAAAGCAATGAAATCATCTATAGAATCTAGGTAGAGAGGAGAAGGTATATGAGGATTGACTCTGGAGCATTGTGACATATAGAAATACGGAACAAGAAAACAGTAGATTCAGAACAGGCAGCCATTAATGGAAGCAAAACTGGTACTGGGAGCCAAGTGAAGAAAGAAAGTGTTTCATGAAAGAGGAAATGATCAATTTTGACAGATAAAGCTAAGAGCTCAAGAAATATTTTTTCCTCAAGTACTTGTAAATCAAGGATAGACATTGGATTTGGAAATGTGGAAGGGACTTAAAAAGGCACATTTCAGTGGAGTTCTTATGAGAAAAAAAAAACATGGTTAGTGGATTCAATGAACAGTTGGAAGGAAAGAAGTGAAGGTTGCATCGGCAATATTTTCCAAGACTTTGGCTGTAAATGGAATGATGAAATGATGAGGGAATGTTAAAACAAGGGAGATTTTTTATGATTGAAGCTATTTATAACAGCATGTTTGTGAGCTGATGAAAATGACAGCAAAATAGATGCTATAAGAGAAAAGAGAGACAGTTACAAAGGCATTGTTCTTGAGGTGGTGAAAAAGGCATAGAATAAGAGCCAGTCAGTTTATCTATTATAACTGGAGAGAAGGCAGAATATATGGGTACAGATGTAATGAGATTGGAAAATGTGGTGGTGAAAGATGTGGAAGTTAAAACTTGTCTAGAGATTTTTCAATGAAAAAAGAGGTAGTTATCAACAAAAAGTAGGAAGTGGGAAAAAGGTATTGGAATTTTGAGGCAGGAGGCAACAGTGTGACATAGTCATGTTAGATAATGGAAGTATGACTTGACCTTTGGGAACTATAATAATAGGACTTCCAGGCAGCACTGAAAGTCTATGTGTGGCTCGTGGTCATACATCTAAAATTAGCCCACCTGCATACCTTTTTCTACTTATGTTCAGAAATTAAGGTGCAGGCATGCAGGTATCAAGATAGATTTAAACCAAGTTTGAGATTTTGTCTATGATTACAAGTTATCCTGGTCCAATTTATAATATTTCTCTTGAGGCCACATAGGAAGCAACAGAGTGCAAGAAGTTCAGTGATTTGTGAAAGAAGGGGTGGCTAGAGATAAAGCTGAGAAAATAGATACCTCCAAGAAGGACAAAACATTTCATTCATTCCTTACACTTTTTTATATGAATCAGTCTTTCAATAATCCACAAGTTTTGTGATGGATCTTGATTACTGGATTTTATTTCCAGTCTCCTTATAATTTAACTAGAGGCCCAGCGCACAAAATTCATGCCTGGCCTGTGATCAGGGCCATCTTCCCCGGCTGCCTGCAGCAGGCCCTGCCCCCTGCTACCACCCAACCCCAGTTCCCTGTTCGCCATCAGGTGATCAGAGCCTGACAGCTGGGGGAAGGGACCAAGAGGTCAGCTGTTCCTGCCCACTTGGTGGCCCTTCCCTGACCACAGGTTACCCTCTGTGTGTGGAGTGACTAATGGGGCATGGGCCTTGGCCCGGTGCTGCCCATGTCACCTGCCAACACTCCAGTTTTCTGTTTCCCGTTGGGTGATCAGAGCCTGCTGGCCAGGGAAAGGAAACAAGAGGTGGTCAATGTGCCTCAGAACAACTGGTTGAGTGGTCCTTCTGGTTGTTCCGCCGTTATGGTCAATTTGCATGTTGCCTTTTTATTATGTAGGATAGAGGCCTGGTGCACCAGTGGGGCTTGGTCGGCCTGCCCCCATGAGGGCCCCAGATAGGGGTGTGGGTCCCCACTGGAGGGTAGAGCCAGCCAGGGCCAGGGGCCACAGGGGGTTTGCAGGCCAGCTATGCCCCCATTCCGGGTGGGGATCCACACTGGGTACAAGGACTGCCTGGGAGAGGGGCCAAGGGCAGTTTCAGAGAAACCACATGCCTGATTGGGGTGGAGATTCCTGCTGGGGGGCAGGACAGTGGTCATTCTACTCTTTGGTTGTTCTGGTCATTCTGCCATTTTGGTCATTGGGCTTTTATTATATAAGATAAGCTATCCCCACCAAAAATCCCAAGAGGAAGAAGAGGCACAAAATAAGCAGACATCTGGATATAGGCTTAACTGTATGAGAAGAGAAAAGCTAATGGCAGGAGAAGGCAGTATCACTCAACAACCCATGAGGTCTTTGGCTGTTACCCAGAGCACCTCTCTCCTCTTCCTTTTCAGGTGGGTCATAATCTTATTTTTATCAGGTACTAGGTCAGACATTTCTTCATTTAAACACAGAACTTATATATAGAGTAAGGAAAGGAAAGCCAAGCAAGGAAACGTAACTGTCCAAATGGATACTAACAGATTTTTATGGGTTTGGAGAGTGGCATTTATAGAATTTTTACCTTGTGATCTATTTTTCAAGTTAGTTTGGGGACATTTTCTAAGGCAATCTTTAAACAAAAATCAATTCAGCAGAAAATCTCTCTCTGTGGAAACATAAAGAAAGTTTTTGTCTGTATCTGAAGTTGTGTGTGTGTGTGTGTGTGTGTGTGTGTGTGTGTGTGTGTGTGTGTGTTATGATAGCAGTCATGGATTCCAGCAAAGGAAGCTGTTGGAAATAGCTTGTGGCATAAAATTCTGCACCCTGCCCTACATACTCCAGCACAGCTCTCTGTGAATTCTCCAGAAAGCGCTCTGTGTGTGAAAGGCTCGCTTTTTCATACTCTACACATTGGCAGCTGTTTTGCACACTGGAAGCTGTTTTGTTGAGTTTTGTAACTATACACATGATGACAGCAGCCTAAACATCTTCCCATGTTTTCTAGTTCTTCCTTAGAGAAAATTTATAATGATCATATACAGAATTTAGGTTCTTAGTGGAGACTTGCATGGTTCATATTATAAGAAACCATGTTATGTTGGGCCTTAGAAACCACATTAATGAGCTTGGGCTTTATCCTAAAAATAACTATAAAGGGGAAAATAATGGAAGTAATTTTTTGGCTTAAAACAGTATAGATCTGTTGATTGGGTTGCTCTGTTGGTCTTACTTAGACTCACTTCTGAAGGGGCATTCTGATGAAAGATTGGCTATACAAGTAGGTCTAAAATGGCCTCAGTGGTATGCCTGGCAGTTGGTGTTGGCCTTTTATTCTCCATATAGGCTCTCATCCTTTAGTAGGTTAAACTGGTTTCCTCACGTGGTAGTCTCAGGACAGTATCCAAGGTGCCGAAGGTGCAAATTGCAAGGTCTCTAAAGCCTAGGCTTTAGAACTCACAAAATGTTACATCTGCCATATTCTGTTGGTCAAAGCAAGACACAAGTCCAGGACAGATTCAAGGTGGTGGAAACTGAAACTCTCAGTGGGAAGAATGGCAAAGTTATATTGCAAAAGGCTAGTCATACTGCTATAAGAAGACTTTGTGACCATTACAAAGTATACCACACCAAAAAGAACCAGAAAACCAGGAATCCCAGGAAACCTACTTTGGCAAATATAATTCTAGGCTGAGTAAATGTTCTCCCTTAAGAAGTTGTCTGCTGGAGAAACCAAGATGGCAGCATAGGTGCACACCTAAACTGCTGCCTTGCACAACAATTTCAAAAATACAACTAAAAGACAGAACAGACATCATCCAGAACCACAGGAAAGCTAGCTGAGTGGGAATTCTATAACTAGAAGGAAAGAGGGGGGCTCACAGAGACCCAAAAGAGCTGCAAAAAGCTGAGGTATGGAGATGCACACGTGGAGAGAGCGGGCAGCGGTGTGCATGGCTGGCTTCTTCTGGTGGGAGGGAGATGGAGACTCCTGACTGCACTGAACCCCTTATTCTATTGCACTGAACCCAACTTTGAGCAAGACTCAAATGCGGGGAGTCTGGACTGTCATGAAAAGGGAGGAGTACATGGAAATTCAAGGGAGCTGTGAAAGGGCAAAGGTCTAGGAGTGTGCACACCACTGCGCGAAGAGAGAATGGACTGCTGATTGTGACTCTGGCTTTCTCTAGTGGGTGGGAGACAGAGCCTCCCAACTGCCCTGAACTCTGCTTCTGACTGCACTGAACCCCAGTTTCAGGTGAGACCCTGGGGACCCAGACTCATATGGGTCCCAGAGCACAAGGGAACCAGAAAAGCAGAAGTCTAAAGGCACACGTGCATGTACACAGAGAAGGCTGCAGCAATTACTGAGAGACACTTGAGACTCAAGGGCCATGTAGGGTGGGGCTGACTGGAAGTCAAGGCTGTCTGCTCAGCCCTGAGACTCCACCCCATCCAAGCTCAACAGAGAGGCTTTTGAAGTTTTGCAAGTCTTGTATCATAAGGCTGACTCCAGCACAGAAGTTCTCCTGGCATAGAGAAAATGCAGAGACAAAGGAACAGATCACAAATGAAAGAAATGGAGAAAAACAAATGGCTATAGAGTTCAAAACCCCGGTTATAAGGTTTTCAAGAATTTCCTAGAAAAGATGGAGAAATTTAGCAAGACCCAAGAGGAGATGAAAAAGGACCAACTAGAAATTAAACATACATTGACTGAAATAAATATTATGCAGAGACCTAACAACAGACTAGAGGAAGGCAAGAATCAAGTCAACGATTTGAAATACAAAGAAGCAGAAAACACTCCACTGGAAAAGCAAAAAGAAAAAGAATCCAAAAATGTGAAGATAGTGTAGGGAGTATCCAGGACAACCTCAAACATACCAACATCAGAATTGTGGGAGTGCCAGAAGAAGAGAGAGGGCAAGATACTGGAAACTATTTGAAGAAATAATGACTGAAAACTTCCCCCACTTGGTGAAAGAAATAGACTTACAAGTCCAGGAAGCACACAGAACCCCATATAAAAGGAATTCAAAGAGGACCACACCAAGACACATCATAATTAAAATACCAAGAACAAAAGACAAAGAGAGAATATTAAAAGCAGCAAGAGAAAAACAGTTAATTACCCACAAGGGAGCCCCCATACGATTGTCAGCTGATTTCTCAACAGAAACTATGAAGGCCAGAAAGGAGTGGCAAGAAATATTTAATATGATGAATAGCAAGAACCTACAACCAAGATTACTCTACCCAGCAAAGCTATCATTCAGAATTGAAGGGCAGATAAAGAGCTTCACAGATAAAAAAAAAAAATCTAGAGGAGTTCATCAATTCCAAACCAGTATGAAATGCTGAAAGGTACTCTTCAAGAAGAGGAAGAAGAAGAAAAAAGTAAAGATAAAAATTATGAACAACAAATACATATCTATCAACAAGTGAATCTAAAAATCAAGTGAATTGAAAATCTGATGAACAGAATAAACTGGTGAATATAATAGAATCAGGGGCATAGAAAGGGAGTGGACTGACAATTCTCAGGGGAAAAGGGGTGAGAGGGTGCAGGGAGAGACTGGACAAAAATCATACACCTATGGATGAGGGCAATGCAGGGGGAGGTAAGGGCAGAGGGAGGGGTGGGAGCTGGGTGGAGGGGAGCTATGGGGGAAAAAAGAGGAACAAATGTAATAATCTGAACAATAAAGATTTATTAAATAAAAAAGAAGTTGTCTGCCAAGTAAAGTACATACATAAGATTATTTAATTTCATTTTATTATCATATTGTAGTCCTGGGTCACTATCACTGAAGTTATATGTGCTCTTTAAGTTAGTTACCTTACTTTATAAATTGCCCGTGGGTTTTTGGTATAACTTCAATAGTTCCTTGTTCATTTTTATAAGCTGAGAACCAAAAAGGCTCATTTTTAATATACTTATTTTCTTTTCCACTGTATTAGCAGCAGAGCAGAACTGTGGTGGTCATATACAGCATCATTGGGGGAGATACCTTCATGCAAAGTAGTTAATGGTTCTGTCTCCCAGCTGCACAGACCTGCCTGAATGCATATTCTGCCTTCAGTCCAGGCCCAGGTCCTGAAACTGTCCTTATACTAGTAGATATGCTGAAGTATTTTGCTATAGGATCCTTTCTAGGATCAGAAATGGAGATAGAGACTGCAATGCTTGGAGAAATTGCATTCATGAACATCTTTGCATTGGATATCTTTAAGAAGATGATTTTTATATAACTTCATTTGAGGTTCACAGTCACCCCTTTTCCTTCAGTTTATGGTATCTTCCATTAACCAAGTTTCTTTTTTTTCCATTTTTTTATAGTTAAAAGTATTACAAATAGTAGTACATATGTTTCCTTTTTTTTTACCTCCTATTGACCTCCCCTGGGCCTTCCTTACCCCCAGTACATGCCCTCAGGTGTCTTATATCCATTGGTTATGCTTATATGCATGCATACAAGTCCTTCGGTTGATCTCTTACAGCCCTCCCTCCCCAAACCCCCCTGCCTTCCCGCTGTAGTATGACAGTCTGTTCATTGCTTCTTTGCCTCTCTATCTGTTTTTTCCTCCCTGATTATTTTCTTTAAAAACATCTTGCCTCGGTAGGCTAGAAATAAACCTATAAGAACAAAAAATGTTTGAGTCCCAATTATAAGTTTCAATCTGTAGTTGTGCTACTCCAGGTATCAAAGAAAATCCATAACCAACTGCGTGAGCTTGATGACATACTGTAGCAGATGCTAAAGAGTGGCTCACTCTTCCATTCTCACCTTTTTCTGCTGTGTCTTTCTGTAATTCAAAACTAAAAAATACCCTTGCAGCTAAGATTCTGAATGTGATTTGTGCTCCACCAATCAGATGTTCTTGGGCGTGAAACTTGAATGGGGAACAGAGTTAAGTGGGAAGAGAGGCAGCATATATAAGGCACTTCTGATACTGATGTGCATTGTGATGTGGGTTACAGGATTCTGGGATTGACAGCTGTGACTTCTGGATTCTGCAGCAGCTCCCTTGGTAGTGCAGTTCCTTGAATCTCAGTCTAGAATTTGTTTTCTCATTGCTGATGTCAGGCATGGAGTCATGGGTTCCACTGCATGAGAGGAGAGAAGAGAGTAGGAGAAGGGAGAATCACCCAATAAAATAACTCAGGAGGTCTTTAGCTATACTCCAGGACATTGCTCCAATTTCTGTTTTTTTTGGGGGGGGCACAGAGCTGGGTGGAGAAGTGTATAGAGATTTGTAGGGGCAAATGGAAGTATATCCAGCAAAATAATTAGGTCTAATGACCCAGCCAGCCCTTTGGTTTTAGCTGGTCTTATAGCTGCTCTCACTACCATCCATTGTAGGAGGAAGCTTGATCTTAAATAAACAGTCCTTTGTAAAACATGCTGGTCACTATGCTATAACATTTACGTATCTTGTTTTGGTTAGATAACTTTATAAAATTAATATTATTATCACAAAATTATATATGAGCAAATTGACACCTTGAAGGAAATTGGAAATGATAGAGTTTGAAGTTAGATTTGTGCAGTTCTAACGCCTAAGTTCTTTCTAGTAAGTCATGCTATGAGAGAGAGAAAATTAAATACTAAATCCTATTCACTAAGATTAATAGCATCATAAACATGCCCATTTTCATTTATTTTTTGCCAGTAACCTTTATCTTCAGAAATAATTGACACTCAAAGCATGGTTTTGAAGATTCATCATTTTAACAGTTTTAAAACATTTTACAAACTTGTTTACATTCAACAAACTTGTACAGATTCTACGGTTTTCAACAAATATATTGATAACCTTAGTACATTCATTTATTGCATTCAATTTAGTTTTAAATCATGTTATAACAGAGGTATTTAGGCAAGTAAATACATTTGTACCTGGGAAGTAGGGTAGGTCACTCTTTCCAAGACTAATAATTTTATTTCTAAAATATACATATCTACCTATATATTAAAAAAGGCAGTGACTGTAATAACTGAAGGCATTACACCGGAAGTCAGTCCTGCAGTCAGTGCTGGGTTGCCTTGGTGAACCAGCAGTGACTGCTGAGGGAGCTGTGGATCAGGCCCAGAGCGAGGCCTGGAGAGAGAAGCAGGATCTGATCTGTAGTCTCCATGGCAGCTGTTGATCAGCCCTTGCCTCTCTCTCTCTTTCTCTTTGGGCCTCCATGGGAGCTGCTAATCAGCCCCACCTCTCTAATCGGGCCCAGAGATAGGTCCAGGGACTGGCATAGAAACCGACCAATCAGAACCAAATCTGGGTGGACTGTGAGGAGCCATGGCTGCCTAGGAGGTAGAGCTTTTGATGTTGATTGGCATAGAAACCAACCAATAAGAACCTAATTTGGGTGAACTATGAAGGCAGAACCTAAGGTGGGGGCTAAGGAGGGGTTTTAAGGCATTTGGGGGTGAGATCAGGTTGGCAGGGGAGGGAAGTCTGGGGCAAGATCAGGCCAGCAGGGGAGAGCCATTGGGGGTGAGATCAGGCCAGCAGGGGAGGGCAGTCAGGGGCCATCAGGCAGACAGAGAGGTTAGGGGCAATCAGGTAGGCAGGCCAAGGCAGTTAGAGGTGATCAGATAGACAAGCAGGTGAGTGGTTAGGAGCCAGCGGTCCCAGATTGTGGGAGGGATGTCCAACTGCCGGTTTTGGCCCTATTCCACAGGGATCAGGCCTAAAACGACAGTCAGACATCCCCCAAGGGGTCCCTGATTGGCGAGGGTGCAGGCTGGGTTGGGGGAATACCCCCATACACGAATTTCATGCACCAGACCACTAGTATATATATAAAAGCCTAAGCAAATGTTACGACTGGTCTACTGGACTACCAGATGACTGGTTGCTATGATGGGCACTGACGGCCATGGGGCAGACGCTCAATGCAAGAGTTGCTCCCTGGTGGTCAGTGTGCTCCTATGGCTAACCTGCTGTGGCTGGCCAACCTCCCGCTGTCGCTTCCTTTGAAAGCCCGGCAATCCTTCCCCCCGATTAGCCCTGATCTGCCCCTTTCCCCAACCAGGCCGAGCAACCCCACCTATGCACAAATTCGTGCACCAGGCCTCTAGTTTTAACATAATGAACTTTTAATTGATTTTTCAATTGTTTTTAATAATCTAGATCCTTATGAAGAACCTTATTATCATAATAAAATAAAATATTTACCTTTGTAGGATCAAATTAGCTTCTTACATTAGTGTTAACAATGTATTGGTAAAAAGTAAAATGTTCTTGTTAAAAAAGTATGAGATGGAATTTTTCTGGTTTTCTTACCAGATGGATTGTGGTGTGTGTGTGTGTGTGTGTGTGTGTGTGTGTGTGTGTATGTGTGTGTTTCTAGCCACCTAGGCACCTTTTTACAGGGTGATTTTCCCTAGTTTCCTTATTTGTAATTTGAAAATTATACACTGTCTTTTTGTGGCTCCTTTGTAATTTGCTTAACAATTGTGAGTTTAAATAACTTTTAAAAAAAGATTATTAAATAGTTGACTGACACTGATGGGCTAGAGTTTTTAGAAAAGATGCAAAACCATAAAAGTAGCTTATTTTTTTCTTCAAAAAGAAATCACATAGAAGTATTTCCAGTTGCCTTTACAGAAATCTATATATCAGCATTAGTCTTTAGGTGCCTTGCTGTTTCTTGGTCAGACGAACATTTTTCTATTTTTGTTGATAGCATGAATCACCATTATACCAAATGTATTCTTTGATTAGTCTTACTCTGTTTATCTTAGATCCTGAATATCTTTCAACTATTTCTTTAGAAAATGGAAATCTACTGTTGGTCAGGAAAAAAATTATTTTTCTGACCCGTCTCTTAAAAAGTGTACTTCCTCCAAGGGCCATTGAATTTCTTAAAGCTGTCCACAGTACTCTCAGGAGATGTCAGGCAGCTCGCATCAAGAGATTTGCAGCCCTCGCTGGTTTGGCTCAGTGGAAAGAATGTCAGCCTGCAGACTGAAGAGTCCCAGGTTCGATTCTGGTCAAGGGCATGTACCTCAGTTGCTGGTGGCACTAGTTGTGGTATGTGTGAAGGCAAAAAATTGCTGTATCTCTCTCTATCTCTTCCTCTGCCTTCCACTATCTTTAAAAAGAAAACATCAATAGAAAAATATCCTCAGGTGAGGACTGACCAAAAAGAAAAGGGGGGGGGGATGACTAGAGAGATTAGCATATTTACTATGATACACATGGAGCCTTTTAAAATAAACATCAATGTGCCACCTTTATTAATACATACCTTGTGGAAATTAAGGCACCATGAAAACCTTGCTCTTCATCTCAGATGGTAATTTTGTGAATAATATGATTCTCAAAGAAGATGACCAAAATATTCAAGTAAAATACAGTGGTACCTCGAGATAAGAGTTTAATTCTCTGTAACCTTGAGGCGTGGGAAACTATGGGATGCTCGAGTCTTGGTAAACTGGTGGGTCGTGTGCAGCCGGCCGATCCGCACGATGACTCCTATCTCAAATGGTGCTCGTATTTCAAAGCAAAAATCGCTCACTCGAAGGCTCGTATCTCAAAAATCTCATATGTTAGGGCACTCGTATCTCGAGGTACCACTGTAGTCCTTTCTCATCATATTATAGTAACAAAAGAGGAGTAAATATGGCTGTCTGTTTTTCCTAACCCTTTCAAAACCTAAAATGTAGAGGCAATGTTTGCTTTCGATCTTAATTGAAGGTTGTGAATTATGCATGACCTGGCTAAGGGTGTCCATCATTCAGTATCAGGACACTAGAAATAGGAATAGAAAATAACCTTAGCTTTTCTTAAAGAGCAAACCTAAAGTCCAAATGGGTATTGGTCCTTAACATTATGTTTGTAAATGAAGGCTACATTTTACGTTATTAAGCATAAAGTCCCTTATGCCTCAAGTCTTTGTCCTTTTTCCCTCAGGCAGGGCAGAACAATGGGAATGGGGAGCCAACATCGCTGTATGAAATATTTTTGGAAACAAATGTTTTTCAGTGCTTTTGTTCGATCCTCAATGAGGATTAATCAGGCTATTATAATAATGGGCTGAGTATAATGGAATAGGCATGGGTTTTGGAGTTAACCAAACTGCTGAAGTACCAGCTTGCCACTGGTTAGATGAAAACGGAAACATCCACTTCTGTGATGTGTCCTCTCTTCCTCTGGATTCCAGCCACACTGGCCTCCTTGCTGTTGTTTAAGTATACACTAAACATTCTCCTCCCCACTTGGCCTTCGCTGTGCTGTTCTCTCTGCCAGAAATACTCTTTGCTCAGGTATGTCATGGCTTATTCTCTCAGTTCACTCAGAGCTATTCAAATGCTATCTCTGCAAAGTGGCCTTCCCTGACCTTTCTAAAATAGCTCCGACTTTAATTCCTCATCCTGCTTTATTATTTGTCATAACATTTGACCACTCGATATTACATTGAATCGTATTGTATTATATTAGTGTATATTCTATTACATCATACTGTCATATCTACTTATATAAATTATAAAACTATTTCTTTTCTATCTCCTTTACTGTAATCTAAGTTTCATGAGGTCAGGTCATTTGCTTGTCTTATACTCTGCTCTATCTTCAGTGCCTTAAAGAGTGCAGGCAAATAGCAAATGCACAAAAATATTTGTTAAATGGATCAATGAAAGTTTGAATAATATTAATTTTGTTGTATTACAGGATTTCTTTAGAAAACTAAATAAGACTGTTTATAAATAACAGCAGTAGATGTTCAATCAATGTGAGTGCAATAATGTATAATCCCCTTTATGTTTACATAAAGATGGTAAACCTATCCTATCCAATAAAGAGGGAATATGCTAATTGACCATCACTCCGTCACAAAGATGGCTGCACCCACAGCTGAGGCCAAGTTCCCATAAGGATCCTTAACGAGCAATCAGCAGGGAACTGAGGCTATACCTTCCCCCACCTCCACCCCTGTGGGATTTGACAGGGGACCTCAGGCAATGCCTCCTGCCCCAATGCCAGGCTAGGGGACCTGAGGCCATGTCCCCCTCACAGCGGGGCTTGATGGGGGACCTCAAGGTGCACTTCCCATCCTGGTGCTGGGCTAGGAGACCTCAGGCTGCTCCCCCTGCCCCAGCGTCAGGCTGGGGGACCTCAGGCTGTGCCCTCCATCAAGTGGGGCTTTACAGGGGACTTCATGCCCCCCACCCTGGCACAGGCCAGGGGACCTCAGACCACACCCCCGCCCAGCAGGGCTTAACAGGGGATCTCTGGCTGTGCCCCTTTCCCCAGCACCAGGCCAGGGGACCTGAAGCTGAACCCCTCTCTGCCTGGCTGGGCTTGACAGAGGACCTCAGGCCATGCCCCCCACCCAGTGAAACTTGATAGGAGACCTCAAGGTGCACCCCCAGTGCTGGGTTGGAGGAACTCAGTCCTCGCCTCCACCCATGGGGCTTGACAGGGGACCTCAGGCCATGCCCCCCACCCAGGAGTGCTTGTCAGGGGATCTCAGACCATGTCCCCCACATGGTAGGGCTTGATGGGGGACCTCAAAGCATGCCTCCTGCCCCATCTGGGCTGGAGTACCTCAGGCCATGACCCCTGTCCTGGCACTGGACCAGGGACTGAGGCTATGCCCTGCCCAGCAGGGCTGGACAAGGGTGGGACTGGCCGGGTCTGGATCTAGCCCAGTGTTGGGGGGTCAGCCGGGTCTGGGTCTCATGCAATTTTGAGGTTCATGTGGATGGGCAGGGACTTGACTCTGGGTCTTGTCGTGTGCCCCAGACTCTGACAGGAGGAAAGTTTTCATATACATTTTACTAATTTTCTTTGATCTCTGACACTTCTATTATAGAGAAAGGGCAAATAGCAATAATAAATTATTTCCTCTAATTAATCCCCTTTAATGTGCATGAATTTTGTGCACCAGGTCACTAGTATGTCTATATAAAATGCTCCACAAAACAAGTGTTTTAAACTTAGCACCACAATAGTGAGAGGTATTTTTTTTGTAGTGACACATACACAAAACATGAGATCTACCTTCTTAAATGAAGTATATAGCACAATACTTCTAATTATATGTACACTGTTGCACAGCAGGTAAACAAAACATTTTCATCCTGCATGACTGAAACTCTATGTCCATTGAACAGTAACCCCCATTTTCCCCATCCTTTATCCAATGGCAGCCACCATTCTACTTTTTGCCTTTATGAGTTTAACTATAGTCATCCTTTGGTATCTGCAGGGGATTGATTCCAGGATCATTATAGGATACCAAAATTTTCATATAACATACACACATCCTTCCATACATTTTAAAACTTCTCTATACGTATAATACCGAATACATTAAAAATGTTCTATGTAAATAGTTGTTACGTTGTATTGTTTAGGGAATAAAGAGAAGAAAAACAAGTCTAACATTGTTCAGTACAGACAACCATCACAGGCCTAACTATATAGCAAATGTCAATGACATAATATTTTCCTAGAACAGTACAACCTCCCAAACCTGAATCAGGAAGGATCAGAAAACCTGAAAAGGCCAATAACAACTGATGAAATAGAATCAATAATAATAATAATAATAATAATAATAATAATAATAAAACTCTCTGCAAACAAAAGCCCTGGTCTGGACGGCTTCACAGAAGAGTTTTATCAAACATTCAAAGAAAAATTAACACCTATACTCCTCAAACTATTTCAAAAAATCCAAGAGGAAAGAACACTTTCTAGCTCTTTTTAGTAGGCCAGCATTACCCTAATCCCAAAACCAGGTAAAAACACTACAATGAAAGAGAATTACAAGACAATAACCATGATGAACATACTAGTAGATGCTAAAATCTTCAATAAATCGAAACCAGCAATATATTAGAGAGATCATACTCCATGATCAAGTGGTATTTATTCCAAGGCTGCAAGGCTGGTGCAATATTCATAAATCAATAAATGTGATAGATCACATAAACAAATTGAAAGACAAAAATCACATGATCATATCAATTGATGCAGAAAAAGCACTTGACAAAATCCAACACCCATTTTTATCAAAACTTTCAGCCAAGTGGGAATAGAAGGATTATACCTCAACATGATAAAGGCCATATATGACAAACCTACAGCCAACGTCATACTCAATGGGTGAAACTAAAACCATTTCCCTTAAGAACTGGAACAAGATGGCTGTCTGCTTTCAGCATTCTCATTCAACATAGTACTGGAAATCCTAACCACAACGTATCTACTAATAGGAATATGGGCTATTTCCAGAACTTAGTTATTGTAAATTGTGTAGCCATGAACACAGGGGCACATATATTTTTTTTTTCTGATTGGTGTTTTGGGTTTCTTAGGATAAATTCCAGCAATGGGATCACTGGGTCAAATGGCAGTTCCATATTTAATTTTTTTTATATTTTATTGATTTTTTACAGAGAGGAAGGGAGAGAGATTGAAAGTCAGAAACATCGATGGGAGAGAGACATCAATCAGCCGCCTCCTGCATACCCCATAGTGGAGATGTGCCTGCAAGCAAGGTACATGCCCCCAACCGGAATCGAACCTGGGACCTCTCAGTCTGCAAGCTGATGCTCTATCCACTGAGCCAAACCGGTCTCAGCCATATTTAATTTTTTGAGGAAACTCCATACTGTTTTCCATAGTGGTTGCACCAGTCTTCATTCCCATTAGCATTGTACTAGGGATCCCTTTTATTCACATCCTCACCAACACTTGTTTGTTGATGGTAGCTATTCTGGCAGGTGTGAGGTGACACCTCATTGTGGCTTTAATTTGCATCTCTCTGATAATTAGTGAATTTGAGTATAAATGTATATGAGCATAAAGCTTTTTTCTCATTCAGGCTATTGTCTTCATTTATTCCCATTAGTAGATACGTGGATAAAAAAAAGTCATGGTACATTTGCACCATGGAATACTATGCAGCTGAAAAAAAGAATGACCTCTTACCCTTTGAGACAGCATGGAGGGACCTGGAAAGTATTATACTAAGCCAAATAAGCCAGTCAGAGAAAGACAATTATCACATGATCTCACTCATATGTGGAATCTAATGAATAAAGTATACTGATATGCAAAATAGATCCAGAGACATGGAACAGACTGATGAATCTCAGAGGGAAGGTGAGGTGGGTGAGGAGAAATTAATCAAAGAACTTACATGCATATATGCATAACTCATGGACACAGACAATAGTGTGGTGAAAACCTGGGCTCAGATGGGGGGGTGAGTGCAGGGTGGAGGGGAACAGTGAGGGGAAAATGGGACATCTGTAATACTTTCAACAATAAAGATAAATTAAAAAGCCATGAGCACAATGGCTTTCCATTTATTTCTATTTTGTTTAATTTATTTCAGCAGTGTTTATTGGCATTCACTGTATGTCATTCACCTCCTTGGCTATCTTTATTTTCAAATATTTTACTCTTTCTAATGCTATCCTAAATTAGATGATTTTTAAATTTTTTTAATAGAAAGACAACTTATTTTTGTATGTTAATTTTGTATATTGCAACTTTGCTTAATTCATTTATGAGTTCTAAGAGAGAGGAATATTTACAATGCAGAATACTTGTTTCTTTGCAAATCTACCAAATATACTCCAGTGTGGTCTGTTTGTGCTCCCATGTTCTCTATTTAGTCCTTCTTGCCTGCTTCTTCAGGCCCCTAAGATCATGAAAGGCAACTGGCTAAATAGAGTAAAGCTGCTGAGGTGCCAAGGAATCAGCCATAGTTAGGCCTTCCAAGAGAAAGGACAGAATGCAGAAACAGGGGCAGGGTTAACCCTGTCATGACTGAGGATGTGGGTCTAACAATGCTGTTTGGTTATCCTGGGCACTAGTAACTGGGACTGACGTTAGGCAACCCATCTTTCCTAGCAAAACCAGATTTTACAAATCATTGCCTCCATTTCCTCGGTAACAGCCACCATGAATAACACAGCCAGCTACTGTTTTCTTGTAAGTTGCAGGCTCTGGATTACTTCAAAGACATAAAATTCTCAGGCATATTTCCTGAGGGTTCTAAAGTAGCCACACATTGCTTTTTTTGTACTGCATAATGATTCCCTTGGATTAGGGCTATTTTCTACATTTCGTATCAGTTTTTCCAATGTAGTTGATATAAAATACTTTAATTCTCATTTCAAAGGACCATTTAAATTGGGCTTTATTAAAGCTGGGGTTTATATGAGAAAGGTACCCTCTCTTGTCAAATATAATAAGAATTAGAACTATGTATTATGCCAATTGACTTTAAGATGTTTATGCCTTGACACAGTAATTTAATTTATCTACATATGTAAAAGCCTAAGCAACTGTCAGACTGGTAGCTATGACATGCACTGACCACGATGGGCAGGTGCTCCAACTGTTAGCTATGGTATACACTGACCACTATGCTACAGATGCTCAATGCAGGAGCTGCCGAGCTGCAGTGACTTGGCAGCTGTGGTTCTCAGGTGATGCACCCAGAACGAGAGAGGAGGGAGCCCGATTCTGGGGTGTGTCACCAGAGGATCACCCTTTTGTAACCTGGGACCCTTCAGGGAATATTGAAGAGCTGATTTCAGCCTGATCCCCACAGACTAGGCCTAGGGACCCCACTAGTGCACAAATCTATGCAATATAAACTAAAAAAGTAGCCTGAACTAGAAAAAGGTTTTATTATTTTTATTATTTTTAATATATTTTATTGAATTTTTACAGAGAGGAAGGGGGAGGGATAGAGAGTTAGAAATATTGGAGAGAAACATCGATCAGCTGCCTCCTGCACACCTCCTCCTGGGGATGTGCCCACAGCCAAGATACATGCCCTTGACCGGAATCAAAACTGGGACCCTTGAGTCTGCAGGCCAACGCTTTATCCAGTGAGCCAAACCAGTTAGGGCTAGAAAAAGGTTTTATGCTCATATATACTTATTAAAGCACTAATGGTCTAGTGCACAGATTTGTGCACATTGAAAGGAAATTAATTAGAAGGTGGCAGGTGGGGCAGGACTGGGCAAGATGGCCAGACATGCCCTGGAGTCAACCTTCCACAGTCCTTCCCCTGCGGGCCATACTTGGGTCGGTGCCTCAGCTCAAAGGGCATCTGAAGTCACCATAGCTCAGCAGTAAACCAGATTCAGAGCTGATGGTGCCCCAGAAACCCACAGCCAAAGGTGCAATTGTGCATCCCCTTGAGGAATCGGGCTCCCTCCTCTCTGGTTCCAGGGTGCATCACCCAAGAACTGAGAACCGCCACTGCTAAATCACCGCAGCTCAGCAGCTCCTGTGTGGAGTGCCTGCCCCCTGGTGGTCAGTGTGCATCATAGGTACTGGCTGGCTGGATGCTCGGGCGATCACTTAGCCCTTTATATATATAGATTATTTAATGTGGTAAAAAACTATAAACAACCTATGTACTAATACTAGAAGGATGATTCAATTAACTTAAAATTTTGCTCACAAGGAGATGATGATAGAATTGAAAAGTACTTCTTATAATATTAAAAGGAAAGGGCTATTTAAAAGTAGGATATGTAGTGTAATAAAAATTCTTCAAGAAAAATACATAAAAATCTACACACAGGACAACATCTGATGAGAAATATAATATAGCAGTTTTCCCCAACTTTTCATGTATGACAACCCTTATTTTTTTTAAATATATTTTAGTTGATTTCACAGAGGGAGGGAGAGAGAGAGAGAGATAGAAACATTAATGATGAGAGAGAATCATTGATTGGCTCCCTCCTGCATGCCCCCAACTGAGGATCGAGCCCACAACTTGGGCATGTGCCCTTGACCAGAATCAAACTCAGGACCCTGCAGGCCAATGCTCTGTCCACTGAGCCAAACAGGCTAGAGCTATGACAACCCTTCTTATTAAAAACTCATCATAGCCCAGACCTGTTTGGCTCAGTGGATATAGCGTTGGCTTGCAGACTGAAAGGTCCCAGGTTCAATTCCGGTCTGGGGCATGTACCTTGCTTGCAGGCACATCTCCACTATGGAGGCGGCTGATGGATGTCTCTCTCTCTCATCGATGTTTCTGACTTTCTATCTCTCTCCTTTCCTCTCTGTAAAAAATCAATAAAATATATTAAAAAAAAACTCATCATAGACTTCTGCTTCCAGTCAAGATGGAATAACTCTATTCATCTCAGCTATCCTCTTATACCTATGAATTGCTGATCATGACATAAGCATAAGAAGACTCTGAAAGGTGGAAAAAAAGCATATAACCTAGTGACTTTGGGACTGATGGAAAGACACAGTGGTGACGTTCCCTGGGTTTTTAATTGCCTCCCATGTAGCTCAAAAGATAAGGAAGCTTCCAACCCAGAATTATCAAGTCACAGAGAAAAAAAAAACTCAAAGAAAACCCCGTTCCTCTTTTCCAAAGGATTAGGAAAAGGGTGACCTAACAATAGAAAAACCTTTTTAGCACTATCTGCCCTGCTCCCGCCAAACACCGATGGAGAAATCACACTCCGCTAGCTGACAGGTTCGGTGGGACCTCGTTGGGAGCTGAGCTTTTGTCTTTACCCTGCAACAACAAAACAGTGTGAGTCAGCCCCTTGCTTTCCCTCTCCCTGATGTCAGCGGGACCCAGGGGGCAGCTGCAATTACACACCCACTCAGAGACAACAAAGCAGCGAGAATTGGGGCCCCGTATTGGCCAGAAAAATGTCAGCAGGGCCAAGGAGGCAGCTCAGCTTCCACTCCACACATTCGCAATGTGGCCGTGTGAGTAAGATCAGCCTTCCAAATAATTTATGACTTGAACAGGAAATCTCAAAGGAAATTTTAAAAATACTGTAGAACTCAATGCAAATGAAAATGCAACATATCCAGATCTGTGGAACATAGCCACAGCAGTGCCGAGAGAGAAATTTATAGCACTGGATACTTGCATTAGAAAAGAGGACAAATCTCAAGTCAATAATTTAACGTTGTACCTCAAGAAACAACAAAAAAGAACAAAATAAACCCAAAGTAAGCAGAAGAAAGTAAATAATAGGAACAGAAACCAATGAAATTGACAACCAGAAAACAACAGAGAAAAATAATGAAACACAAAGCTGGCTTTTAGAAAATAATGAATGAATAACAGAAAAAAGACAAAAATCACCAATATGAGGAATGAAACAGGGGGCATCATTCTAGATCCAGCAGAGAATTCTATAAAGAAAGTCACATTCATAAACAAATTTTAAAACCTAGGAGATACAGACTAATTACTCAAAAACTACAAATAACCAAAGTAAATCAGGATACATAGATAATATGAATAATCTATAATCATTAAAGAAATACAGTCATAATTTTAAATTTTCCACAAAAGAAATCTCCAGGCCCAGATGGTTTCACCAGATAATTCTACCAAACATTTAAAGAAGAATTAGGACCAATTTGTTCCATCTGTTCTAAAGAATAGAGAAGGGAACATTTTTACACTCATTTTGAGGTTGGTATTACCCTCACATCAAAACCAGACAAAAGCCATGAAAAAAAATTAAAAAATGGAAAACTATAGACAGATATCTCTCATGAACTTAGATGCAAAAATCCTCAACAAAACATTAGCAAGTTAAATCCAGAAATGTGACAAAAAGGACTTATTTCATATATGCAAGGCTGTTTCAGCATTTTCAAAATCTATATAGTCTACCATATCTGCAGTATTAAGGAGAAAAATCATATGATAGTATTAATTATTGCAGAAAAAAGTATTTGACAAACTTCAATGCTCATTCATGGTAAAATCTCTCAGCAAAGTAAGAATATAAGGGAACTTCCTTAACTTGATAGAAAACATCTACAGCCTGGCTGGTGTTGTTCAATGGTTAAGTGTCCACCTATCGATCAAGAGGTCAGGGTTCGATTCCCAGTCACATACCCAGGTTTAAGGCTCAATCTCCAGTAGGGGGTGTGCAGGAGGAGCCAATCAATGATTGTCTCTTATCATTGTGATATTTCTCTCTCTCACTCTCCCTTCCTCCCTGAAATCAATAAAAATATTTTTTAAAAATCTACAGCCAAAACCTGTTAGACTTAGTGGATAGAGTGTCAGCCTGTGGACTGAAAGGTCCCAGGTTCTATTCTGGTCAAGGGCATCTACCTTGATTGCGGGCACATGCCCAGTAAGGGGTGTGCAGGAGGCGGCTGATTGATGTCTCTCTCTCGTCGATGTTTCTACCTTTCTATCCCTCTCCCTTCCTTTCTGTAAAAAAACAATAAAATTATATTTTTTTAAAAATCAGGATGGCCAATTTGCACAGGAACACAAGGATTGGACAGTCAAGCATTGGAAAAAAGTCATGTGGTCTGATGAATCACGTTTTCAGTTGCATCAGCAGATGGCAGAGTGAGAATTTCACGGAAAAAGCATGAAAGCATGCATCCACATGCATGAGTACAACCCTTCACGCTGGTGGGGGCAGTGTTATGTTTGGGGAATGTTTCCCCAGCATGATTTGGGCCCTTTAATTTGTGTGGAACAACGTCTGAAGAGCACAACACACCTAAGTATCATTGCTGATCAAGTTCATCCTATCATGTTGATGGCGTATCCCAATGGAGATGGCTTCTTCCAACAAGACAATGCGTCATGCCACGGTGCTGGTATTATACAGGAGTGGTTTCAAGAACATGAAGGAGACTTTATCTTGCTTATGTGGCCCCCACAATCACCAGATCTCAATCCAATTGAGCATTTGTGGGACAAAGTTAAAAGAGCATCAGGCAGCTGGTTCCAGCACCATCCAATCTCACAGAACTGGACAGTGCTATTCCTCAGGCCTGGTGTCAGATTCCTCGGATCACCTTTCAACATCTCGTGGAGTCAATGCCAGGAAGAATCGCCGCAGTATTGAAAGCAAAAGATGGCCCAACGAAGTACTGATGGGATGGTCATAATAATCTGGCACTCAGTGTAAATTCTTTATTGTTTTAAGTATTACATATGTCTCATTTTCCCCCCATAGACCTATTCCTGGCCATTCCCACCCCCCCACCCAGCACATACCCTCATCCCTCCACGGTCTGTGTCCATTGTTTTTGCTTATATGTATGCATACAAGTCCTTTGGTTGATCTCTTATCCCACCCTCCCACCTTCACCTTCCTTTTCTCTGAGAGTTGACAGTCTTTCCGATGCTTCTGTGTCTCTGAATCTGTTTTTGTTCATTATATTCCACAAATGAGTGAGATCATGTTGCCCTACTGATTTTTGCCAAAAGTACAAAAGCAATTCAATGTAAAAAAGAAATGAATTTTGCCAGCATCATTCAATAAATTATGTTAATATAATTGGGCACCCATAGACAAAAAAAAAATCCTCAGCCTAAACTTTATACAAAAATCAACTAAAAATGCATCATGGACTTACATGCAAGTATAAAACTATAAACATTAATAACTAAATATTGGAAAATCTTTAGGACCTTGGTTTAGGCAAAGAGTTATTAGACTTGATATCAAAAGCATATCATTAAGAGGTAAAATGGATAAATTGTACCACATACAAATGGAAATCATTTTCTCTGCAAAAAACCCGGTGGAGAAGAAAAGTTATTCCAAAGACTGAGATGAAATATAGTGTGGAGCAAAAGTAGGCCTACAGTTGAGATTATGTGAAGCAGAGTTTAATCTTGTATTATTATAATATTTCCATATGAACAAGTGTAAAACTATTTTTGTCATAGACAGTATTTTCAAACCATATGGCCAGCAAAGGACTGGTATCAGGACTATATATAGAAGACTATCAAAACTGCATGATCCTTAAAGATAAGTGCAAAGGATCCAGATTTGAAGAACAAAAAAAGAGAAAGATTCACACCCAAAGCATTTTATGTCAAAAGCAAACAAGGGAACAAAAGAGTGGATAGACTGTGTCTGGACATGCTGTTCTGTGGGCTTTGTGTTTTCCTGCAGTAACTTTCCAAATATCTTAAAAAATTTTATAACATATTCCCAGGGTCAGTTTTGCTGATTGGGAAGGCCAACAAATACCTATTTGTTGTGGATACCCTAAAATACCTCCCTCATGCACACACCATCATACCAGAAATTTCCTCAATGGAAATGCAGCCTTTGAGTTTCTGGTATTCAAGAGTTTCTTATTGAAATGTTGTATCTTAAGTTCTCTTTCTGGAGTCAGCCAAGCTATAAATCATCAATAAACAAAGAAGGAAATGTTAAGAGACAAATACCTCTGGGACTGTTAACATCTTAGCCCTTTTGCCTTCATTTGCTGAGTTCAAGAGTCTGAGAATTTTGCCTCAAGTCTAGGGTCTTAAAAAACTGGAGAGAGAGATGAGAGGGGCCAAGAACATCTCTGCTTCCTTCCCCTGTTAGTGAGAGCAGCCCTAGCTGCTGTGTTGTTGCATACCGTCCCTAGTTCCTCCTATAAGGCAAATGAGTTCATCACAGCAAACAGGAGGTTTAAAGGAAAGTTCTAGGCTTTCTATAAAGAACACCTTTTCTATAATTTTCTACCATCTATCCTTAAACAAAGTAAATAAATCTCATTGGTGAAGGCAGAACCTCTTCATTAGATAAAAACTGAAGGTATAAAGAGACTAAAGCTTGATTTCTTATTGATATGAACATAATATATTTTATTTAATCAAATCAATGTTTTGTTACTTATAATTATATTACTTAAAATTATAAAATATGTAAGTGTCTGGAGATTAATAGGTGTTCATTAGAAATAAATTTTAGGAAATGTAAAAAGTACTTACAAAACAAGTTTACCATCCAACATTATCACTGATAATATTTTCATTAGAAATTGTGAACTTTAATTTTACTTGACTATAACCAGAAGAGCAACTAACAGTGAAACAGAAGGAAATAAACATGCAATATTTTCTTCTTAAGTGAACAGTAGGAAGAAGTGGATTCTTATTAGATTTTGAAAAACTCCATGAAACGTCATAGGCATGAGTTTGTTTATAAGAATTAGAAAGCCAAATGTCTTACAAAAAATTAAAAAGTACCAGTAACAAAAGCCATAAGGATGATACCCAACCAATAAATAACTTTTAATTTCTTAAGAACTATGATCACTGAAACCTACTTTTTAAAAAAGATATTTTTTATTGATTTCAGAGAGGAAGGAAGAGGGAGATAGAAACATCAATGATGAGAGAGAATCGTGGATCAGCTGCCTCCTGCACACCTCCTACTGGGGATCAAGGCTAAAACCCTGGCATGTGTCCTGACCAGCAGTGATCTGTGACCTGGTTCCCAGGTCGATGCTCAACCACTGAGCCACTCCAGCCGGGCTGAAACCTACTTTTAAGAAGATCCTTTAAAAAGATGATTTGGGGAAAGTACTGGTTTATAAGCAAAATGCACCATAAAATGAAAAATAACTCCCAAGGATAAGTAAGCACATAATTAATAAATAGCTAGAGCCATAATTTATTGTAACTTCAAAGAGATTATACAAGAATTCAGAGAATCAGGTGGTTCTCTTTTCCTTCCTAAGTTATCTGATCAGTGAAGGTGTAGCTTTGTTGTACATTATTTATTATCTACACTTCTTTTAAGTGATTCTGCATTTTAATATGCTTCATATTTGAATCTTGAATTTCTTATAGTTTTGTGTTTCCCTACATTTTTATTGCCATTGTTTTCTTAATTACAAGAGTCAGATATCTTCATGTAATTAGCAATCAGCATAGCATAGGTATACTATTGCGTTCCTAATCATGTAGTTGATGCAGTTTTTAAATTGTATTCACATGCCTCTTGAAGATGTTTGTTCCATACATACTTCTTCACCCCACTCATGTGAAGTGAAAAACACACAGCTTTAGCAAGCCTGTCCCCTCCACTCAAGAAGGTTAGGTTTAGGAGGTTAGTGTAGAATTGATAAGATCTTAGGCAAGCCATTTGACCTTCATTCTGTTTTTATGCTAGGAAAAATGATAGTGTTGCACTGGAAAGTGTATTCAAAGCTTATCATTATCACTATTATTGTTATTGTATATACAAAGAAACTTTTTTACAAGTGGCATTATATGCACAGCTCAATATGAAAAAAGACGGAGCCAAATATTTCAGTGGGGCCTTGAAAACACAAAACACTGCCCCATTTGACTTTTCGTTTTCCTCATCTGTGCTATTTATACATTAATTTGAGTAATTTGTATTGAATACATACTATGTGTCAGGAACTCTTGTCTGTGGTGGAGATACCAAACGCAGAGGTGGGAAAAGATGTGCACACCTGGCTCTTATGTACCAGTTCAAGCTGGCTCCACAGCATCACTAGATATAAGAAGAAAAGAGGAGTGAAGGACGATTCCAAGTTATTTCGTCCTGAGCAATTAGAGGGATGGTGTGATCATCAACTAATATGGGGAACACTATGGGAAGATAAAGTTTGGGGGATCAAATACCAGGAGTTCACCCTTGGACATATCAGAGAGGGATCTCTCTTAGACATCCAAGTGGAAAAATCACCTTGGATATCCTATCTAATAAAGAGGGAATATGCTAATTGACCATCACTTCCTCACAAAGATGGCTGCACCCACAGCTGAGGCCAAGTTCCTATAAGGAGCCTTAAGGAGCAGTCAGCAGGGACCAGAGGCTATGCCTCCCCCACCCCACCACCATGGGGCTTGACAGTGGACATCAGGCCATGCCCCACACCTGGCAGGGCTTGACCTCAAAATGTGCTTCCTGTCCTGGTGCTGGGCTAGGGTACCATAGGCTGCTTCCCCCACCCAGTGCTAGCCTGGGGGACCTCAGGCCATGCCCCCCCCCGGGGGGACTTGACTGGGACCTCAGGCTGCTGCTCCAGCTCCAGCATCAGGCCAGGGTACCTCAGGCCATGCCTGGGCTTGACAGGGGACGTCAGCCCACGCCCCTCACCCCAACACCAGGCTGGGAACCTGAGGCCATGCCCCCTGCTTGGCAGGGCTTGACAGGAGACCTCAAGGTGTACCCCCAGTGCTGAGTCAGGGGACCTGAGGCTGCACCCCCCTACCAGTGGAGCTTGACAGGGACCTGAGGTTATACCCCCCACCCAGCGGGACTTGACAGGGGATCTCAGACTGTGTCCCCCACCTGGTGGGGCATGATGGGGGACCTCAAGGCATGCCCCCTGCCCTGGTCTGGGCTGGGGGACCTCAGGCCATGCTCCCTGTCCTGGCACCAGGCTGTCAAGAATACTCTACAGCGGAGACCAGTTTGGCTCAGTGGAGAGAGCGTCGGCCTGCGGACTGAAAGGTCCCGGGTTCAATTCCGGTAGGGGGCATGTACCTTGGTTGCAGTCAGATCTCCAGTGTGGGGCATGCAGGAGGTGACTGATCAATGTTTCTCTCTCATCGATGTTTCTGACTTTCTATCCACCTCCCTTCCTCTCTGTAAAAAAAAATCAATAAAATATATATTTTTTAAAAAGAATACTCTATAGACCCTGGAACTTGGAACACTTTTAGAGTGATGGAACTGAAACCCAGTGACTTTTTTCCAGTCTGAATCTCTTCATGAAGTATATTTGCATGTGAACCATCATCAGTTTTTGTTTGTTTGTTTGTTTGTTTGTTTGTTTGTTTGTTTGTTGCTGCCAGGTCACTGCTTATCTCACTTTTGCTGACATCCCTGATACTGGCCATTCTTCTGTTCTACAATATGTCACCTGCTACCATACTCTCACCTAAAGCATTTATCTTCAACAACTAACTCATTTCTAGCTGTGCTTTTTACCACCCTAAAACCTAGGCAAACTGAGCCCCTGCCCAGGCCACACAAGCAGCCAAGCTCTTTAGAATACCTTCCTTGAAAACTTTCAAGATATCCTCTAGTAGCTGCAACTGGCTGGGGCCAGCATTATCTTCTGGGAGGGCCACTCCTAGACCAGAATATTATTTCTGCTTCTCTCTCTGCTCAAGGGGTCCTCTTGCATATCCTTTGGTGGCAGTGTGCAATAAGAAGTACAGTCAAGATTGAGAGAGATCATATTCTAGAAATGCTGTGATTGTGGACTGAAGGGTCCAAGAAAAGACATGTTTCCAGTATGAATTGTTACGCATTTACTCTATAAAATTCTAAACTATGAAGTTTCTTATGACCACAAAATGATTTATCATTCACATATTTGTACATATTCTTGGTAAGATTTGCATGTATGATCATCATCAATTAGGCACTGTAACCACCTATGAAAGAGGCCCTGGAAGGCAGTATTTACAGACAGCATAATGCAGATGGAGGATCATGAAAAATGATGTAACTACCATTAAATAAAAGGTATTAGGGAAATACATAGGCAAGAAGATCTTATTTCAATACAAAGAGGTTCTTAAGCAGGATTATTAGCTTTATCTTTTGGCAGTAATTATAAAATTATCAAGGAGTAACACATTTGACTATAAAGAACATGAAGATATGGTTCCTGGGTCTGAACAAGAAGAGATGGTGCCAAGGAGAAACCAAAATGGCGGCATAGGTCAACACCTGAACTGCTGCCTCAGACAACAATTTCAAAACTACAACTAAAAGGCAAAACAGACATTGTCCAGAACCACAGGAAGGCTGGCTGAGTGGAAATTCTACAACTAGAAGGAAAGAGAAAAGCACACTGAGACTTACAGGAGCTGTGGAAGGCAGAGGTACAGAGGCACATGTGCAGAGAGGGCTGGCAATTAGTTTGTGGCTGGCTTTCTCAATTGGGAGAGAGACAAAAGCTCCCAACTGCTCTGAACTCCAGTTCAGGGCAAGACTCTGGGGACCCAGAATCATACAGGGAGAAACTGGACTGTCTGGTATTGGGCGAAGCTTGAGGGTGGCTTTCTCTGTACTTGCAGCAATTATCATGGGACACTGAGATGCCAGGAGCCTCTTTGGGCAGGGCTGATTGGAAGCCATTGCTGTTCACTCCACCCTAAGATCCCACTCCATTAAGTCATTGCTCTTTGCTTCACTCTGAGACTCTGCCCCATCCAAGCTGAGTGCAGAGGCTTTTGCATATGAATGGCCTGGTCCTTTGAATTCTAAACTTACCAAACAAACTGCAGCTGAGTCAATGAGACCCAGAACATTCAAAAGAAGGCCCAAGGTCCTGAAGCAGCTTGCATTGCTTCACAGGTGGGCCTCATCTGGGCACTTCCAAATTCCAAACAAAGAAGAGTAATCCATAGATCTCTCCATAGCTCCTTCTGGGTGGCCTCAGGCAGAGGCTAAATTAGCACCTCCTTGGAGATCCAAGAGCCTTTGTACCCAGGGGTCAGAGTGGGACCATCCATATTACAACTCCTCAGATCCATAAGGGACATACTCACGGGGCAGACTCAGTGAGCATCAAAGCCCCACTGAGGCAAGTCTTTTCTCATAAGGGTGTCTCCAGCACAGAATTTCTCCCAGCTTAGATATAGCTTATTCTCACAGACAATTCGCCAGGAGGTCAATTTCTCCTAGTGATACCAACAAAAATCAAGGCTTAACTACAACAAGACTGTGCACACAGCCCACAAAGCGGTGCACTAAGCGTGTCCACCTCAGGTGATTGGGAAGGCTGAACCACTGGGCCCTATAGGTCACCTACCACGGAAAACAACTCCATCAACACAGGGAAGCAGCCAAAATGCATAGACAAAGAAACATGTCATAAATGAAAGAAATGGAGGAAAGCAAACCCCTGGATATAGAGTTCAAAACCACGGTTATAAGGTTTTTCAAGAATTTCCTAGAAAAGATGGATAAATTTAGTGAGACCCAAGAGGAGAAGAAAAAGGACCAACTAGAGATGAAAAAGTACCAAGTAGAAATCAAACACACACTGACTGAAATAAAAAATATTATACAGAGTCCTAATAGCAAACTAGAGGACCATAAGAATCAAGTCAAAAATTTGAAATACCAAAAAGCAAAAAACACTCCACTGGAAAATAAAAAAGAATCCAAAAATGTAAAGATAGTGTAAGGAACCTCTGAGACAACTTCAAGCATACCAATATCAGAGTTATGGGAGTGCCAGAAGAAGAGAGAGAGCAAGATACTGAAAACCTATTTGAAGAAATAATGACTGAAAATTTCCCACATCTGGTGAAAGAAATAGACTTACAAGTCCAGGAAGTGCACAGAACACCAAACAAGAGGAATCTAAAGAGGACCACACCAAGACACATCATAATTAAAATGCCAAGAGCAAAAGACAAAGAGAGAATATTAAAAGCAGAAAGAGAGAAACAGTTAGTTACCTACAAGGGAGCATCCATATGATTGTCAACTGATTTCTCAACAGAAACTATGCAGGCCAGATGGGAGTGGCAAGAAATATTCAAAGTGATGAATAGCAAGAACTTACAACCAAGATTACTCTATCCAACAAAGCTGTCATTCAGAATTGAAGGTCAGATAAAGAGGTTCACAGATAAGAAAAAGCTAAAGGAGTTCATCACTGCCAAACCAGTATTATATGAAATGCTGAAAGGTATTCTTTAAGAAGAGGAAGAAGAAGAAAACAGTAAAGATAAAAATTATGAACAACAAATACATGTCTATCAACAAGTGAATCTAAAAATCAAGTGAATTAAAAATCTGATGAACCAAATAATCTGGTGAATATAATAGAATCAGGGGCAAAGAAAGGGAGTGGACTAACAATCCTTGGGGGTAAAGAGGTTTGGAGGCTGTGGGAAGAGACTGGACAAAAATGGTAAACCTATGGATGAGGACAGTGGAAGGGGTAAGGACAGAGGGTAGGTGGGAACTGGGTAGAGGGGAGCTATGGGAGGAAAAAGAGGAAAAATTGTAATCTGAACAATAAAGATTTATTTTAAAAAAGAAGAGATGGTGCCTAGATACCACAAAGAATTTATGTTTTTTGACTGGGCAATAAAAATATATATACAAATGCTTTTCCTTTATTAATAATTCTAAATGTGCATCATTAAACAGGTGTAGGAATTTTGTCATACATTCTTAAATCAAATTGTTTATATAGATAGAGACCCTGAAGAAATATTTTCTTGGGTTCTCACTCACCCTTGAGAGACCCTAACTGTATTGTCACCAGCATTTGACCCTCCCATTCCTATGTGGCATATTGGCTTTCCTCTTCCAAATAAGCTTGGAGCATTGGCCTTAGCAGTTAATCTTAAATTAGAAAATGTTATGACTCATAGTGTGAATTTACAGTTTTGGATGCATTGTTTTCTTGAGGGTTTAAAGAGAGGAACATCCATCTGCTATCCCATCTCATTCTAAGGTTATCACCTATTAAAGCAGCCATAGCTCTTAAAAAGGATCTTATTTCAATTAAGCAATGGTTAGATCTTTCAAAATCAAAGTACCTTTATTCTCCTAGAAGTAACAAAAATTTTCTTTTGTAAACTATTTAAATGAAACTGTGTCAATCACAGTCTAAGGATGAAAATTAACTAAATGTGTGACTGTAGGTGAAATGCTTAAGCTGGCCTTAGACACTCATTTTTAATAAATTGAAAGTGGTGAAACTCATGCTGTGTGACTTCTGAAGTTAGATCATAAAAAAGCAACACAACTTTCATCTGGCTCCCTGTCATGGGGAGCTTATTTTAGAATCCAGCTACCATGTTTTTAGGAAAACCAAGCAACAGGAAGAAGTCACATGTGGTGCTTCTGCTGATAGCCCAAGTTTAGGTGCCAGCCAACAGTCAGCATCATCCAAGAGACATACAAGTGAGCAAGTCCGATTATTCCAGTCCCCAGCATTTCAAATTAACCAGTTAATGCCAAGAAGACCAAAGTTGAGCTGTTTCTGCCAAACCCTGCCAAAATTGCAAATTATTGATTCCAATTACTCTTCTTATTTTAAGCCACTAAATTTTGGGATGATTTGTTATGTATGCAGCAACAAATAACTGGAACAGACTATACAAAAACAGGAAATAAAGCTCAGAATATATTAGGTAAAATTTCAGGAACCAATTTATAATTATACTTATCTAAATGATTCTCTTCATAGTTTAAATACCTAAATGCTAACAGGATTTTTGTTAGGGTGGTGATGCCTATATATGCTTTTTCCCATTTCTGTTTTCCAAATTTTCACAGACAACTGTAAAGCGCATTTGTTACCTTTTTCTGATTTTTATTATTTAATGTAAGTATTTAAGGAATGATTAAAATAGTGAGACCTCTTTCTGTGGTCTGACTCAGTCTCTCATTGCATACCAAAACGTCCCTAGCATCTTTTATTGTTGATCAACCAAGCATACACTGAATTCAAGGCAGGCATGATTGAAATGTATTCATTTATCATAAATTAAAGATCTTAATTGGAAACAGACACCCAGTGCAGACATCTCCCATCTGCTGTTGGTAATATTGACATTAAAAATGTCAGTACAGTGAAACTCACTAATTGCATATTTTGGGGACCACAAAACTATTAACTTCCATCTGAAAGGGTTTAGACAATGAGCTCTCATAGCATGACTACAGGACAAGAGGAACCTGTACATCAAGGACACATGCCTGGGTTTTGGGCTCGATTCCCAGTAGGGGACGTGCAGGAGGCAGCTGATCAATGATTCTCTCTCATCATTGATGTTTCTCTCTCTCTCTCTCCCTCTCGCTTCCTCTCTGAAATCAACAAAAATAAGTAAAAAACTGAGTGAAATATTAAAAAAGAGGACCCTGTACATGCCTACAGATGACACACAGAATTTAAGAAAAAAATGGTAAAAGAATGAAGCTAGATTACAGTTTGTCCCCATGTACAAGAATTAATTCAAAAGGGATCAAAGACCTAAATGTAAGTTCTGAAACAATAAATTACATAGAAGAAAACATAGGAACTGAACTCATGGGCCTCGGTTGTAGAGAAGATTTTATGAATTTGACCTCAAAGACCAGGAAGTAAAGGCAAGAATAAACGAATGGGACTATATCAGACTAAAAAGCTTCTAGACAGCAAAAGAAACGAACAAAAAACAAAAAGGCAACTAACCACTGGGATATAATATGTGCAAACAACAGCTCTGGCAAAGGGTTAATATCCAAAATATATGAATAAATCATATAGAGATTAAAAATGGTGGCAGAATAAGTGGATACTGCATAGAGATGCTCCCAGGAACAAACTGGAATTACAATTAAAATACAGAAAAACTTCCTAAATAATCAACGGAAGACTCACAGGAGAAAATCCTGGTACCCGAGGACTGAAAGTGGAGACTGCATAGAGACTGGCTCTCCTATCTCTGGGAAACCCTCATTGGCTCTTCATCACTGAACTATACTGTCCACTATAGTAGCCATCAATCACATGTGCTGATTAAATTTAAGATAAAAGAAAAGAAATCATACAACTCAATGCTAAACAAACAATCCATTTAAAAAATGGGCAAAGGACTTGCACAGACACTTCTCCCAAGAAGACATGCAAATGGCCAACAGACACATGAAAAGATGGCCAACTTAACTAGCTATTAGGGAAATCAAAAACTACAATGAGCCTTTCCAGCATGGCTCAGTGGTTGAGCGTTGACCTATGAACCAGGAGGTTACTGTTTGATTCCAAGTCAGGGCATATTCCAGGTTGGCGAGCTGCAGAAGGCAAGCAATTAATGATTCTCTCTCACCATTGATGATTCTATCTCTTTCTCCTTCTCCCTTCCTCTAAAAATCAATAAAAATATATTCAGAAAAAAACTACAAGGAGATGCCACCTCACACCTGTTAGAATGGCTATTATCAACAAGTAATAACAAGCTTTGGAAAGATTTGGAGAAAAAGGAACTCTCATTCACTGCTGGTAGGAATGTAAACTGGTACAACACTATGGAAAACAGTATTGTGGTTCCTCAAAAAATGAATAGAGTTACCATATGACCCAGCAATCCCTCTTCTGGGTATCCACCTGAAAAACTCGAAAAAACTTATTTGCAAAGATATATGCATCCCTCTGTGCATTGCATCGTTATTCACAGTGGCCAAGACATCGAGACAACCAACATGTCTTTGACTAGAGTATTGGATGAAGAAGATGTGGTACATATATACTATGGAATACTATACTACTCAGCCATAAGAAAAGATTAAATATTGACATTGGTGACAACATACATGGACATTGAGAATATTATGCTAAGTGAAATGTCAGAAAAAGCTAACAACCATATGATCACTAATGTGTGGGATATAAAACTGAAACTCATAAACAACAGTATGATGGGTACTAGAGGGAAGATGGTGGAGAGGTAGTAGAGTAAAAGGGTCCAAATTTATGGTAATGAGAGATTATTTGATTTTGGATAGTGGTTACACAATGTAATATACAGATCATGTATCATAGAAATGTATATTTGAAACCTATTAACCAATGTCACTCCAATAAATTTAATTTTAAAAAGAAAGAAATGGTAATGAACCAGGATCAGTTTTTAAAAGTTCAATCACATCCTCTCATCAACAAAGTCAAAAGAGTGCTCATTGAAAACTGACTAAATTTGAGCAAGGAGCAAATTCAGATCTCTCTTGAATAAGTCCTCGGTACTATAAAACTTCTGACCATGAAAAGAGAACAATTTTCAGCAATAATTATGAAAGTCTATCCTTGCTTTGGAATACCTTTTGTCTTTAGATCAGGTATACTCAAAGTGGTCCCTTTCTACCTACTGAATGGAAAAAGATATTCACCACTGATACATCTGATAAGGGCTTAATAGCCAATATTTATAAAGAACTCATAGAATGCAACACGAAAAAAAAAATCCAATTAAAAAATGGGCAGAGGACTTGAATAGTCACTTCTCCAAAGAAGATATACAGATAGCCAATAGATATATGAAAATACACTCAATGTCACTAATCATCAGAGAAATACAAGTTGAGGATAAGAAACTTGAGGAACTGAGTGTAAAAGGTGAAGGGATTAAGAAGTACAGATTGGTAGTTATAAAATACCATGGGGGTATAAAGTACAGCATTGGAAATATGGTCAATAACATTGTAATAACTATGTATGGTGGCAGATGGGTACTGGAAATATTAGGGGGAATACTTTGTCAAGTATATGAATGTCTAACCACTTAGCTGTACACCTGAAACTAATACAAAATAATGTTGAATGTAAACTGTAATTGGGTGTGGAGAAAAAGGAACCCTCGTGAACTGCTGGTGGGAATGCAGACTGGTGTGACCACTGTGGAGAATAGAATGGGGTTTCCTCAAAAAAACTAAAAATGGAACTCCCATTTGACTCAGTGATCCCAATTCTAGGAATATATCCCAAGAAAACAAAGACCAATACGAAAGGATATATGCACCCCTATGTTCATAGCTGTACAATTTATGATAGCTAAGTTTTGGAAACAGCCTAACTGCCCATCAGTAGATGTATGTTTTTGAGATTCATCCATATGGTTCTTTTCTATTGTGTAGTATTTCAATGCAGGTATATACCATTATTTTTTTTATTTATTCACCTTTACCTATTGATGAACATTTGGGTTATGTACAATTTTTATTATAATGAATACAGCTATGAGCATTCACATAAATAAAATGCACCTGTACTGACATCTGAATAATACAACATATTTTCTAGTGGTAAATGATACCACATAATGGTAAAAGGACAGGGCATTTAGATTCAAACATGGGAATGAATGGGTGAACTCAGGATATGCAGTAATCACTGTTCTTTCTAGAAATGCACCTCATTTGTCTGTTGTATATTTTTAAAGTACACAGATATATATATATATATATATATAGGCATATATATATATATATATATATATATATTCCTCAGCATTACCTTGATGCTTTATTTAGATAGAGTTCTTATATCTTCTCTTTCCATTGTTTTGATGCACCTGTATTTTGCTAGTGTGATGTTCAAATATTAATGTAGTCCCAGTGGCAAGCATATAGAAATTCAGATGAAATGCCAAAGGTTACTAGTGACTTTTGAACAAACTGTGTTCAAGTGGGCCTGTTTCATTTGTAAAAAAAAAAATTCCCTTCCCAGACTGTTGGATAGTCCATTTTATAAATGTACACAGTTGGCCTATGGAATAGCCTTTTCATTTGTCAACATTAAGCCATAAAAGATGGTGTTACGGAGAAGCTTTGAGAACGTTAGTTCAAAATTATTCACTTTTTTATGTGTATAAATTTATATATCAAGACTATACACTTTCAGCCATGAGGATTTGCTTTCAAGCATTTTGCACTTTGGGGAGAGATCTATAAAATTAGATCGTTTTTATTTTTAACTTATTATGTAAAAGACAGCAGAACATAACAGTCGTAGGAAAGCTGCATCAAACTCAAGAATTTGGGAATTGATGGGGTGATCAATCTAAACTAGTCGCTAATTTCATTTCCTCATTGACTTATTCCAAGGAATTTATCTAACTCAGGGATCCATTAAAGCAGACCCTGCATCAAGGGTTCATGTGCAAGTAATTTGTTTAGAAGGTGATCCCAGGAAGCCCTCATAGGAAAACGGAAGTGAAATAAGGCTGGGAAGGAAGCCAGTGCAGATTGCTTTGTCAAATGTGTTGTCCCTGAACCACTCAGGAACTTTGGAGAGCAATGTAGAACAAGCCGTAGAGCTGTCTACTCCTTACCCTGCCCTCCAAGGGCAAGGATCCTGCAGTGTTTCTTTCCATCCCTGCCATCAGCAGCGTGTGCCAAGGAGATAGGGTCTGAGCACAAAAGGCATCTACTACAGAGCTCACTATTTTTCCCTTTTGTTTTCTTGTTGACACTATTACAGATGGACATTCCCCCCCTGTCCCCACCTGCACCCAGCAACCCCCTCCCCTCAGCCCCAGACTCTGGCCAACACCACATTGTTGTTGTGTGTCTATGGGCTACGCGTGTATGTTCTTTGGCCAATCTCTTCACCTTCTTTCATCCAGTCTTCCCCATCCCCTTCCCTTCTGCCAGCTGTCAGTCTGCTTCATATATTCATGTCTCTGCTTCCATTTTGTTCAGTAGATTCTATATACAAGTGAGATCGTATGGTATTTATCTCTCTCTTTCTGGCCTATTTCATTTAGTATGATAATCTCCAGGTCCACCCTTGCTGTTGCAAAAGTAGGAGTTCCTTCTTTTTTACAACCGTGTAGTATTCCATTATATAAATGGGCCACAGCCTTTTTACCCAATTCGTCTATTGTTGGGCATTGGGGTTGCTTCCAGATCTTGGCTTTTGTAAATAACGCCGCTAGGAGCATAGGGGTATATTTTCTGCTGTACAAGTTCTTTTCCTTTTCAACCCACTTGAAAGTGATAATGTAAGAGCTACTCACCCTGTATATTTACCACACATACTTGTTCTCAAGCATCACATACCACTCATGTTGCATTGGTCTTGTTAAATAGGCACATAGTAATTTTTGGTTGTGAGTACTACTTAATTCTGAAGGATTTTCTTTAAGATCTGATTTTTCACAATATATAACAAGTCTCCCAAAAGTAACCAAACATCTCATATATCATATTCCCCCATGAGGATAAACTATATGGTATTATTTGAGAAAATTCTTCAAGCATTCATTCTGAACTGATTCATAGATGACTAAACAGTTCTATTTGAGATTGTATTTCAAAACAAGAGTATAAATCACTTTTTTAACACAAGGATTTTTTGTAAGGTCTAAGATCTACCCTAGAAATGCAATTTGAAAATATGCAGTTCTGTAAAGTTAGGAGGAAAAATTTAAAAAGCACAGTGGCATAAATTACACTGGGATAATAATAAATGTATAACGGCATACACAGTTTAACATAAATCTCTCAGGAGAAAATTCACTACTAAGGCAAACTTTAAGTTTCAACCTTTCTATTTTTACCACTCCTGGTACCCACTGCTAAGGACAGTGTTTTATGGAAGAGTTGTTCGTGAGAATGAATGAGAAAGAGATGAGGTCAACATTTTGAAACATACTCATGCTCTCAACATACTCCATACTTGGTGAACCTAAGGACCTGAAGCAAACAAAATGGGAAATAATATCAAAATGCACTGCAAGGGGATCCTGCACTTAGATTTCCATCCACCTTTATGCAAGACCCTATGTAGCCAAGAATCAGTGTTGAAATTTTTGCCAGAGATCCTTTATGGCAGGATTTCTTTATAGTCCTGTCTTAGGAGTTTTCTTCTTAGTAATCACTTTTATGTCTATATGAACATAAAACACTCTTCAGTGTTTTTACTTTTGTTTTCTTTGTATTAACATTAGCACATCTTTAAAGAAGTCAAATTATTTACTGCTCTGTCAACTATTCCCAAACAGATCTGGAAATATTGTGTCTCAACATCATGACAGAACACACATGGCATTGTTCAACTGTCTGTGGAGACTCCTGAATTTAAAATATTTTGGTTCTTCTTATTGTAATTTAGGTAAAGATAGTACTGGATTGCCATTAATGAAAGGAAGGGTTTAAAGCTAGGTTTTTAAGATGTCACCCTCAAAATTAATATGCACATGATGTTTTTATGAGCTGAATGATTAATTGGACTAAGGTTATATCTTAAGACATTTACAAATTAGGGCTGGACTAGGGGCTGTCAAGTGACTGAGGCCAGTTGAAGCACTTACTTAGGGTACAAAATTTATGGGGGCACCAAAAATCTCAGTAACCAAAAATAAATCATATTTTAATGCAATACCTTAAAAATAACCAAATAAAATAGTAGTTAACTATCACAAGTCAGAATTAAAATATATTAATATTTTGGTGGAAGATTCTTCTAAACATCACTGTATGCAGATATAAGTATGTATACAATTTTTATACATGGGATCATAGTATATGATATTTGGTAACATGCTTTTAATATACCATACTATGTTAACTGGTGTTTTCTTTATATAAAAATCTAAATCTATAAAATGATTGCATATAATTCCATTTATAAAGTATAGCTGATATGGTCCTTGGACTACTCTTATCCCCTCAGATCTCTGTCACTTATTCTGTGTACCCACCCCCAAGTTCCCATATGGCTTATACCTGTAATCTTTAGAGGATGTCCCTTAGTATACTGGAACTCCTTAGTACAATAGAGATCCTAAAATACCTAAATGTCCACAGGTCCCAGGCTGGCCCCGCATCCAAGACTGAGTGATGTGAATGTTGGGGAGCCCAGCTCTCTTACCTCAAGGTGGGACAAACTCTGAGGTGTAATTTATGCTCCACAGCTCCCTGCAGGATCAGATTGAGCCTGAAACTTCATCTGAGTCACACCCTTCCTCAGCTTCCTCTGATTCTCCATCCTGTTTTTCCTGATCTTTTACCGGTTTTTCCTAGAAACACTTTCTTAATAAATTAGTTGCATATCAATCCTTGTCTCAAGCTTTGCTTCTAGAGCAGTGCTATCCCTAGAAAGATAATGGAAGCCATCAATGTGAGCCATATATGTGATTTAAAATGTTCTAGTAGCCATATTTAAAGAGTAAAACGAAACAGTTGAAATTAATTTAACAATGCTTTATTTAACTTAATATATAAAATTATCATTTCAGTAAAAATTCAAAATAAAAATTATTAATGAGTATTTTATATTCTTTAAAAAATTTTTTATTTATTTTTATTTTTAGATTTTTTTTATTGATTTCAGAGAGGAAGGGAGAGGAAGACAGAGAGAAACATCAATGATGAGAGAGAATTATGGATCAGCTGCCTCCTACACATGGCACACTGAGGATCAAGCCCACAACCCCAGTATGTGCCCTGTCCGGGAATCAAACCGTGACCTACTGGTTCATAAGTCACTGCTCAACAACTGAGCCATGCCAGCTGGGCTCATTTTGTATTCTTTATTCAGACTAAATCTTTGAAACCAGGTGTACATCTAGCCACATTTCAAGTGTTTATTAGTTATACGTAACTAGTGGCTACCACACAAATCTGAAGTAACTAAAAGAAAATAAAAACTATGTTTTTATTGACTAGTGCCCTAATTGATAACAATTGACTTTGTTTCTATTCCTTCTTCATTGTTTAATTATCTGATGAAATCCTTTGGACTATTATACCTATGTGAGCATTTCCTTAAGATAAAATATCCTCGGAAGGATAGTTGTCCATTTCTGCTCACCCTGGCAGCACTGAGTCTTGTTGGTATTTTTCATATTCTTAAGCCACAAAGGGTAAATTTTGACTTTAACTGTTTCTTTACCTTCAGGAAACCTAGAGTTAATTTTTCTTTTATGTTTCCTTTCTCATTAACCTTGAAGACAGTGGACCAGTAGGGCATTCCTGGTGCTGTCCTCATCTCAGGCACGGAAGAGCCCACAGATAAATATTTAATACCACCTCACACAAAATAAAATTCTATACTGCAGCCTCCGTCTCTATTCAGTTAAATTAGCAAACAACCTAAAAATGGTCTTGTGGGACTTTTTATGTGATTCTTCACACCCAGCACACTTGTCAATGTCTGATTGTCCAAGAGGAGAAGAAGGAAACTAGAGGCAGTTACAGTTTAACAAAAACTGAGGCCACAATAAGAATAAAATCTGCTGCCTAATACAGTGTAGCTTACAAACATTCCAATTTCATGGACTGCTTGCTGATATTACCTGTTCTGGAAGAGAGTTTATCTAAAGGTCCATATGGATATTGATTTTAAATAAGGAAGTTTGCCAAACAAATGTAATACAGCTTTCAAAACAAAACTATTGAGCTCTTAAGTTGTGAGTCATTTTGCAACAAGAGTGAAATAATTCATCATGACTCAGAATTTATGGTTTCTAAAGCCCAATGACAAGTAAAAATGCCCCATTCCTGATATAAAGGATGTCATTTTCCCAGATGCTCAAGAAAGCTGTCTTTGAGACTGTCCACATACTGAACTCTTCCATTTTGAACAATTATATCCACTGGATCAATATGTTTTGTTCTAGAGGAACATTTGGTAACTATCTTATGTTTCCCAGACCACATATAGGATATAGTTCTTAAAAGTAGATGTTCCATATGGTATTTGTCTTCACTTATATGTGGAATCTAAAAAACAATGTAAATGAATAAACAAAAGAGAAACGGAGAACAGACCAGTAGTTGCCAGAGGGGAGGGAATTTGAAGCACTGAGTGTACAATGTGAAGGGATTAAGAACTACAAATCGTTAGTTATAAAATAGCCGTGTGGGTGTGACGTAGACTAGCATAGGAAATATAGTGAATAATATTGTAATAACCATGTACGGTGCCAGTGGGTACTAGAAATATCAGGAGGAAACACTTTTTAAAGTATATGATTATCTAACTATGCTCATATAAAATAATTTTAAATGTAAAAATATAACTGAAAAATTTGTGTTTTGAAGTTAAAGTAGATGTTCCACAATATTTAGATTGAGAATCTTCTTTTCACTATACAGTACTGTCCTTAAAAATGCATAGCTTTAGCCGAGACTGGTTTGGCTCAGTGGATAGAGCATCGGCTTGCGGACTGAGAGGTCCCAGGTTTGATTCCGGTCAGAGGCATGTACCTTGCTTGCGGGCACATCTCCACTGTGGGGCGTGCAGGAGGCGGCTGATCGATGTCTCTCTCTCATCGATATTTCTGACTTTCTATCTCTCTCCCTTCCTCTCTGTAAAAAATCAATAAAATATATTTAAAAAATGCATAGCTTTAAATTCTTTCCTCAATACTAGATGACTCCAAAATTTGGGGTTTCAAACAAGTGTTTTCATGATTCTGTAGTACGTGATTTTTTCCCTACTCCTATGCACTTCTGCAGCTCATGCTTGTGATGTACGGACCAGGTATTCTGTTAGAATGGAAATTAGAGATAAGCTCTTTAAAACAAGCACGTAAATGTTCTTGAGAATAACAATTTTCCCTCTCGTTGCCATCATCTGTTACTGAAAGCATTTGTCTGCAAAGTTAAAAAAGCAAATCAGCCAGAATTGTGTTAATGCAACACAAGCTCATTTAAAACATCATATGCAAGATTATATTAATTTGTATCATCATGAATATGCCTGAACTCTAGCCTTCTTTCAAGTTATCAATGATGTCATGGTCTACTGGAGACATGTCTTACTGATAACCCATTTTTCATCCACAGGGAAGTCATAATTGTGTTTAACCCCAAACAGAGTCTCATTTTGAGTATCTGTTTCATGGAACTGCCACTATATCAAGAATTGCATCAGACAGTGAATTGAAAAAAAAAAAGTGGAAACCGTGCTGAATATTTCAAACAGGAAGATTTTTTTAAAATATATTTTATTGATTTTTTACAGAGAGGAAGGGAGAGAGATAGAAAGTCAGAAACATCGATGAGAGAGAGACATCGATCAGCTGCCTCCTGCACGCCCCACAGTGGAGATGTGCCCGCAAGCAAGGTCCATGCCCCCAACTGGAATTGAACCTTGGGACCTCTCAGTCCGCAAGCCGAGGCTCTATCCACTGAGCCAAACCGGTCCCGGCACAAACAGGAAGATTTTATTATGGGAAGTCTGTCACAGAGACTATCAAAGATCTAAGGAACTAAGCAAGTGACAGGGAGCTGGCGCAAAGATTAGAACCAGCACAATAACACTACTAACCCAAGGATTGGAGGGAGAACAGAGAAGGTGGTATTACTAAATCCCAGACGTCATAGAAACCCAGTGGAAACTAGCCAGAGCACACCTATCCACAGGAAGCTAGGAACAGGGAGGAAGAGGCTGTCAGGAACTGGAGCCATGAAAGAGATACAGCTGCTCTCAGAGATACTGATCAAAACAGAGAAAGAGGGTGAAATTTTCTCTTGCTTTTCCCCTCCTCCCTGTTTCTCCATCAGTGCCTTTAATTGGTTTACCAGGCTTGGAAGCCAATTGGCAAGGAAGTCTGGAATATGTGGTTCCCTGACATACAGAGAAAGGCAGAAAAGGGCAAGGAATGGAACTGAGAGTGAACAGGCAAATAATGGACATGGCAACGTTTGGAAATGAACTTGATAGTTACCTTTCTTATATATTTTGCTAATCCTGCTGTTTGTTTCCTTAGTGGTTTCTGTACATTTGTGAATTTATGTATTTGAGAATATTTTGCCAGAAGGAAGAGGGAAAAATATGCAGTCATTGTGTGTGTGTGCATGTATGTATGTGTGATTTTATATATATAATGCAATGTGTTGAGGAGAGTAACTTAAGTAAATACATGGACATTTATTCATTGAATACATATATATTAAATAGCTATTAGGCATCAATGACATTTTATATACATATAATATGTATTTTGCACATGTTTCACATATATATATATATAAACTCAAACACTCTGAAATTAGGTCATAAATGCTGAGCAGGGCTGCTGAATAACAAGACTAGTCCACCACTCTCATGTCTCATCTAAGAAAAGCAGGTACAATCCAGAAGAAAAAACCAAGGGCAAAAGCAGAAAACGTACTTTAATTTCTAGAGCCTCCCTTAATTTTATGGGTAATGAAGTAGCCTTCTTACCTAGTTTTCCATGTGCATATCTCCACCATTACATTACACTAGAGGCCCATTGCAGGAAGATTCCTGCAAGAATAGGGCTTCCTGCAGTGGTCTCCACTGCCTCGCCTGCTTCCCTCCCATCTCCGCCACCCTCCTGTTTCCTGCCCCGTCTGCTTCTCTCCTATCTCCGCTTTCCCCCCTGCTTCCCTCCCTTCTCTGCAGCACCGCCTTCTTCCCTCCCTTCACCGCCCCGCTTGCTTGCTTCTCCACAGCTTCCTCCCTTCTGCAGTGCTTGGCTTCCTTCTACATTATCTTCAGTCTTCGCTCTGTACCAGGATATGCAAATCAACCACCATCCACCATATTGGTTGTGTTAATTTGCATGCTCACTCTTGATTGGCTGGTGGGTGTGGGTTGTGGGTGTAGCAGAGAAAAAAGTTAATTTGCATGTTTCTCTTAGATAGGATAGCATCCAGAAGTACAAAGAAATTGTACCTTTCTTACCAGTATAGGTGAGAATGATCCACTCAGCTGACAATTTTTACTGAGATCTTTGTTCAGTGTTAGGCTGGTCTCTTTCCAAAAACTTTTTCAGAGGACTATTATAGTTCACTAGAGGCCCAGTGCACGAAATTCAGCCCAGCTTGCACCCTCTCCAATCTGAGACCCTACCGGGTCAGGCCTAAACGGGCAGTCAGACATCCCTCTCACAATCCAGGAATGCTGCATACTAACTGCTCGCCTGATTATCCCTAACTGCTTCTGCCTGCCAGCCTGATTACCCCCTAATCACTGATAGCCTGATTGATGCCTAACTACCAGCCTATTTTCCCCTAACAGCCCTCCCCTGCAGGCCTGGGTCCCCCCCAACTGTCCTTTCCTGTAGGCCCGATCGCCCCCAACCTCCCTCCTCTGCCAGTCTTATCACCCCTAACTGCCCTCCCTTGTAGGCTTGGTCTCCCCCAACTTCCCTCCCTTGCAGGCCTGGTCCCTCCCAACTTCCCTCCCCTGCTGGCCTGATCGCCCACAACTGCCCTTCCTTGCAGACCTGGTCCCTGCCAACTTCCCTCCCCTGCTGGCCTGATTGCCCACAGCTGCCCTCCCTTGCAGGCCTGGTCCTTCTCAACTGCCCTCCCCTGCTGGCCATCTTGTAGTGGCTATCTTGTGTCCACATGGGGGCAGCCATATTTGACCACATGGGGGCAGCCATCTTGTATGTTGGAGTGATGGTCAATTTGCATATTATTCTTTTACTAGAGGCCCAGTGCATGTGGCGGGGGAGGGAGGGTTGTCCCTCAGCCTCACCTGCACCTCTGCAACCTGTGATCCCTCGGGAGATAACTGGCAGTTGGACTTCCTTCTCGCAATCCAGAACTGCTGGGTCCTAAACACTCGCCTGCCTGCCTGATTGCCTCTAACTGCTTCTGCCTGCCAGCCTGATCATCTCTAACTGCTCCCCTGCTGGCTTGTTTTTCCCTAACCACCTCTGCCTTGGCCCTGCACTGGGACCCAGGATTCCCTCCTCCAGCTGATCACAGGTACCCGGGATCCAGGCTTCCCTCCCTCTGGTCAACCATAGGCACCTAGGCTGGCTGCAGCCTCAGGGGATGGTGGGCAGATGGCTTCGCCTGGCCTACAGCCGCAAGTGCTGGCGCCTGGTCCACAGGTGGGCAGCTTCTCCATCTTCCCTGGGATGCAGTGAGGGCAACTTCTCCAGCTGGCTATGGTCTGGGTTCACAGGGCAGGCGGCTTCTTCATCTCCCAGGCTGCAACAGCCTCAGGTGCTGGCATCCAGTTTCTATGTCTCCCCCAGGACATGGGGCAGGCGGACATGAGGCTTCTGCTGCTGGTTGTGGCCTGGGATCACGGGGCAGGCAGCTTCTTGGTCTCTTTCACTGCATCCAGCCTCAGGCGCTGGTGCCCGACCTCTGACTCTCACAGGCCTGGAGCGGCTGTCACCATCTTTTCAGGTTAATTTGCATACTCACTCTGATTGGCTGTTGGGTGTAGCATAGTGATGGTAATTTGCATGTTACTCTTTTATTAGTGTAGATTAGAGAGAATTCCCCCATTCCTCCCTCTTCTTTATGCAAAATAGGCTTTTCTGGAATGAATCACTCTTTAGTTACCTCTTTTAGGCTACTTCCTTTTCATACTGTATTACTATTTAATCAGAATAGCCAGAAATGACAGATTTTCCTTTTAAAACAATATAATAATATACAAAGAGGGCCATCAGGAATTCCATAAATGTATCATCTTCTAGCAGCTTAAAAGATTATCTGTCCATATGGCAAATAATCCTTCTATTTTTTTCTTGAATGCTTCCTTCTGCATCTTCACTGGACCTTGCCTTTAATAGCTTGGCATAATGATTTCGCAGTTTCCACAACCTAATTTCTTTCTGATATAGTCAACACTTGAAGTCAGATTCTCAATGCTGTCAGAATATACGGCTAATGATCTTGCCACCATCACTTAAAATCACTAAGTTCTTGATGAAGATAAAGAGATGGATAGACAGATAAAGAAACTGGCTGGTAAATAAATATGCAACAATAACTGTAATAAACTTCAAGAAAGCTCAGTTAAATGCAGAATTTGTGAAAACGTTGCAGTTTGATGGCTCATTACTTTTCATGAGATTTTTATATTATACATAGATTTATAGAGAACTCACTGAAAATTTTAACTAAATGTTCCATGATTGGCCATTAAGAGCTGTGTATGATTTCACAACAGAGGAGGGAAAAGCATTTTCTATAAGGTGTTAGGGGAATAGCTTAAGTAAAGGCATGAGCATGTATTTATTCTTTTCATAAATACTAAGGAGCACCTACTGTGTTATACAATTGGGACACTTCTGTTAAAAAGAAAAAAAAAAGACATCCACAGCCCTCTATTTCATTTACTCTTGCTGAGTAACAAATCGCTCAAAATTTAGCAGCTTAAAGCATCCATTTTTTTATGCTCATGAATTCTGCGGATTAGGAATTCTGATAGGAGCACATCAGGTCTTTGCTTCATGATGTCTGGGACCCCAGCTGGGAAATCTCAGTGCCTGGAGGTAAATGAATGTCTGGGATTGAAATTATCAAAGGCATTTTTGCTCATGTCTGGCACCCGGATGGAATGATATGAAGACTAGAACTGCCAAGTGGAATACCTATATGTGGTCTTTCCATATGGCTTGGCTTTTTGGCGGCACCGGAGCCTCAGGGTAATTGGACTTTTTACATGGCACCTTGGGTTCAAAGTGATGTGTTCCAGTGAACAAGGAGGAAATTGCATTGCCTCTTCTGACTTGACCTTGGAAGTTATTCAGTGTCACGTCTGATGTACTCCACTGGCCACAGCAGTTATAGGCCTGCTCCCATTGAAAGGGAGAGGAACTAAATCCCACCTCTTACTGGAGATGTCACAAGGATTCATTGCAGAGAAAGAACCATGTAGGATAGGAGATGCAATCTTCTTGGAAAGTACAGTCTACCAAAGACTAATTCTCAGAGTTAGAACGGTTAGAGAGTTCACTTGTAGGTAAAATAATAACATAAATGAGTGGACTCAGTGTGAAGAGAGAAAGGATCATGTTTATAAAAGTGAAGATAACAAGATTATGACCCCAAATGAGGATTGTCCAGTTTCCCTTAGGATCTAACCACTGAAGGGATATATAGATTCTAGATGATGAGTAGGAATTTCCAAGACAAGGTGTTCAGAGATTGTATGGAGCAGAAAGAGCATTTCAAAAGAAGATAACACACTTTTGCATCGGGAAATTTTCTGTTGAAGTGCTCTTTCTGTTCCATTCAATCTCTGAACAGCTTGTCTGGGAAATTCCTACTCATCATCTAGAATCTAGATACTCCTTCAGTGGTTAGATCCTACTGGAAACTGGATAATCCTCATTTTGGGTCATAATCCTGTTATCTGCACCTTTATAAACATAATCCTTTCTGTCTTCACACTCAGTCCACTCATTTATGTTATTATTTTATCTATAAATGAATTCTCTAACTGTTTTAACTCTGAGAATTAGTCTTTGGTAGATTGTATTTTCTAAAATGATTGCATCTCCTATCCTATAGCTGGATGGTTAAGGAAAGGTGGGATAGATAAGAGATCAACCGAAGGACTTGTATGCATGCATATAAGCATAACCAATGGACGCAAGACAATGAGGGGGTGAGGGCATGTGTGAGAGTGAGGTGGGGTGGGGCAATGGGAAGATATGTACACATGTAATACATTGATAAAAAATGGAAACACACACACACACACACACATGCAAAGGTTCTGTGGCAGAAAATACCATGGCTTGTACAAGGACATGAAAGGAAGGCTCAAGTAGCTAAATTATAAGGGAAAACAGGTGAGATGAGATCGGCCTAGAGAAAGAAGTAAGACAAAGACCAGATAAATGGGCCATGGAAATGAGTTTGGGTTTTATCCTAAAAACAATGGTAACCTACTGAATGATTTTCATAAAGTGACAAGGTCAGATTTAGCATTTCAAAAGGCCAATATGCTGCCCAGCCAGTGTTGCTTAGTGGTTGAGCATCAACCTATGAACTAGCAGGTCACACAGTTCAGTTGCTCATCAGGGCACAAACCCAGGCTTGATCCCCAGTAGGGAGCATGCAAGAGACAGCCAATCACTGCTTCTCTCTCATCATTGAAATTTCTATCCTCTCCCTTCCTCCCTAAATCAGTATGCTTTAAATATGGAGAATGGGTTGAAAGGAAATGCGGTTTGGCAAATAAGCAGAGAGACTCATTAGAAAACTGTTGCCATGAACGAGGCAAGAGATGACAGCAATGTGGTTGTAGGTTCAATGGAGACAAGTGAAACCATTGAAGGGACATTAAAAAGTCAGATGATTAGTATATCAGAGGGAGGATGCATTGAAGTAAGGAAACAGGATGTCTAGGGTAACACCTACTTTTGAGGATTGCACAAATTGATACTTATGATACTCATTGAGATCAGGAGCATAACAAGAAGCCATTTGATTGTGGGAGATCAAGAATTTGATCTTGGGCCTGTTGAGAGACTTTTGAACATCCAGTTGGAGAGGTTAAGCAAGCAACTTGATGCTCGGAGGAGGCATTTGTTTGGAAGATATAAATTTAGAAGCTATCTGCTTAGAGAAGGTTACTGAAGTCATGGACACAGAGAACATAAAGTTCACCACTTGTTTGAAATGTGTTGGATGCCTGAATTTTTTGACTGTTTCAGACATGAAAGGGAATCTTTCCTCCTTCCTCTTCTATCTCACGTGACCCATTCAGATACATGGAACTCTGTGAGCCAGCAGAGCCACTTAGAAAGTCTGATCTTGCTCAGTCTGTTCATTTCTCAGATGAACAAACAAATTTAGAGACAGAAGTAGCTGAGATAAAACCTGAGCCTAGGACTCCTGACTGCTATCTCTTCCAGTCACTGCTCTACATATGTAGAGAATCACTGAAAGCTTCTCTCTTTTGTTATCCTGTAGTAGAAAAAAAGGCTTGGCTACCTTGTCTATCTTAAACTACATAGACAGAAATGGACCTTATGTATAATATTACTGAAATAACCGTAGAAATTATATTCATAAGATTAATCTCGAAAATAAATGTTATAATACATTGATTCAAAACAATGGTCAGACGAACTTCTCTTTAATTTTCAGAGATGTGAGACACTAAAAGAAACCATTTGCTCCCTTAATAATATCAGCGACTTCCCTTTCCATTCACTGTATCTAAAACAGTCTTGAATACATTTCCAAATGTTTTAATTTCAATTACATCCTAACAAAGTTACTTTGAGATATTATTGGCTCCCAATATTATTTATTTTAGACAGTCCTAATACTGATTGGATACGCTAACTTCCATGCTTCAACTTCAATATTGATTTGAAACATCATGTTTAGGAGTGATGTTTAACAAATGGCTTTGCATCTTTATAAAAGAGGCTATAGTTGAATTAATAACCAAGTTACCTTCACTCCTAGAATGTATTCTAATGATGAATCAAAGAGTGCATTGTTTTGGTGTTTCCCAAAGTTCGGTATGAAGAACACTAGTTATCTATAAAGGCCCTTTTAGTCCTATAGTATGAATGCTCTATGACTTAACAGTTATCATATTTTTGTTTTCTTAGAAAATCATTGGTTCCTTTAATGGATGATCATGTGCCAGCCACCTGCTAACTCCTTACACACATATATAGGTCAGGGCTAATCTGATAATTACTAAGCAACTGATCTTAGAGAAGCCAGTATAAATTGATTAGTGTCATATTCCCAGGTAATTATACATCCCAATTTGCCCAGAAAGTCCTGGTTTGTACCTATTGTGCTGGCTTAATTGTTATCAGTGCCTCTTTCACTCTGATATAAGTACCTTGAATTGAATGATGCATATTGTAATCAACTTTGCTCAAATATTGAGTACATTAGATTTTCACTTTCTACCATTTGAGTTGAAAAATAAAATTAGAGTCCTGTGATTAACAGTGAAGCCTGAAACTGAAAACTCATGAAGTAGAGAGAAGTAGGAGGGTCATGATAGGCCATGAGTGAGTCAACATTATGAGTAATTCAAATTTATGGATAAGTAGGAGCTCCAAAATTGAGAAAATATCTGCAGAATAGAGGTTGAGACATTATTTTGGAGTGGAGAGGAGAAGATATTCACAAAGAAATTAAGGATAGCCTATATAATAAAAGGTGAATATGCAAATCGACCAAATGGTGAAACAACCAGTCGCTATGATATACACTGACCACAGGGGGAAGACACTCACTGCAGGAGCTGACCCTTTGTGGTCAGTGCCCTCCTACAGGGGCATGCAGCTCAGCCAGAAGCCCTGATCTGGGCTCATTACTGGTGAGCACAGAAGCAGTGGTGGAAGCCTCTCCCGCCTTTGCAACAGCGCTAAGGATGTCTGACTGCCGGCTTAGGCCCACTCCCAGACTGCAAGAGGGCACAGGCTGGGCTGAGGGACCCGCACCAGTGTACAAATTTTGTGCACTGGGCCTCTAGTTTTATATAATGATGGAACCTCGTTAGTGAATACTCATGAGATCCCAATGCCAAACCCATTTGTCATGAGACTCATTCCAGTGCCAGTTCTTGGATTCCTATGAGATTTTATCTCACTTACTGATTATCCTAGTTTAAGTTTCCCTAAAAGGACAGGCATTTCAGTACAGGTAGTTTATTTGGGAAGTAATCTCAGGAAGCACTGGTAGGGGAGTGGAGACATGAACAGAGAAGGAAAGAAAGCCAATACAGGTATGTTCATGAGCACATTTCTGATATAGACAATACAGCAGGCTCAGTCAAAGCTGGGATCCTTGGAAGAGAGCATACAGAACAACTCAGTTACCCATCAAATGAGAAAGGCAGCTGAGATACTTATTTATCTCTCCCAGTCATCACTGTTAGATAACCCTTCCCAGGACTATCAATTCCTTGGCATTTCTGGCCTGCCCCTTTCATGTGCTGAGCACACTCCTGTGGCCAGAGGGATTTCTCAGGAAGATAATCCCACATACTGAAGTAAAACAAACATCAAAAGCATGTAGATGGGCACCAACAGAACCTGCTATGTTTCAGGTAGTAAACATATTCAAGAGAGTGTGTTTCTCTTTATTGCTACAAAAAAATTGTCCGAGACAGTCCTCAGTCATTTATTTATTCTATTCTTGAATTCTCAAAATACTGAGCAGCATCTGTCATACTATTAGATTTTATTAGTTTAATTGGAATCATGGAAATAAATAGTGCAGATCACTTTAGGAGTGGTATTTGACTCCACAATAATGGCCTCTTACTTTATAGAATATGTGAGAAATACTGATTTCTTGGTATGAATCATAGTGATGTTGAAATTTCCTTTGAAGTAAATCTCTATTCAGTATTAATGAGAGTCATTCCCTTTCTTTTTTTTAAAGAAGGAGAATAGAATGTTTTATTTCTCAAACACTCAGTGAAATATGTCTATATATAGTAGTAGAAAATGGATTACTTCCCATTATTGTTTGTAACTAAAGAAATATGTCACAAAATGGAGATTTAAGTTCACAATATGAATGGCTGGTCCTGATTGATTTAATTTCAAGCCTGATATTGAACTGCTAAATCCCACACTTTTGATCAGATGACAAAAATTTTTTTCCATCAATGAGCCTTTTTTTTTTCTTTAGCAAGACATAAAAAATTTCTTCATCAATATAATAGGAATACCATACTCCATGATACTCAACGTTATGGAATCATGATATACTTGATTATATAGAAGTGTCCCTCCTACCTACCCGCACTATCTGCCACATTGGCTTAGAAGAAATCTTAGCCATTATGGCTTGGTCACCCATACTGCGCCCCCTGCTGTCCTGGTTGCCCCAACTGCCCCCCTCTGCCGGCCTGGTCACCCCTAACTGCCTCCCTGCCAGCCTGGTTGCCCCAAACTGTCCCCCTCTGCCAGCCTGGTCTCCTCTGTCCCCGAGCCAGCCTAGTTGTCCATCACTGCCCTCCTGCCAGCCTAATCTCCACCACCTGCCCCCCTCTGCCAGCCTAGTCATCCCTAACTGCTCCCCTGCCAGCCTGGTTGCCCCTCACAGTCCTCTCCCCCCGCCACCGGCCTGGTTGCCCTATGCAACCTGCTCTTAAGTCTTTTGATCATCCCTCGCTAACCCCCTTGCCAGCCTGGTTGTAGGCAGCCATCTTGTGAGGGCATGAGGGTTGATTTGCATCTTGCCTCTTTATTATATAGGACAATTGACATATAGTACTGTATAAGTTTAAGGTGTACAGCATAATGATTTGACTTACACAGGAGTGAGCAAAGTAGGTCTACAGTTGTGAGTATGTGGACCAGAGTTTATTCTTGTTATTATTTATTATTGTACTATATTAATAATTTATATTAAAACTGTAAAACTACTTTTGCCCATACCTGTGTGAATTGTGAATTGATTACCACAATAAATTTAGGTAACATCCATTGTCTCATACAGATACAAAAAATAAAGATGAATAAGTAAATCTTTACGATGAGAACTCTTGGCAGTGTCTGTGGGAGGGCTGGCCGCTGGAATCATTGGGTAGGCACGTCTGGTGCCTGGGTGAGCAGGTGGGTGAGTCTGATGCTTGGCAACATAGGAACCAACCCAGTGCTCGAGTCAGGTGAGGGGCCTGAAGCTGGACTCACTGGGGTGGGTCTGACGTTTGAATCTGCTGTGATGATGCTGGGACCTGGGTCTGTGTGGACAGACCAGTATCCTGGGTCCGCAGAGTCAACCACATACCAAGAACAACTGCAGTAGGCCCAGTATCTTGGTGCCTGGGGACAAGTCAGACACTGGGATGATCTGGGAGGCTGGTTTCACAGTAGCTGGCCTGGAGGCCGGGCCCACAGGGACCAGCTGAAAACCTGGACCCACAGGACTTGGTCTAGACTCCGAATCTGAGGAAGCCAGTCTGGAGGTGAGGTAGGATGAAAGCCTGGGTCTGCTGTCGTCAGCCTGATGCTGAACCCAGCTGGCAAACTGGGTTTTGGAGGCTGATCCGGAGACTTGTGCCGCCAAAGCAACTCAGGGCCTCAGAAGCCCGCTGATGCTGGAATGTCGTCAAGCCTGAGTGTAGAGGAGCCCTCTGGAAGCCAGGAGACTGGAGCCAGCAGGCACCTGGGCGGGGCAAGGAACTTAATTGGTGGGAGTTCACTGGGAATCATTTGGCACTTAGCCAGAATTGGCTGGTTGCTGGGGCAGGGGGGCAATGGCGTCCACAGTGAGATGAAGCCCTTCCCTCGCCTCCCACTGGGAAGGTGTTGCTCTCCTTGCTGGCCTCCCTGGCCTTAGAGGAGAGGTGATCGGGCAATGTGAATCAGTCCCTCCTTTTATCTCCCTGGCATCTTGTCCTTCTGTGCTTCTCTCTGGTGGTGTAATCCCTCACCTGGAATCCTTAGTTCTTGTGAAGGTATTTTTTGCTGCGCAGATAGTTGTTCAAATAGATATTTCTGGGAGGGGATGAGCACTAGGAATTCCTATTCTGCCATTTTGCTGATGTTACTCCGTCTCTCTCAGAAAGTCATTTTCAAAGATTCAGCATATCACGGAGTTGAAAAGGCCCTTAGAAATGATCTAAAGCAGCATGGCCAGTGTTGCTCAGTGGTTGAGTATTGACCCATGCACCAAGGTCACCAGTTCAAGTCACAATTAGGATACATGCCCAGGTGGTGGGCTCAATCGCCTCCCTTCCTCTCTCTCAAAAATCAATAAAAACGTATTTTGAAAAAGCAATTACCTAAAGCAGCATCTTGCTAGTGCAAAAATGTGCTTTACATCAATAGATATACCCTTTTTTGCTTTAAATAGCTAAAAAGTATTTTAGTGGAGTATTTTTTTTTCTGAGCAGGTGATAAATTGGAATTTATTTATAGTGACATACTTTGGTTAGAAATGAGTTTTATGAAACTCCCAGTCAAGCTATTAAAAAAACATTAATATATTCATCCCATTTTGTTTTGCCTCAACATAGCTTATTTTCACATAATTCAGAAAATAATATGAATATAGGCCTAAATAAGATTTAAATAAGGTAAGTAGCCACTCATCTTATCTTCTGAATATGATGGTTGAAGTCTTTTATTAGAATAATGGAATATTATTCAGGAAGAAGTAACCATTTTCATTTAAACATCTCTTTAGAATTAATTTAGCTACATGATGAGCTAAAAGCCACAATCATTTAAAATACTCAAAGCTACTTTACAAATAGAACAAAATAAAATATGCTTGCAGTAGGTGTTTACAAGCTAAAACAGTTCCAGTGAATGATTAGGCTTTTCTAATTAAAAAAAAAAAAAAACCAAAAAACTTTTTACCTAAAGCCCAGCTGTTGGTTTTTTTTTTTTCCCACAGGTATTGTCTGGAAATGTGCTTATTTTTTTTAACTTATGGCAAAATATACATCAGATAAAATTTATCATTTTCACCATTTTTAATTATACAATGGCATTCAGTACTTTCACATTGTTGTACAACCATCCATACTATACCACTCCAAAAGTTTTTCTTCCTCCAAAACTGAATCTATATGCATTAAACAGAACTCCCAATTCCCTATTAACCCTAGCCCCTGGCAACCACAATTCTACTTTCTTCTGTCTCAGTTTGATTATTCTAGGAACTACATGTAAGTGGAAGCATACAGTATTTGTCTTTTTGTGACTGACATATTTGAACATGTACTTCTTAAACTCTTTCTTCCAAATTCACTAAAATCAGTTTGGATTTCAGGTGCTGTTGCTTTCCACTAAACTCAAGCCCTGGTGAAATGCGTAGTAGACTCACTGATGATTACAAAACAATACCACATATGTCAGCCCCCGGCCAAAAAAAAAAGTCATTTAACTGTCCTTGTAAGGAGATTCACAGAAGGCCCATCCAGGTGCCTTATATAAAAATAACAGTTCCCTCCAGCTACCTAACCTAGATTTTAAGTTATGTAAAATTAGTGACTTGGAAGGAAAATGCTGAATAAACACATTTTAGGGGGTGGCAATGTAGTTACCCTGTTTTTTTCGGGGGTATGTCCATCTCTCAAAAGATTCAGAAGGAAGCTTTAATTAGTTTCTGCAAAAAGCTCTCTCCTTCCCATGCCAGTCATTGGTTTGAAGAAAGGTGTGAGTCCCAGTTCTGGCCAGTAACTGAAGGGAGGTCAGCCAGAGAGGGTTTCTAAAAAAAAAAAAAAAAAAAAAAAAATGTATTATTATTAAAAAAGATTCACCTGGAAAGTATCAGTCCTTTTCCTTTTTCAGTACTTTTTTTTCATATCTGCTTGCAATGCCACCATGCTGACAATGGCAGAGCAGAAAGAGAGAACCCTTGAGGACTTGATGGTTTTAGCCAGTCACTGAGTTAATGAACCCTAACCCCACCTCAGGACTTCAGGCAATAGGAGATAACAGTATTTCCGTGTTTAAGCCCATGGAAATGGAGTTGTCTGTTACTTGCAGATACTTACCTGACAAATGTAGATTGCATGATGCCACAGGGTGGTTTCTATGGGAAGCGGATACTGAAATGTATTTTATTTCCAGGAGGTTTCTGAAGCAGTATTTGGTGGAAGGGGGTGAAAAGAAGTACAACTGGGTAGACAGTGAAGCTGTGAGGTGTGCAGTGACAGCCAGGGGTGACCTCATGGAGAGGCCCTCTTTGATATTAGATTGCCAGGCCTTTGTACCCCCATCTCCAGTAGCCATTGTAATGCATCTCCCTTCAGCAGGCCATGGCGTGGGCTTAGCTGCTGAGAGCATCTAAAACAGTGGTTCTCAACCTTCCTAATGCCGCGACCCTTTAAGACAGCTCCTCATGTGGTGGTGACCCCAACTATAAAATTATTTCCGTTGCTACTTCATCACTGTAATTTTGCTACTGTTATGAACTGTAATGTAAATATCTGATAGGCAGGATGTATTTTCATTGTTACAAATTGAACATCATTAAAGCATAGTGATGAATCACAAAAAAACAATATGTAATTATATATTGTGATTTATTTCTAATTACAAATAAATTTCTAATTACAAATAAATGAAATTTTGTCTTGAATTGTGGTGTAGCATGGGTAACAGTCTTCATATGACAACAGTAAACTACATTGCTACATTTTGCTACACCGAGGAGCGGTGTGTTGGTTCCTAAGACCATGGGAAATAGGTGTTTTCCAATAGTCTTAGGCGACCCCCAAAGGGGTCGCAACCCACAGGTTGAGAACTGCTGATCTAAAACAATTCTTGAGGGGTCCATTGAGCTGTCTTCTCATAGCACTTTCAGCAGGTGGGGCATAAAGTTCTTCATTTATGTAGGATCTAGATGGTACATGAGAATGCCCACCACACATAATTACTGGGAGCTTTTATGGAACAGAACTTGTCCCAGGCCCAGAAAATGTTCCTGAGACACACTGGACTTGTCTAACTTCGGGTAGGCTGTGGCTTATGCCAATGATAGCAGTCATGTATTTTTCTCAAGTGGCCTTCATTTAACTTCCTTTTTGCTTCATTACCAAAGGATCAGAATGAAATTGTCCATATGCGTCCATATATTCTAACAAACCTGTGGTCCGCTTGGGATTAATGTGATCAAATTAGTTTGGTGTGTACTGAATGGCAAGCTAGCCCGGCTTGACTTTCTTGCCAGCCAGTCCCTCTCTTCTAACTCCTCTCTTGGCTTGCCACCCACCTCTGACTTGGGCAGCTCTGTGCCATCTCTTTCTTTAAAATGTTTTATTGAATTTACTGGGGAGGCATTGGTTAGTAACATTATATGGGTTTCAGGTGTACAGTTCTGTAATACATCATCTGTATGTTGCGTTGTGTGTTCACTACCCCAAGTCAAGTCTCCTTCCATCATCATTTAGCTCCCCCCCCCCTCTTTATTCTCTATAACTCACCCCACTCTCCTTTTCCTCGGGTAATAATCACACTGTGGTCTATGATGTTTTTGTTGCTTAATCACTTCACCTATTTCACCCAGCTTCCTTGAATTCTTCCTCTCTACTGTCAGTCTGTTTTCTGTACTTTCGAGTATGATTCTGTTTGTATTTTGTTAGTTTATTTTCTTCATTAGATTCCAAAAATAAGTGAAATCATTTTTTATTTGTCTTTCTCTGACTGGCTCATTACATTTAGCCTAATTCTTTCCAGGTCCATCCATGCTGTCACAAAAAGTCTGATTTATTTTTCTTTCTTTCTTTTTGTTTTACCGCTGCATTGTATTCCACTGTGTAAATGTACCACAGCTTTTTTATCCATTCATCTACACTTGGGCTGCTTCCAAATATTGGCCACTGTAAATAACACTGAAGTGAACATAGGGGTGTATACAGTGGTATCTCAAGATACGAGTGCCCTAACATATGAGATTTTTGAGATACGAGCTGTGGAGGGAGTGATTTTTGCTTTGAAATACGAGCAACAGTTGAGATATGAGTAATGGCCTGGATGGGCTGGCTGTACACTACCCACCAGTTTACCTTGACTCGAGCGTCTCATAGTTTCCCACGCCTCAAGGTTACTGAATGAATTAAACTCGTATCTCGAGGTACCACTGTATAGCCTTTCAAATCATTTTTCAGGCTTCTTCAGATATATTCCCAGAAGTGGAATCACTGGGTCATTATGCAGTTCCATAGTTCATTTTTTGAGGTAACTCCATACTGTTTGTGTGCCTTTTACCTTCAGTAGTTTAGGGAAATTTTCAGTCATTATTTCTTCAAATAGATTATCTATCCCTTGATTTCTCTCTTCTCCTTTCCCTATGATGGGGATGTAGTTGTGTTTAATGTTGTTTCAAAGGTCCCTTAAACTATCCTTGCTTGCTAAAATTCGTTTTTCTTTTCATTGTTCTGATCAGGTGTTTTCTGTTACCTTGTGTTCCAAATCACTGATTATATTTTCTGCTTCATCTCACCTACTATTTATTCCTTCTAGCTTATTCATCATTTCAGATATTATACTTATTGTATTCTTTATTTTTGACTTGTTCTTTTTTATGGTTTCTATCTCTTTTATCATACCATTTAAGTTCTCAATAAATTCCTTGAGTGCCCTTAAAACCATTACTTTGAACTCTGTATCTAATAAATTGTTTGCCTCCATTTTATTTAGCTTTTGTACTGAGATTTCTCCTGTTCTTTCATTTGGGGCATGTTTCTTTGTCTCCCCATTTTGGCTGTCCCTTTGTGTTTGTTTCTATATATTAGGTAGATCTGCTGTGTCTCTCAGTCTTGATAGTGTGGCCTTATGTGGTAGGTGTCCTGGGGGACCCAGTGGTGCAGTCTCCTCAGTCACCTGCGCTGTGTGCTCCAGGGATGTACTCTGTGTGGGTTATGTGTGCCCTCTTGTTGTAATTGAGTCTTTATTGCTATTTGCCCGTTCATGTATGGGTCCAACCCTCAGGTTGACTGACTGTATCAACTCCTGTGGGAGCCCCTTTCACGTCCCACGTGGTTCAGGGTTCCTGGTTCAGGATTTGTGTTCTGGAGGAGGCCGCACACAAATAAAAAGAGAGACTAGAAAAGTATTAATTTGGCGATATTGGGGGGGCCAGGCGGGAGCCTTCCTCTAGTACAGTGGTTCTCAACCTTCCTAATGCCGTGACCCTTTAATACAGCTCCTCATGTTGTGGTGACCCCAACCATAAAATTATTTCCGTTGCTACTTTATAACTGTAATTTTGCTACTGTTATGAAACTGTAATGTAAATATCTGATAATGCAGGATGTATTTTCATTGTTACAAATTGAACATAATTAAAGGATAGTGATTAATCACAAAAACAATATGTAATTATATATTGTGAAATATTTATTTCTAATTACAAATAAATGAAATTTTGTCTTGAATCATGGTGTAGCATGGGTAACAGTATTCATATGACAACAGTAAACTACATTGCTACACTTTGCTACACCGAGGAGCGGTGTGTTGGTTCCTAAGACCATGGGAAATATGTGTTTTCCGATGGTCTTAGGTGACCCCTGTGAAAGGGGTCGCAACCCACAGGTTGAGAACTGCTGCTCTAGTAGAAAGACTACCCTTTGCTCTGGCCTTTTTCTCCCTTTTATTAAGACTATGGGATACACCCATGACCTTTAGGCAGGAAATTCCCAAGAACAGAAGTTTACATGGGACAAACAGGTAGAGGATGCTTCAGCTAACAACGTTTCAACTAAACAGTGAGTGATTAGCTCTGACCTTTCAGAGCAATTAGCCTTCTGGTTTCCCATCCACATCTTTCTATTAATGAGACAATGTTTGGTTTCCAGCATACCCCAACCACAATGTAGGCGCTGCTGTACAGCTGACCACACAAAGTGGAATTCACCCCAGCAGGGTCTAGTGACTTCCAAGATCTCCCTTTGGATATGCCACTTGTGAAACTAATTGGATCCTGCTCTGATGGTGTCTGAAGGTGGCCACTGGCTGTGTTGGCTCTGGGACCTCTCAGGAGGAACTCTGGAGCATGTCAATTTCAGATGCTCCCTGTGACTAGCCTTGGGCAACCTGTTTGGAGCTATAAAGTGATCCACAGGTCAGGGCTGTGTCTGCTGGGCCTGAGTGTGCATGGAAAGGACCAAGCTGTGCTCAAAGGCTGGGCCCAGGGGCAGGTCAGCTAAAGTCCAAAGCACCCCAGGATCTGTCTCCACCTGCCTTTGTCTGCCAGCTGCCTCTTAGGTTCAGTCACTGAAAGAGCCTCTGGAGGTACTCGAGTTGCATGAGGTAGGTTCTTAGTGAGGCACTAGGTAAGGGCCAATGGTGTTCATCAGATTCATACAGGTTCAAACCCAGTGCCAGTACTGGTCTGAGGCCATTCAGCAAATGTCGCAGGGCATACCAAGTCTATCTGCCACCTGCTGGGAGCTGACACATCTGTGTGGATGGATCTGGGTTTCAGGGAGTCATCAGCACGAGACCGGCAGAGTTTATATGGCCCGAACAGAGTAAGATTTGGCCATGTGAAGGGAGGGCTTTGCACTGGTTGTCCGTGCGAGGGGACAAACTGGCCCCTGTCTTAGATCCACAGAACTCAGTCTGTCCTAGATTCTGCCAGGAGCCTGATCTCAGCAAGGTGGGGCTGCCAGAAGTCGGAGGATGAGACAGTTGGATCTCCCTTGAGGGGGTGGTGCCAGTCAGATCAGGGTTGAAGAAAGGTGTGGGAAGAGATCCTACCCTATAACCACACAACTCAGTCAGTCTCAGATTCTGCCCAGACTTTGGCAGGGTGTAGCCACCAGGATTTAGGAGGGTGAGACTGCCAGGAGCCAAGACAGTGGGTTTAGTGCAGTGGTCGGCAAACTCATTAGTCAACAGAGCAGCAAACCGTGGCTCACGAGCCGCATGTGGCTCTTGAACCACGGTTTGCCGACCACTGGTCTAATAGATATCTCAAGATGGGGAGGGACCAGTCAGATTTATGGGAAATGGGAGGAATGACTCCTGCCCTCAAATCCATACACTCAGTCACTGACACTGCCTGAATCTGCTCAGACTCCTACACCTCGGCCCAGGCAACTGGCTCCTCAGAATGGTGCAAGCTCTGCAGGGTGGGGCAGCAAGGAATCCAGAGGTAAGGCTACTTCATTCCCCCAGACCGATGCCTATAGATGGCAGTGTGCCACCCAAGAACGATGGCTTCCGCACTGTGAGGGAGTGACTCAGCACAGGGATCCTGGTGGCTGTCTCTTCAGCTCTCTCTGCAGAAACTCAAACCCTAGTGTCTCCTCAGGCCACTTCAGTCTGCTCCACTCTCATTCTGCCAGAGCCCAGGGTGGGTAGCTGCAAATAAAATTTTGTGTGTTGGCCCTTTAAGAAGGTGCCAATATCTCCGACTCTGCCTGGTAGACAGAATCCCCACTGATTTTCACAGCTAGCTATTACGTGGACACCTCTTCTCGGTTCTGGCGCTCTGGATGGGGAGGCCAGCTTGGGGTTGAAATCGCATTCTTCTCAGGGGGAACCTTTGCAGCTGTGATATCCCTCCAGAATCTCATCCACTGCCCACGGGAGCAGGCTAGCCCTTTTCATATCTACACTCTTCATAACAGCCTTGTTATTAATGGTCAGGGAACCTCAATAGTTGAAGGTTTTGTGCCCAGGGCTTCTTCTGTAAACAAACTCCTTTGCAGCTAGCCTTCAATAGGTTATTCTTACTTCTGTTATATTAACTAGCTGTGCTGTACAGTTAGTATAGGATAAAACTACTGCCAGTGCATCCCATTTTGAACTGTCGTAGGCCTTACTGCCTCTGACTTTCTCTGAAGCTTCTGGAAACAGCTCCTCCCAAGGGTGTTTGCAGCCCAGATGTGCAGGGGAGTTAACCTCTCTAGAGGGGTGGACAAACTTTTTCTCTGCCTTCTTAGTTCAGTGCCCGGGTCCTTGCAAATTAAATTGACAAAAAACAAACAAACAAACAAACAAAAACCACCACACGTATAATCAGGAAAAAAAAAGACATACCAATTTTATTTGATGTTAATGTTTTTATATGGTGTGGGGTTCTCAAAGAAGATGGATTAGAAAGCCCAAAGGCAGTCAGACATGGATGCTTATGTACCATTTCAACTCAGAGCAGTAAATTTGCGGAGAAGAGGCAGGACAAAGGAAAAGGGTTTTGAGCTCCTAGGGGTAGTAAATTACGGGAAGGTAAATATATGGGGGAAACTGAGAGAAGATAAGGGTTATTTAGATAAGGTTTATTACTGCAGTTTCCTCTTGGTATTGCCTCTGGAATGATAAGAGTCTGGAGTTGTCTCCAGAGAATAAGGGTTGTTCTGACTCCTGTTACAAGGGAAGGAAGGGGAAAAACCTTCACAGAGGGAAATTGATGCAATACTTTTAGGCAAAAACAGGAGGATAGTTTTGTTTTTGTTTTGTCTGCTGTTTCTCAGTTGCCTTCAGTTCAAAATAATATATATGCCAAAGTGGGATATTTTGGTGTGGCAGATTCTGATCCTCTTCAATGGCCCAGAAAACTCTTAATCACTAAGGGGCTGGGAGCTGGTGACCAAATGTCTTAGCCTCACCCTAGGAGGTATTGTGTAGCTTTCTTTTGAATGAGTTCTGCCATTCTTTTTTTTTAAGTTTCTTTATTGATTAAGGTATTATATATGTGTAATCTCCCCATTGATGTTCCCCCTAACTGATGCCCTCACCCCCTGTTGTCCGTGTCCATTGGTTAGGCCCATATGCATGCATACAAGTCCTTTGGTTGATCTCTCCCCCTACCCCCACCCTCCCCTACCTTCCCTCTGAGGTTTGACAGTCTGATTGATGCTTCTCAGTCTCTGGATCTGTTTTTGTTCATCAGTTTATGTTGATCATTATAATCCACAAATGAGTGAGATCATGTGATATTTATCTTTCTCTGACTGGCTTATTTCACTCAGCACAATGTTCTCCAGGTCCATCCAGGCTGTTGAAAATGGTAAGAATTCCTTCTTTTTTTTTTTTTTTACCACAGCATAGTAGTCCATTGTGTAGACATATAACAGTTTTTTTAATCCACTTATGTGCTGGTGAACACTTAGGTTGTTTCCAAATCTTAGCTCTGGTAAATTGTGCTGCTATGAACATAGGGGTGCATATATCCTTTCTGATTGATGTTTCTGGTTTCTTAGGATATATTCCTAGAAGTGGGATCACTGGGTCAAATGGGAGCTCCATTTTTAGTTTTTTGAGGAAACTCCATACTGTTCTCCACAGTGGCTGCACCATCTGCATTCCCACCAGCAGTGCAGAGTGGTTCGTTTTTCTCCGCACCCTCGCCAACAACTCTTGTCATTTGTTGTTTTGTTGATGGTTGCCACTCTGACAGGGTGAGATGGTACCTCATTGTCGTTTTGATTTGCATCTCTCAGATAATTAGTGACTTTGAACATGTTTTCATGTGTCTCTTGGCCTTTCTTATGCCCTCTTTCAAAAAGTATCTAAGTCTGTTTTCCATTTTTTTTATTAGGTTGTTTATCTTCCTTTTGTTAAGTTGTATGAGTTCCCTGTACATGTTGGAGATTAAACCCTTATTGGTGATAGCATTGGCAAATATGTTCTCCTATGTAGTAGGCTTTCTTATTGTTTTGTTGGTTTCTTTTGCTGTGCAAAAGCTTTTTATTTTGATGTAGTCCCATTTGTTTATTTTCTCTTTAGCTTCCATTGCCCTAGGAGCAGTATCAGTGAAGAAATTGCTTCGGCATATGTCTGAGATTTTGCTGCCTGTGAATTCCTCCAGGATTTTTATGGTTTCCCATCTTATATTTAAGTCCTTTATCCATATTGAGTTTATTTTTGTGTATGGTGTAAGTTGGTGGTCTAATTTTTTTCCCTTTTTTTTTTTTTGCATGTATCTGTCCAATTTTCCCAACACCATTTATTGAAAAGATTGTCTTGACTCCATTGTATGTTCATGCCTCCTTTGTTGAATATTAATTGAGCATAGTGGTTTGGGTCATTTCTGGGTTCTCCATTCTATTCCATTGATCTATATGTTTGCTCTTGTGCCAGTACCAGGCAGTTTTGAGAACAGTGGCTTTGTAATACAGCTTGATATCTGGTGTTGAGATCCCATCTACTTTGTTCTTCTTTCTCAGGATTGCTGCAGCTATTTGGGGTCTTTTTTAAATTTTTATTACAGATGAATTTTTGGGGAATTTGTTCTACGTCTGTGAAATATGCTGTTGGTATTTTCATGAAGAGTGCATTGAATCTATAGATTGCTTTGGGTAGTATGGACATTTTAATGATGTTGATTCTACCAACCCATGAACACAGTATGTTCTTCCATCTGTTTATTTCTTCCTCTATCTCTTTTTTCAGGCTGTTTAGTTTTCCAGGTATACGTCTTTTGCCTCCTTAGTTAAGTTTATTCCTAGGTATCTTAATTTTTTTTTTTGGTGCAATGGTAAATGGGATTGCTTTTTAGTCTCTCTTTCTGTAAGTTCACTATTGGTGTATAGAAATGCCATTGGTTTCTTGGTGTTAATTGTGTACCCTGCTACATTGCCAAGTTCATTTATTAAGTCTATTAGTTTTTTTTGATGGAGTCTTTAGAGTTTTCTATGTTACAGCAGCATGTCATCTGCAAATAAGGAGAGCTTTACTTCTTCTTTTCCAATTTGGATGCCTTTTATTTCTTCTTCTGGTCTAATTGCAATGGCTAGTACTTCTAGTACTATGTCAAACAGAAGTGGTAAGAGTGGGCATCCCTGTCTTGTTCCTGTTCTTAAGGTTAATGTTTTTAGTTTTTGCCCTTTGTGTATGATGTTGGCTGTGGGTTTGTCATATATGGCTTTTATTATGTTGAGGTATGATCCTTTTATTTCCCTCCTGCTGAGAGTTTTCATCTAGAAAGGGTGCTGGATTTTGTCAAATGCTTTTTCTGCAACAACTGATATGATTATGTGATTTTTATCTCTCAATTTGTTTATGTCACATTTATTGATTTGTGGATATTGTACCACCCTTGGGTCCCCAGGATAAATCCTTCTTGGTCATGGTATATGATCTTTCTGATGTAATTCTGGATTTGATTGGCTAGAATTTTGTGGAGGATTTTGGCATCTATGTTCATGAGGGATATTGGCCTGTAATTCTTTTTCATTCTGTTGTCTTTATCTGGTTTTGGTGTTAGGTTAATGCTGGCTTCAGAGAAGGAGTTTGGAAGTGTTCCTTCCTCTTGAATTTTTTTGAATAGTCTGAGGAAGATAGGTTATTATACAGTACTTACCCTTCTTTTTCTTGTGATATGAAATGATAAAATGCCTATGTGATGGGATGAACTGAGGTGAATGATGTAGCATTAGACTACCAGTCACCTACTGACAATAAATCAGAAGAAGGATCATCTGCTTTGGGTGATCCTGGATCATTGAACCATGAAGTATTGATGGTTAGATGTCAGGAGCAGATGATGTTCATGGTTACAGATCCTTAATAGCTGAAGGTTTTTTTGCCAAAATATGTTGGAAGAAAATTATAATCAGTACTTTCTCTCTCTCTCTCTCTCTCTCTCTCTCTCTCTCTCTCTCTCTCTCTCATTTTACTCATTAAAGTGTTGCTGCAGTTTCTAATTTTTTTGGTGATCATCCTGGTGACTTTAATGCTACGTTCCATCTGATGATTGTCCTCCATAATTTTTGTAAAATAAGGGCTACTGAAAACAAGCACAGAAATACTATGACTGTAAAACTGATAACAGAGACAGCTACTAAGTGAAGTGACTAACAGACTGGGACCATACACAGTGTGGAGATGTGGACAAAGGGATGATTCACATCCTTGACAGGACAGGGTAGGTGGTGTGAGATTTCATCTCGCTACTCAGAATGGCATGGGATTTAAAACTTATGAATTGTTTAGTTCTGTAAATTTCCTTTTCATATATTCGGTTTGTGGTTGACTGCAAGTGACTGAAAATGAAACATGGATAAAGGGGGACCACTGTAATCAAGAACTTAGAACACAGCCCACTGAAAGCTTGTCAGACACAGGGTCTCTGAAACATCTCTGCCCTTCTTCAAATACTTTTTCTACAATATCCTATACTTGTCCAGCCTTCATAAGGAACTTAAGTACTTAATATTATTTGTTCTTATGAAAAAAATGTTCTGTTCTAAGCACCTAAATTTGAAAGAGAACAATATGAGTGTTTTATACTCTAATGGAAACCACATTAAATTAAGTTGCTCTTGGTTCTTGATTAATTTGGCTTTTCTTCACCCTTCTCTGGGAAAACATTGATTATCTAGGCTTAAGCCAAGAAAAATTATCTGAAAGTCAAATATTAATTATAAGCTGTGCTTATTGATCTCATTTTAAATAACATTTAAAAGAAAATAACACCAAAGAACAGGACCTATTTCCCTTTCCCCTGGCTAAATGTACAAACATTTTCTTGGAACATTAGAAAATAGTCCTTGTAATGGCAAAGAGAAGGAAATCCTATAACATAGTTTTGTTTCCACCATGCATTTGGCTAACTCCATAAACTTTCCTATGTCTAACTGGGGATCTTAGAAAAAATTGGAGAATATTGGGTTTATATTAGACACGTATTATGTTCAGTTGTGGCACCACCACTTCGCTATGTGATCTTGGGCAAGTTATTGAACCCTTATGAACTTGAATTTCCTCTTCATCATAGGGTTGTATTGAGGGTCACATGATGATATGACGGTCCACAGTGAAAGGAAAGAACACCCTTGCTGTGCCCATTAGATGCCTCATTCGTATGTACTCTTGACATTTATAATTAATGTTATGGCAAGTACATTGTAAAGCTTCTAAGAGACCTGTGGGAGGGCTTTCTCTTTTATTTGGGTGGGAGTTTCATCCTTTGTTTGGTGTTGAGTACCTCTGACCTCTGACCACTGCCATCATACTCTCTCAGTTCTCTGGTATCACACAGTTCTTGCAGCTTTCTTAAGCCTGAGTGCTCACTGAGTGCGCACTGCTGGGATGCCTCTTGGAGGGACCCTGTTATAATTCTCCCAGGTATTGAGGATACCCTTTCCCATTGAACCTTCCTTTCATTTAATCACTGTTTTCCTTTACTCTTTCCTCTGAAGATCATTGAAAATAACCAAGAAAAAAAAATACACACTTTACTATCAACACACATGCTACTTTCCCTGGGCACATAATATCACATCCTTGTCTCCCCCAGAATGTATTTTCTATTTCATTTTATGACCAAGTATCTCACAGTCCCCTGGAAACTTTTTGGTCACCTTTCAACTCTAAATAAAGATCAGTTCTTTGATACAAGAACCAAGGTCATTCCTAACAAAGAGAACCAACCAGCCATCATCATGAGCTAGATGCCTCATCTTCCCTGTGGAACCAAATCTGTAAGTCGCATAGAATTCCAATATGGGAAGGACTCTAAATTTCTAAAACCCTGATTTTCATAGTCTGTGATGCAATCTGTTTGTAGTATCTTCACCAATAAGTTATTCAACCCCTATCTGAACATCTCTGATTCCCTTCTCTGGTTCCTCATAAAATACTTTAATATATTTTCTTTCTGTTCGATGAGTGGACTGAATAAATAGGCTGCCCAAGGGCAGCTTCCTCTTGTGCTAAGTGACTTTCTTTTTTAAAAAATATATGTATTTCATTGATTTTTTACAGAGAGGAAGGGAGAGAGATAGAAAGTCAGAAACATCGATGAGAGAGAGACATCGATCAGCTGCCTCCTGCACGCCCCACAGTGGAGATGTGCCTGCAACCAAGGTACATGCCCCCAACCGGAATCGAACCTGGGCCCTTTCAGTCCACAAGCTGACGCTCTATCCACTGAGCCAAACCGGTCTCGGCGTGCTAAGTGACTTTCAATGTTCTTTGTTCCAAGGTGATACTGTCTAAGAGACCTGGAGAATGTTCTGTCCCTCTCACCCCTTTACCCACAGGTACCTCCAGGCCACTGTTAGTATGCATGCACATTTCAACAGGCAGCGATGAACCTCCAAGAGCACCATGAGCAAAGCAAGATATATTTTGAGGGATATCTTTGCACATTTTTTTAAAAAGTCCAGTGTAGGAAGTACAGAATGAATCGAAACTCATTTCTATTCAGGCTTCCAAGCAGTTATACCTAATAGAAAAAAATATGAAGCTATAAATTCTGTAGGTGGTTAAAAATGAGTAGAGTGAACAAACCCCTCTTTGAAAGTCAATCCCATTTCCTCTGATTGAGAAAATGATCCTTTTGGAAGAAAATGAAAATGAGTATATTTTGTTTGCCAAGGGCCATCACACACACCAAATGATCGTCTTATCAAAACCTAATTCATTTTTAGAGAGAAAGTAAGAAGCAATAGCCCAGACACCTTCTATTCCATTCTGAAAAATCGGCCTCGTATGTCTATGTATAATCAATTTCTACCAGAGCTTTTTCAAAACGTAACTAAAACAATGTAGTTAAAGATGTACAGTGATTTTTTTTTATTAATCATTCTTCATATATGGGATAAATTAACATGTAAATGTCAGTTAAAAATGGACAAACCTATTGCTGGAATGGTGTCAGATAGGCATTGAAGAAAGCAGACCCTAGTACAGTGGTACCTCGAGATACAAGTGCCCTAACGTACAAGATTTTTGAAATATGAGCCGTCGAGCGAGCGATTTTTGCTTTGAAATATGAGCAACATTTGAGATAGGAGTAATCGTGCGGATCTGCCGGCTGCACACGACCCACCAGTTTACCGCGACTCGAGCATCTCATAGTTTCCCACGCCTCAAGGTTACAGAACGAGTTAAACTCGTATCTCGAGGTACCGCTGTATAATGTGTTTTGAACTTTTTTTTTTTAGGCTGGGAAAGCATATGTGCAATCCCAGGGTTTAAAGCAGTTAAAACAGTTTCTGCTGGGGTTAATTGGGACAGCGGGTTGAATGGGACAGATAAGACATAGAGATGATCTTGTGGCTTCTCTCTTTTTTCTTCCCTCACAGTTTTAAACATCTTGGGATATTTAGGATTCCTTGTAACATAATTTAAAAATTAATGGCAGAGTGTAAAACAGATGGACTTTAGCAATTGATAAAGTCTTATTCTTATCCTGCCTCCAAAATATTAGATGTGTGAATCAGTGCAAATTACCAGGACTACCTGAATATATTTTGCCTCTGTAGAATGGAGATGATGCTAGAATGAATATGAAAGTCAAGTAAGCATTCTTGGTGTGTAATAGTTGCTCAATAAATGGCAGCTATGGTTATTATCTAGGAGAAACACTTAAGTTTTCAGGGTTTCTGAGGAACTGCAACAAAGGCTTACTTTAGGTGTGCTGATGACCAACGGGTCAACCTCTCCCTCTTTTATGACTCTAGTCAAGTGTTTTCAGGATCCCAGTTTTAACAACCCAAACCATGAGCATATTTGGGGGGCTTCTTTCCTCTGCTGACTAGGGAATCTACCTAAAGGAGAGAAAGAGAGAATCAATAAGAATGCAGTTTGAGGAAAAATGTGGATGGAAGAAGGCACTTTCACTTCCAGGAGATAATGCTTGTCCCCAGGCAAGCGTTGCTTTGGGCTAAGGCATGAGCATCACTCGGAAACCACAGAGTTGACAGCTTCTGTGCTTGGAAGGGGCTTAGAAATCAATTAGTTGTAACTCCTCATTTTACTGGGCAGTAAACAGAGAGTGGGAGAAGAGGAACAGGAAGGGGGTGGAGGTGGCTTCCGAAATGTGAATTCTTCTGAGAAGGCAGACCTATAAGTCACTCAGGCCTTATTAATACTCTGGGGTTTCTAATGGAGGATGGGGAAAGGTCCATTGTCTGGTTTAGACCAAGGCACTGCCAAGGTGGGCAGTGAAGGCTGTTGACAGCCAGTCCCAGTCTCAGGCCTTTGGGCTAGTAGAGCTGAAAATGAACAAGGCCCATAGAACAAGGAGTCTCAATAAAGACATTTTTGGAATCTTCAACCCCTCAGTGGAGCTGACTGGGCTAAGCATGCTGAGAACTCTCAGTGAGTTTTGTGAGGGATTGAGGATCCTGCCTTGACTCATATCTTTCCCCTGTATCTGTTTCAGCACCTCCCCTAGCTTTGAAGCAACAGAAAGTAGCTGGACCACATCCAAGTCACACCCGTGTCATCTGATATGGGAGGGATTGCGAAGTGGGGGTCCAAAAGAGAGTAGGGAACTTAAGGCTCTGAAAGTTTGGGATATACCTACAAAATGCTGAATCTTCACCTCCCTTCTCTGTGCTTCTTCCTGCACCTTCACTCCCCAAACGGGGCAGGGGTGAGGTGGGGCAAGAGGGTAAGATATGGAGTCTTCATTCTTTTGTCAGGGAGTGGTGATGCAGTCTTGAAGCTGAGTAGATTTTCACTTCAGAAAGCTTTTTCATGTTACCTGGTGACAGGTTTTTAATTGACACCTACCTCAAGGAGGAAGGACCTTTCTGGTTGGGAAGGCTTCAACAAAATTGGAATCTCAGTGGAGGTCCAAACCAGCCTTCCCATGTTGTCTAACAAGACTTTCTGGGATAATAGAAATGTTATATTCTGTGCTGCCTAATATAATAGCTACTAGCTACATGTGGTTATTGAACCCTTGAACTGTGATTAGTAGGACTAAGGGAATAATATTTTAATTGCATTTACTTTTCATTAATTTTAAATATAAAATATTCACATGTGGCTACTGGTACTATTATATAATACAGTTTAGGCACCCTCTCTTTCTCTCTCTAATTGTGTGTTTTCAATAATCAGTACCCAAGGTTTTCTTATCTATCAAGACAATATGCTTGATTATATGATGTCATATCATTCCCTCTTGAAAAATGTTTTCCAGGAAGTTAAAATTCTAAAGAAAAGTTTATTCATCTTACAAATGGATGATAGTCTATACATTACTTATAACTCATTCAAAAATTCAAAACCAATAAGAAGCTGATGTGGTAAGTTTGGGGGCAAGACATTTAACATCACTGGGCCCTTGATTCCTCAACTATAAAATAAGGAGTTTATATTATACTAGAGGCCCATGCACGAAATTTGTGCATGGAGGGAGGAGTATGACTCAGCCCAGCCTGCACCCTCTCCAATCTGGGACCCCTAAAGGGATGTATGACTGCCCCTCAAGGGATGTCTGACATCCTTCTCACAATCCAGGACTGCTGGCTCCCAATTGCTCACCTGCCTGCCTGCCTAATTGCCCCTAACTGCTTCTGTCTGCCAGCCTGATCACCCCTTAACCACTCCCCTGCCAAACTGATTGACACCTAACTGCTCCCCTGCCGACCTGATTGCCCCTAACTGCCCTCCCCTGCAGGCCTGGTTGCCCCCAACTGCCCTCCCCTGCTGGCTCAATCACCCCTAACTTCCCTCCCTTGCCAGCCTGGTCGCTCCTAACTGCCCTCCCCTGCAGGCCTGGTTGCCCCCACCTGCCTTCCCCTGCAGGCCTGGTCCCCCCAACTGCCCTCCCCTGCAGGCCTGGTCACCCACAACTGCCCTCCCCTGATGGCCATCCTATGGTGGCCATCTTATGTCCACTTGGGGGGCGGCCATCTTTGACCATATGAGGGCAACCATCTTGTGTGTTGGAGTGATGGTCAATTTGCATATTAGGCTTTTATTAGATAGGATGAGCCTGAACTCCTTTACTTACTAGCTCTAAAAGGATGTAATTTGAAATAGCTGTTATGATGGTGAAAAAACCTGTATATGTCCAAGGAAGTAGTTATGGAGGTGGCTGACATTTCTGATAAGGCTGTTACAAGCTTAGTAATAAACATAAATTTAATATAATTATAGGGAGACGTTAAGTACAATAAACTGAAGGGTTTAGCTTTGAGGCAGAAAGTCTGAGAAGGAAGATTTTTCTTAGATTGCTCACAGTTCTCATTATCTATTATACAAAAAGACCATTTGCATTAATCAATTCCAGTGAAGCTCGTAAGTTTAACTTACAGTTTGTTGTAAACACTAAAAGATGTATTACTTTGATTTGTTCACATAGCCCTTCAATAAATTTTAGAAACCCACTGAAAAGCAAGATTTCACCATCAAAGAAATCATTTATCAGTACTCAAGAAGAACTTAACTTTGATCTCAGCCCTGGTGAAAAGACACACTGGCTGCACTATGAAGAACACCGTTTTCACATCAAAGAACATCACCCAACATCAACCCAGACACATTGTGAGCCCGAATCAGAAGACAGCTGGAGCTAAATCTCTTTCGGGGGGAAACATTGCTTTTACAAAAGGCTGCCAGCAGTGATTAAATGAAACATTTCCTGCACCAAAAAATCCAAGAGCACCGAAGACCCACTGAACACATTGCCACACTGGCCCTCGCACACAGTAAATCGGGGCAGCCCGTGGTGAATGCTTTGCCTATAAAGAGAAATGTACCATCTGAGTGGCAGCATTCTGAGAAAAACCTGCCCACAGCCTAAACCTGGGATTCACCAGAAACCCAGAAACTCTAAATAATAGCAATAATAATAATAATAATAATAATAATAATAATAATAGGTAATGATTGTATAGCACATACTATGGCCAGACACTGATCTTAGTGTCTTGTAAGATCAGAGTGAGCCCGAATGTTCATGAAAGTAATGAAAGTTTGCCCAGCCACAACTAAGAGCGTACTTCGCCAGTGGTACCAAGTGAAACACTTTGTAATCAAAATGCTTAAAGTTTATGAATAGATACAATGCTCTAACAACAAAATTTACTTAAACTATTTTATAAACTTAATGGAGATTACCCAGGGATACAAGTGTTATCAATATGAGCGTAGAGTTTTCCTCCTTTTATCCGTAGAAAGTAGGCTCCAATAATTGGGAGACAGCGTGGCAGTCTGTCAGAGTCTGTAGAGACCCCACTGCAGGTGTATAAAGGAGACAGCATTTCTTGAAGCATTTCAGACTGGTGAGTCCCTTCTCTCAGGGATTTCACACTTCAGTACCCCTTGACGATATCTTAGAATAGATTGGCTTGTGCACTGTACTGGCTTCTTTTTGCAATTACTAGTTTTTTCTGACTAACCTTAAAGAATGTCATAAAACAAAAACCTGTCACCAATGACCTGCAGCTATTCCGTCAACAGACCTCTTCTAGAAGGCATTTTTAAAATATTTCATCTTGCTTTCTCCTTTCACTTTTGCCTTGCTTAGTGCTTCTTTGTCTATAATAAAAAAAAAAAACCCACACATTTCTTGGATTATATAAATGTTATGTCCTTAAAATTCATTATAGGAGCTTCTTAAGAATTAAGAAATTAAGGTTAATACTCTGGCAAAATGGGATTTGAATTTACTAGTGAGGAACCTTGGCAAGTTACTTAATCCTTTATCTATCACTGTTCCCTGTTTTCAATGAAATTGAAATTAAGCTCATATAGAGTGGTACCCTCGTTCATGAAAACAGATAAAAGTTCATGAATTTTATGATTTAGTTTTTAAGCATAGCCATTATCAAAAAGGTAAATTATCTAAACTTACACTTAAAATTGTGTTCAATCAAAAATAATAAATACCCCAAACTCATCACTTCTGAATTATCTATGACATTTGATTATTATTTGTGCTCTTCAGGTTATTTATATCTACTATATAAGTTTGGTGCAAATACTATATTATAGTGTACTACCACACTGCACATGATCCCCCCACCCCCCCACATGTTCAGTAAAGTCAGGTTGGTAGCTGGAAATTGACCAAGATGAAAATATTTACACCATGAAAACCAACAAACACTACAAATCAGAGCTTTTTGTCCCTTGGGATAGTTTTTTGTTCAGCATTTACCTGCACAACACTGCTTATAGAAGTTAATACAGTGTATAAAAGGTGCTTAAGTGTGTAGCTCAGCTTATGTATCAATAAATGGTAGTTTTTCTCATTAATAGTTAATTAGCATTCCATCCATCGATGAATTGGTTCTTTATTGTCTAATTCAAGGCACTGAAAGGTTTCTTAGAGCATCTCAAAATGCAATGCTGTGATTTGTTTCCATAATGACATAGATCTCAACTTGCTTAACATCATAGCCTTGTTACCTACAGTTTGTCCTCATTTTGATTGGTGATAAGAATTTTTATGGAAATTTTAAAAATCTTGAGTTTTAGTACAATTCGCTCATTTGTCAGAAAAGGAAACGGGGGGGGGGTGGTCCCCAAAGCCTCGGGTTTTACCCAGGGTCCCATAAGCATCTACTAGTAAAACTGGTAATAATATATGTTATCTGTGTATCTCTTAAAGTCTTTTGACGCCTTTCATAAGTGCATGAATTGTTTATTAAGGGCATTGTAAAACAATGATGGTTTTCATTTTTGGTATTTATTATGTTGTGAAAACTGGGAACAACATATACAATAGAATTTGAACCATAGGAAATTACAATTTGTGTAAATAAAAATTGATCAAATGTTGACAATGTTATATAGGTCAACCTAATATCATTTTTGACCTAACAAAGCTAGTATTTAAAATGATCTTTTCTTTCTCACTCCTGTCTTGCAAACATAATTTAAGATCAATTCAGTCAATACATAGGAGCTACAGATGTTTAAATGAGAATCTGTGGACTTATTTGGCTATAGGAATTTTATGATTTCTATGCTAATGGCTGATCCTAATGCTATCACTGTGCGTTATGAAACAAAAGAATTATCCCAGACTTTTAAGATGCAGAAGGACAGACAAATAGTTGATATATATATTTGTGTGGCATTTGTGACATTTTCTGGGTTGGGTTTACGACCAAGGAATGTCTAAATTATATATATTATTCTAGGCTTTAAAAAACACTCACCACATAAACATTAGTTTAGAAAACCCTAAAATGCTTTTAAAAATGGTCAAGCCAAAATAGAAGAAAATCCATGGTTTTGTGCCCAATATACAATTACGCAATTACAGAATTTATACGCTTGCAGTTGGATTTACAAAACCTCCTTAATGTACTAAAGTGTGGTCTAATTGCTTACTAATAAAAGGGGGGAAACACTCTCTAATTAGATAAATACCTTTTATAGAAACCTTAGTAAACGCAGGCACTGTTTGCCAGGGGGTAGCAAAGAGTTGGAATGTGTGCTCAATGACTTTCCACCCTGTTGTTCCTGGTAGAGCAGGGCCAGTTTGGAATGCAGGGTGCTTGCCCAGAGGGGCTCAGCATTCCCCACTAAGAGCTCTAATCAGAAACCCTTTAGTCAACAGCATTCAAGAGATGAAAGGAAGCAGTGGTTTCCATTTCCCCCACCCCCAAATAATTGGAGTCAAAACAGTCATTGACTCTTGTTTGTTTTTCCAAAATGCCTCTGGGAATAGCCTCAGGGTCAATGTAGTTCTCAGAGTCCCTAAATCTTCCCTCAGAACAGAAACCAGTCTGTTTCTGTTTTTATTAGTTTCCGCAGATCCTTCTTTATGTTGCTGTTTATGTTTTGTTTTAAGGGCTTTTACTCTGCAAAGTTTAAGAAAGCACCTATCTTACCTTTAGCAAATTGAGTTACAGCACAATGATCTTAGTAGCTGAGGTCCAATTCCCAGTCTGTTACTAACTCATGTACCTCAGTGTCCCCATTGGTAGAATAAGATATTGGGCTGGAGAATGTTCTCTTAAATTCTCAGTAGCTCTGTATTAGCTATAAAGCTGTGATTCTAAGGGAGAAAATCTTATCACAGGCATCCTGCATCTATGTATACAGAGAAGCCTTTTTCTGATACCTTCAGACAACATCCATCTCTTCCTTTTTCCTGTTGTGGGCCCACCCTTATTGCTGTGTTTATCATGCATGGCTCTCTTAACGGGGATTTGAGACCCTTCAAATCAGGAGCCGTTAACCTTTTCAACTTTATTGGGGGGAGTGGAGATAGCATAAAACTACAGACATATTTATGGAATAAGGGATGTGACTGGCACACTCTGAATTGCTTTAAGGCAAGAATAACAAAGGCATGAACAAAAAAGGAATAAAGAAGGGAACACATATACTGCACTAGGCTTAAGAGATGAACTACTCTGGGTATAACAGACTGAGGAGATAAATTGTGGAAACACAGTAGCAAGAAGGGGGAACTCAGCAGAATTCATAGATGAGACATTCTTCTTAATGAGAAGAGTAATAATTTCTTTAAACAACAACAAAATCTATAAAAAAAAAACCGGCAACTTTTCTTATTATAAAAATAATCCATGCTTATTATAGCAAATTTGGAAAATAAAATGATGAGTCTATCAACCATAACCAATGATCATTTCTTTTTTATTGTCTAAAGTTTTACATATGTCTCCCTTTTCCCCAATTGACATCCCCCCCGCATCCATTCCCACTCCGGGCAAGCCCCCATCGCCCCAGTGTCTGTGTCCATTGGTTATGCTAATATGCATGCATACAACTCCTTTGATTGCTCTCTAACCACCCACACCCTATCCCCTACTATTTGTCTCTCACCTATTCTTATTCATCAAATTATGTTGATCATTATATCCCACATATGTGTGAGGTCATGTGATATTTATCTTTCTCTGACTGGCTTATTTCGCTTAGCATAATGCTCTCCAGTTCCATCCATGCCGTTACAAATGGTAAAAGTTCCTTCTTTTTTATAGCAGCATAGTACTCCAGTGTGTACATGTACCACAGGTTTTTAATGCACTCATCTGCTGAGGGGCACTTAGGCTGTTTCCAAATCTTAGCTATGGTGAATTGTGCTGCTGTGAACATAGGGGTGCATATATCCTTTCTGATTGGTGATTCTGGTTTCTTGGGATATAGTCCTAGCAGTGGGATCACTGGGTCAAATGGGAGTTCCATTTTTAGTTTGTTGAGGAAACTCCATACTGTTCTCCACAGTGGCTGCACCAGTCTGCACTCCCACCAGTAGGGCACGAGGGTTCATTTTTCTCCACATCCTCGCCAGCACTTGTCCTTTGTTGTTTTGTTGATGACAGCCATTCGGACAGGTGTGAGATGGTACCTCACTGTTGTTTTGATTTGCATCTCTCGGATGATTAGTGACTTTGAGCATGTTTTCATATGTCTCTGGGCCTTCTGTTTGTCCTCTTTTGAAAAGTGTCTATTTACTAGTAGATCCTTTGCCCATTTTTTGATTGGATCATTTATCTTTCTTTTGTTAAGTTGTATGAGTACCCTGTGAATTTTGGAGATTAAACCCTTATCTGAAATATCATTGACAAATATGTTCTCTCATGCAATGAGTGGGCTTTCTTGTTGTTTTATTTGATCATTTCGGTGTTTTTTCCCCTCAGTATTTTTGTATGGTTGAGAAATATTGAGAAAATCATTTTAAATCTTGACTTTTCACTTAAAAATGACCATTTAAATTCTATTTTATGAATGATTATAATTTATTTAACAATCCCTCTACTTTTGGCTATTTCTAATTTTTCTCTATGAGTATCTCCATGATAAACATTACTATAATAGAATTTTCCCATTTTTTAGATAATTTTTAGAGAATATATTTCTGAAAGATACATTGCTAGGAATAAATATATAAACATTTAAGGAATGACCTACTCATCTCCCAAAGTCCCCACCTCCAAATACCATTACCTTGAAGGTTAGGATTTCAACACATGGATTTGCAGGTAGCACAGATGTTCAGACCAGAGCAGGTATGATTATCTTCATTTTAGAGATGAAGAAATTAAGGCCCAATATACTTAGGTAACTTAGTGAAGGTACAATATTTAAATGACAGAAATGGAATTTGAGCCCAGGTTTTATTAAGTTTAAACCATAGCACGGCAGGGAGTGGGGTTTGCTATTTAGCGTAAGATCTCAGTTCAGAAAAGAACTGTTGCTTTTATTTCCGGTATTTAGAAATGAATCTTTTTAACTACTTTTATTTTGGAAGCACTTGTTTTTGTTTTGTTTCTCTAGTTTTTAGTAACTTCCCTTTGAAAAGATTAATCTGCCTCTTCTATGCTGAAGTGGAGGAAGGAAAGATGTTTTCATTTTATTGCAATAACAGTGTGGCTGTCCCACTCAGGCTGGCCATTATTATTCTGAAGCTCATTATTGCTCAGACCTTCTAAGGTTTGGTTTTACTAAGGAATCCCATTCATTATTGAGGGCATGTAGCAAAAATAGATTCTGAGGCGTTAAATATAGAACGTCCAGGCCATCATCTAGATGTCAGAGTCATAAAGAAAATGACAATGATTCATACAGTGTCAGAACAGGAAGAAATCTCAAATACCACCCTGTTCACTTCATTTTACAGATGAAAGACCTGAAACCCAGAGAGTTTAAGTAATGTTCCAGAGGTAACGCTAAGTGCAGAATAGAGACAGAGCCAGATTAACTGATTAAAGCTCTTTTTTTAAATCCACATCAGTGGCCCAAATTTTGTTTGATCAAATTCCTACTCCAACTCCTCAAATCCAAAGTTCTTTCTAATATTTCTAATTGCCAAGTGGGCCACACAAATATTGGTCTTTTTTTGTTACTGTTTGCTCTGTTGCTAGATTACAAACTAGAAAACTTCTAAGAAGAAAGGTGTAAGATGGGTGATATTTATGTTTACCTAACTCCTTCCTTTTCATTTGTTACCCCCAAAGATATGGGGTATTTATATGACCGAAAACGGTTTGGCTCAGTGGATAGAGCGTCGGCCTGGGGACTAAAAGGTCCCAGGTTCGATTCCAGTCAAGGGCATGTACATTGGTTGTGGTCACATCCCCAGTAGGGGGCGTGCAGGAGGCGGCTGATTGATGTCTCTCTCTCATCGATGTTTCTGGCTTTCTATCCCTTTCCCTTCCTCTCTGTGAAAAATCAATAAAAAAAAAAAAATATATATATATATATATTCAATCACCTTCCTTGATTGTATAAGGTCAAAATTCTGTAAGAAATCTCTTATTTTACATAATCATTTATGGTTTTCTTCTCTGATCAAACAGTAACCAATACAAGGACCTATGTAAAGCTCAACATGATTTATCTTTTCTAATATGTTTTTCCAAACACCCAAATCCTTTAGCCTGCAGTAAATGCTGCCTAGATGGCAGGCACTGTAGTAGGCACTGAAGGAAACAAGATGAATAAGACAGATGATTCCTGCTCTGGGAATCTCAGTCTAGGCCCTGTGTATATTGCTGAGCTATGTACATATGAAGAATGTTTTTATCCAAATCCTAGAACAAACCCAGATGCTGTAGTGATTTCTCTGTAACCTGTGAAGTGTATGTAGGTAAGTAGAGCTGCCTGACAACACATGTATATTACCCTAGGGAATCCTATATAATAAAAGGCTAATATGCAAGTAGACTGAACAGCAAGATGACCAGTTGCTCTGATGCACACTGACCACCATGTGGCGATGCTTGGCCCAGGAGCTGCCCCCTGGTGGTCAGTGAGCTCCCACAGGGGGAGCACGACTCAGCCGGAAGCCCCAATGCATGATTTTCGTGCACTGAGCCTCTAGCAGGGTAATATAGTGCTGTGACACCCCACTATATGTCAGAGTCTTAGGTGGTCTGGAAATGGTGAAACAAACTTTTCTCACGCCCAGAGCATCATAACATAAACTACATAAAAGCGGCCTTGCTAATAAAATAATATAGAGGAAAGCTTAGAAATCCAGCTTTATCACTGGAGGAAAAGAATCCCAGGTGTCGGGGAAGTTCGGCACCAAACTTAGTGCCCCTGGGAGGAGGAACACATACAGTGGTACCTCGAGATACGAGTTTAATTCGTTCCGTAACCTTGAGGCGTGGGAAACTAGGAGACGCTCGAGTCGCGGTAAACTGGTGGGTCATGTGCAGCCAGCGGATCCGCGTGATGACTCCTATCTCAAATGTTGCTCATATTTCAAAGCAAAAATCGCTCACTGAACAGCTCGTATCTCAAAAATCTCGTATATTAGGGCACTCGTATCTCGAGGTACCACTGTATCACATTTATCCTAACAGGGGAGGAGGAAATTGTGCAATGCTGCTATTCCCGGCAGCAATGTCTTCCATATGAGCATTTGTAAGTGTTACAAATGGCCTCATGGTTGGTTACATATATCACAGCACGTCTATGTCATGTAATACTGTGCAACCATAAGAAAAAAGATGATGTATGCATATGCAAACTGATGATGGCAGAAGCTCTGAGACACATGTCAGTCAAACAAAGGGCCAGCTATGGCTAGTGTGGTGCCATGTTGCTTTATAAAGAAACAAAAAGAGTCTGTACCCATAGTTGTTGGATAAATATGGACTATATTTGAAAGGCTTCAGAAACGCCAGTAACACTGCTTACCTATGGAGGGAAGGACAGGTAAGCTAGGGGAGAGGAGTCCGAGGAAGGCTTTTTACCAAATATTTCTGTATCTTTTTCTTTTGTGCCATGTGAATTTAGTACTCGTCTAAAAAATAAATCAAACAAAAATGGAAAGGTTAGAGGGGAAATGGCCAGGTGAATGTCAAAGAAGGGAAAATACCTCACCTGTCTGGGAATCTCAGTCTGCACCCCTCCCCCCCACCTCTCCCCCCACCTCTCCCCCCACCCCGAGAAAACTGGCACTGGGGAGGGTGAGCATGTGTCCACTGGCCCAGCTGTTTCCTGCAGGATTTGTTCGGATGCCTGGTTTCCAAGTGCAGAGAAATCAGGGCTTGAAAAAGAAGTACTTCACAAACAATATGGCACCCGATCCGGTCTGGGGTGAAGAGGTCACGGCTAATTATTTGCAGTGAAGACTGCTATCAAGGACCACAACCACTTATTTGGTGGAGAAAATCGCTCCTCTTTAGACACGTCCTCCAATGTAATGAGAAAACTGGAAGCTTGGAAGGTCTTTGAAGACCACCCCATCCATTTATTTACCACACAGTGTATCAACAACAAAACCCAACACAACCAAGAATCCAAACATCCTGGAGAGGAGCTAAGGGCCGAGTGTTGGAACAACTGAGAACTCCAGCCTGCTAAAAGCTAAGAAAAGGGCTACTTGTTAGCCATCCCCGGAGCACATGCAGTCAGCAAAACGTAGCCCTGTATGACAGAGCCTCGAGGCTGAAAAAAGGTATTGAAGGAGAGAATCCCATTAGAACCGTATGGGGACTAGTTCAGACACTCCCATGTCACACTGCATTCCTCAGAGAGTGCCCTTCCCAGCTCTTTTAGGGAGAATAAGCCTCTCGTTTTCTTTCTCAATCGCAGGTATTTCCACCTTCATGTCTGTCAAATCACAAACATGGGCATTCCAAAGGCACCCACCTTTTCATGTGGGGGAGAGAGAGGCAGCTAAATAACTCAGTCTCCCCTCACTAAACTCCCCAAGCCCCAGAGGCTAGCAAGTACATATTCTCAGCAGAAACTGCTCAGAACAGCACTGTCAGGATGCAGCCTTCCTGTTTGTCATTATGCATATTTGAAAGGTTCAGAGGGAAAGGGGTGATGAAAGGATTTGGGACCCTCAGGCACTTAGGAAGCCAGAGGCCCTCAATTAGCATTTCCTCCACCCTGTCACCAGGTTAATGGGGACATGAAAGGAAACTACAGCTGCAGGATGCCCCTTGCCCATCCCCATCCCAGTCCAACCTACTTTCATCTCTTGCCCTAAAAAATAAATAGGACAGTGTGCGGATAGAGGGAGAAAAGAGAGGCTGGTTCACAAACCTCATTTTCCACCACAACTCTATTGCTCTCCTGTTTTTAAGACCATCTTTACCTTGACCTAACTCCCCGGCTTTCATGGTTATCTTTCTTCTAAGCGATCCTGAGATTGTTTTCCCAAGTCAGAATGAAATACCTAAGGCAGAGATGCTCTGTAATGCAAAACACATCCACCATCTTTTCAGAGCATATTTAAGCTGGAGGAGAAACTGGGCATCATCTTTTTCAAATTTATCATTTGCAGGCACCTGAAACCCCGAGAAGTTAATTGGCCTGCCCATGCCAGCTGCTGAGACATTACTAGGAGGAAGGTTGTCTGACTCCTGTCCAGGATGTTTAACAATAGACTTCAAGGTGAGGATCACATTTTTTATTCTTTTTCATGCTGCATGCCTTACATTGAATTTGGGCATTTATAAAAATTCTCCGTATTGAGAAGTCAGCTATTTAATGATCAACTACCCATAGAATGGTTGGCAATCAGAGAGCAACTGAAAGGATCAAATACTCCAAATAAATGGTTTGAGTGTAATAGACTAAGTTTATTCACTTCATATATAGCAGCGGTTCTCAACCTGTGGGTTGTGACCCCTTGGGGGGGGGGTCGAATGACCCTTTCACAGGGGTCGCCTAAGACCATGGGAAAATGCAGATATTTACATCACGATGCATAACAGTAGCAAAATTTCATGGTTGGGGGTCACCACCACATGAGGAACTGTATGCAAGGAAAGTTGAGAACCATTGATATATAGGAAAGGTCCTAAAGCCTTCTCTCAAAATCTGTCCACATATTTGATGTTCTTCAGTCACTTGCTGAATAAACATTTACTGAACCCCTGCTCTGGGCTAGGCACTGTTCTTGGGAGTTAAGGGCTCAAAGATAAATAAGACATAGCCTTGGAGCTGATGTTCTGGAATTGTAAACCCAAAAGGCCAAGGCAATGTGCTTGTATGGAGATGGATACAGGTGCTATGGAGCCATGCAAGGCAGCATGGGAGAGTCAGAGCAGACTGCAAAACAGGTAAAATCGGAGCTGGGGCTGGGAGGGGAAGTGGGTGTTTAACTGTCAAGACAAGGGAACAAGGACATTCTAAGGGAACAGCCTAGAAAAGCTAAGGGGCATGAAACAGTGTGCTGTCTTCCAGGAAGTGCACGTTCTCTATGACTTGAAGATAAGGTACATTCAAAGAGAGGAGAGCTTTATGCCACTCCCAGGAGTTTTGACTGTGTCCTGAAGGCATTGGAAAAATCAAACAAAAGTGATCATAAAAATTGTGTGTTTGGAAGAAAACTTTAGTGAGCTGTGGTGAATGGATTGAACATCTAGAAGGCTGTGAGACTGAACTCAGAGAACCCTTCAGATGTTTTTCATAATAGATGGGGTTTGAGTACACTTAAGAGCAATTTAGGAGGTAGAATGGTAAGAAATGTTGATCTTGGAGGCAGCGGGTGGGAAAACACAAGAAATGAAAATGACTCCCATATTTCTAGCTAGTTGTCCCCAGAAATACGTGATGTTCTTCTTTCCTAGTAATAGAATCTTTGAATTTTCATGGAAATGAATGGAACCCATATTTCCCAGCCTCCTTTGTAGCCAGATGACTAAGTTCTGGCCAGTGGTCGTCAGTGAACATGGTGTGTGAAACTCCTATGATGAGTCCTTAATGAAAATGAGCTTGTCTATCTGCTTTCCTTTCCTCCTTTTTGGTGCCTGGGAAGCAGCCATGAGAGCTGACAATAGAGCAGCCATCTTGGAACCCAAGGTAGAAACTGCATATGGAGGAGGGCAGAGCAGCAAGATTTGAAAGGACTTGGGTCCCTGATAATTGCAGAGTTGCCAGATCAGCCTTGCAGGAAAAATAACCTTCCATTTTGTCTAAGCCACTGTTCTTGTGGGTTTCTGTCACTCGCAGCCACAGCGAACCTTAACACAGATAAGCAGGCAGATTGTGGCAGCACGGATTGAGAAAATGAATGAAAAGAAGAACAAATTTGGGAGAGGGGAAGAATATATTTCGGGATAGATTGATGTTGAATTGCGGGGAACTTCCAGAAAGAGATATCCAGCCAGCAATCAGCTTTATAGATCTGGAATGAGGAGAGAGCCATGGGTGTGATTGTGAGTCAAAAGTGGATGGCGCTGAAACCGGTTTGGCTCAATGGATAGAGTGTCGGCCTGTGGACTGAAAGGTCCCAGGTTCGATTCCAGTCAAGGGCATGCAGTAAGCGGCCTGCACTGACTTTCCAAGGCCAGAATGGAACACAGACAGGGCAGAGGCTGATAATCACTCTACAGGCCTCCATGCTATTGATGTAGGAACAAGTAAAGTCTAAGTATTTCGGGGAGCACAATGACTATAATCAAGATGTGAAAATATGGCACTAAAAGATCCCGCCTCCTGAGTGGTTTCATACAACACCTTGATGAGGGAAGTTTGACCCAGTACCATGGGAGCAGTCTGGTCTCTGCCTCAGTTATAAGTACCTGCTACAAAGATAGTGGCTCTCTTCAGAGCAGTGCAGGTCCCTATGGAAGCCAGTATTAACGTTTTGATTCTGCTCAGCGTTCTACTTTACCAACTGGCATTATTCCGTGAGAGAGGAGAATATGAGGAGGAGAAAAAGAGGGGGAAGAAACCTAAGACTGACTAATACTAATCTGTAGCACTTCTTAGTCATATTCATTGTAGGTTACATAAAATGTCTGTCAACTGGAATGCTTTTGCCTTCCCTGTTAACAAAATATCCTTTGTTTTTCAAGACCTGCCTCATATTTTATCATCTCCGCAAAGGTTTCCCAAGTCACCCTGCCCCACACGCATCTCACACTCATTAAAACTCAAACAGCACTTCTACCTCATTTGTACTACAGCAGCAATCATTTAATTATATATTGATTTTGTATTATCTATGTGAAGTCTTGTCTTTCCAAATAAATTACACACTTCTTGAGCACAGGGATTACATCCTACATGGCATCTGTATCCCTCGTGTGTGATGTTTATGGTAAGGATTAAGCAGATATTTGGTGATGAAATGGAAGCAAAGGAGCATGTGCGTTGTGTAAATGTCATGACACTCATCCTAGTAACAGCATCTCATGGTGGCTTCTTCAGCAGGCATAAGTACACACCATTTTTCTTGTGATTCTTTTGACATATATGCCAGAAAATATTTAAATAATCACTTAAGAGTACTAGAGTGAGCCACCCACCCCACAGCACACCTAAGAGGATAATTGCTTGTTTGATGGCTTGTTTATTCTTTGGTATTGAACTCTTGGCTTCTAAACCATTTTTTTTAATTTTTAGTAAAGTAATTTGTCTCCGTTGAAATGGTTTAAAAACTTATTTCATTTTTTTTAAAGGAGCATGGAATAGGGAAAGGACTCAGATTTCCCTCCAATGACTATTAGACATAGATTGATTCCTCCTATACAGAATGGGACTGAGACTTGGGGCCCCCAAATTGCTCCTACTGGATACTCTGATCAGGACAATGAGGATTATGGTGGCTAAGTTGAACTGACATTCCAGGCCACCTGGAGGTAGAAATGTACCATTAGTCCTCTCTTACTGATAAGACATTGATCAAACACTAGGCTCTGTTTAACTATAGTGTTAGATCAAAATGTTTTTAGATGGAGTTTATACAAAGTCAAAATCTCAACCCGAATGATTCAAAATCCAGACAGAAATATTCAAAGTATAGAACTTAAATAATACTAACAACAAAGACAAAACTGAGTTTTATAGATTCAATAACTATTCATCTTAAGCGTAAGAGAGCAGGAACTACCTGGTTTTAGAACTGCAAACAGTTTGAAATGACAATAGCTGGCTTATTGAGCTGAAGTGCCAGGCCTATGCTTTTCTCTTTACGCACATTAACTGTAAGCCACAACAACCCTAGAAAGGTAATATTATCTCCACTGTGTCATTTATAAAACACAGTCAAAAGGATGCTAAGTAAACTACTTAAGGCTACAATGTTCTTAATGGAAAGAACGGGGATAGAAACCTACTAGTCTGTCTCAAGCTAAACCTCACGTTTTCCCACACTACTGTGCGTTCGCTGAATTTATACACCCTGATTTAATTCACAAAGACTTTCTCTTATTTCATCTAATCATTATGTGTGACAGAGTATCGTTATATCCATTTTGTAGATAAGGAAAAATCTAAGTCACTGAAAATGTGGAAGGCCCCAGTTTCCTTTGCTGCAAAATGGGATGCTAATACCTATTTTAGGTTGTTATTGGGGACTAGAGATGTTCACTATTCTTAATTACATAATAAAAGCTAGCTCTGATATTGCTATTATTATCAGCAAACTCACTAATTGCCCGAAGTCACAGAGCTTAAAAGTGACACATTGAGGACTCACATGCAAATTTTCTGATCCTATCCCAGTGACTCACTTCCTATGGCTGGGTCCCATGAAGCCTCCAGAGGATATCTCTCTACAGGTCTGTGTTTAAGCCAGAGAAACGGTTCAAGGTGTAGGCAGGGATCCTGCAACTAAAACTCCTTCCTTTGCTATTGTTTCTTGATCTTAAATCTTGATGCCCAGGCCAAACCCCAGACAAATGATATTAGAGTCACTGTGGTATTTTTTAGAGTTCCTGGTTAGGTGGCTAAGGCTAAGAATCATTGATTTGGAGAAAACCATGATCAGTGATTTGTTGGTCATGAGGTTCTCTGCAGCTGGTAAAGTACTTTGTTCTTTATTAGACCATCAAAGCAGAGAAACAGGCCAAGCAAAGATCATCCCCTTTTTTCCAGATGAGAAAACTTCTATCCGCAGCATAATTTGGATGATCCAAGACTGTGACTAGTTTGTAGCTCAGCTAAGTTGGAAAACCTTTATGTCCAGTACTCAATTTTGTGCCTAGACTTTTATTAGTATATTTTTTCTTCCTTTGGGTATCAAGAAGAAGGATCCTGTGGTCCCCATATTAATTATTTCACTTCCTTTATAGAATCCCCAATCTATCCACTGAAAAAAAATTTTAATTGCCATTTAAACAAACAATGATTTTCTGGAAAAAGAAAATTAAACAGTCACTGATGATCTTAATGGAAAGTGGAATTTATATAAATGTTAAGAATGTTATTCCAAAGCAACATGATTATTAGACTAATTTTATTTCTGGTTTTAGTAAACCCTTGAAATTGCAAAGCAAAATTCTTGAATGCTATCAAAAATAAGACAGCAATGGCTCTTGGGAAAGGCTTTGATGAAACTGTCCTTATCACTTCACTAAAATTCAACTCCTATGTACAGTACATTGCATAGAGAATAATAAACTCCTGGTTTATCCATAGGTAGGAAATATTATCTATTTATTGTTTTGAATTTCAACTGAGTGATATACTCATGTGTATAACATTTATAACTGCTAAAGCTAAAACTATTATAACTATTGCTACCAACTACTGAAATATAAACAAGGTCAATTTTGCTCATTTAGGCAAGGTTCCACAAACCAGCCAAGGCTCCTTTGAGATTTAAAGAAAACAAAGTCAGAAGCATGATTTCCAATGAAGGGTGAAAATAAACAGGTCTGGAGGGACCATTAGGGGATAGTCAGTATGTACTTAGCATCTGTTTAGAAAGGCTAGTGGCCTGCTTGCTAATTCTAACCATCCTTGAGTTTTCATTAGCCCAGTAATTAGATGGTGTATTTTCTAAAGTTAAAAAACATATTTTTTTTCTCACCAGAAACCTAATTTGCAAAACAAAATAAAACAAATAAACATAATCCCCTTGTCCCCAGCTGGGTCAAAAGAGACATTGGACTAGGATATTAATACACCGCACACATCACAAGGACCGGATTAGCATTCTAAATCACTATGCAAAGTGTTTCCAGTGCCCAGTTACAAAAGAGCTTAAGAGAAGGCCTGTTCTCTTATTGCCGGGTTTTCTCCAATCCATAGAAATTTCAGTTGTATCCCCCGCCATCTATTTCTTTGAATGGGTATTGGTACATTATCTCTTAGATTCAAAGTTGTTGGATCTCACAAATAGGCTTTGTCAGTTGCTGTCAAGTAATTTTGCAGTTACTCAGGATTCATGCTGCTCATTTAATTATTAAATGTCCTGAAATATCAGGTGTGCAATTTTCGGTGGAAATGTATTAATAGAGCATCTTTTCTAATGGGATTTCAACAAGTATGACACTAGAGGGATACTTCTGGCTCTCTATGTCATTAAGAATATAGGGCATTCTGATTCCAAAGAACTTACTAATAAGGAGAATTATGTAGCAAAGAAGTAAAAAAAAGTGTAGGTATTCAGTTATGATAACTACTTACTCAAGAGAAAGATGCAAGTTATATATTTTGATGAGGAATATCTTTCCATTCCTGATAAATAAATCATGATCTTGTTCACTGTGTTTAAGAAGAGGATTTTCCCCTCTTGCAGAAACCAAAACATGTTTGTGTTTATTGGGAAACCCATCCAGGCCATTTGTTGAAAATAAACATAGAAAATTTACCCAGATCCAAACATTGCAAAACTCAGCTTTTCTTTTTCAAAGTCACCGGGGATGGGAGTTTATGTTTATGGAAGGGGGATGTCATATTTACTAGAAGAAATATAGAATCCTAGAACAGAACAAGAAACAAACTGAAACCTTTACTGCACACATAAATCATGTTTGGCCCAGGGTAGATGACAATTTGCAAGGCCAACCTATAATTCTTTTCATTCTTGAAACCTCTACAAACTCTAAACTAGTTTTATGCAACCATCCAAAGCCAGTATTTTTTTGCTTTTTCTTGTGCTTTTCTACTTCCATTCATTAACAATGATCACAGACAAAACAAGAAATAAAGGAAAGTGGGTAATGTTGGGTGTATTCATTTTTACATTGTAAACATATACTAAATCAATGCCTGAAGGAAGATAATTCATTTTCCTCAAGGAAAATACGGGTAGTGCTACCGCTATACATCTGTTTGCTCTTCGACACTCTTAGCCCTATTTAGAGAGTTGTGGCCACATCCATTAAAGAAAGCCAATTAAAAACATCAAGCAACCCTCTCCCTCTTTACTTGCTTCATTCCCCATTACTAAAGAGTACATTTCACAGGAAGGCAGGTTGTGGTTAAAATGTGTGTGACATTGTATCATAATCCTTGAGAACATAAAGGACCTATTTGATGTCATTGAACTGAGAAATTCCATCCTTTTAGTTCTATTTCTTTAGCCTTTTAAGGTAGCTCATTAAGTGAAAAAAATCTTAGGGCTCCAGTTGAGATCCCAGATATCAATAGTCTCACCCCAGAAGGCCTTGAGGTAATTTCTACCCATCCAGTGTAGTCTTTTATTGAGATGACACATCAAATGCTCCTGGAAGAATAAGGAGACATTTTTCTCCAAGAAAACATGATCTGTGTTAATAAACATTATAGATTTGTTCAGTGTCAACAATTCTGGACCTATATCTCTCCATAGTTTCCTTCCCTGCATTGTTCAGAGTCAGGGTAGGCCACAGAGATGTTTTATATTGTATGAGGAAGATAAACGGAAGCAGAGTCATCTTCTTCCTACTCCTAAGAGATCAGTGCATGTACAAAGTGCGGTAGCAGCTCACACAGGTTCTCTCTTATCTGCTGCCTCACTGTTTTGGTGTATGGCAACCATTAGGCTTACAGCTTCTCTGACTCCTGATTTCTACAGCTTTTCCACCTCCTGGAACAGTTGAGTATTTAGCTCTGAGATGATGGATGCCAACTTACGTAGGAAACCTCCATCATCAAAGTTGGAGGCTTAAAGGTCATGGGGAGAGTCCAACATGGTTCCAGTTCATCATTATGGGTTCTAGCTCAGCCTTGAAGGTGCCAATTTACCTGGCTTTCACCTATGTCATGTTTGTCTTCCCTTTTTGAATGCTATCTCTGAGAGTTTGGGCTCTAGGACCAGGCCTGACTCAGAAGCAATAGCCTCATGTAGGTTGTTTAATCAGCTTTCATAATTATATATGGTGAAATCCCTACAATAAACCTCTTAATATAGCTATCTATAGATAGATATAAATACATGGATAAAGCTAGAGATAAAGATAATAATAGGGAAAGGGATAGACAGGAATAAGTATTTTCCAATGATTCTGCTTTTGTGATTGAACCTTGACTGATACTAGAAGCCTGGACTATATAGAAACTTAGAGAAAGAGCTGAACCGATTCAGTCACTGATACAATTCAGCTTAGACTCAAATGTCAATTCTCTGGCTACCTTCTTAAGATCTGGCTTCAGCATTGAGTTATATCCTTTGTTCAAGCCACAGAGCATCTTATTCTTCTGTCCTGCCCTAAGCCCTGCCTATGATGACATCTCAGCCTGCACTATTGACTATTGTTGCCTTTACTCCTGTTTATGGCCATTTTTTTTCTTGACCTTAATCCTGGATCTTCCCTCTGTGTGTGAGACTTCACTTCTCACTGAAGTCCTTTTGCACCCCTGAGACCTAGGATAATGCATTTGTGACCACATCTCCTGCCTCCACTATCCCCTCACTGTGGTCTGCTACTGGCTCTGGAAAGACAATACATTAGCCTACTTTCTGTGCTAAGAAAAATATCAACACAGAATGCTTCAGATGAGACATGGCAGGGTGGGTAATTGAGAATGAAGGATTCAGAGTTTGGTTAGCAAGGGCAAACCTAGTTAGGAGGCCACACTTGTGACCTCTGGCTATCCAAGGAATATCAAGAAAACTAGTATGCCTTAAGAGAACTCTGATGATCAGGTCCTAAAGAAAGAGTAGTTGAGGATCCCCACACAGGTCTCATCTTCCTGAGTCTGAAGAGAAGCTTCTTTGCAAATGGAGTAAGTGGTAATGACACTCTTAGCAACTGGGACGCTGTGCCAAGTCTTTTGGATGTGACAGGATATTACCCTGCCTAAGCAGCCCTCTCCAATGGGTAAGCTAAAATTATTTTTTTCTATGTTTGTAAAAAATTCTCACCTCAAAAGTTTCAGCCTAAAGTTCAAAGAAATAGCTTTTTGTGAAACTGCCGACTAAAAATAAAAACCTCACTAAGAACACAGATTTAAAATAGTATCAAAAAAGAATAAAATAATTAGTAATACATTTAACAAAAGAAGTACAAATTATATATTCTGAAAACTAAAATATTGCTGAAAGAAATTAAAGACCTAAATCAATGAAAATACATTTCATGCTATGGATTAGAAGATTTAATATTGTTAAGATGGTAATACTCCTCAAATAGATCTACAGATTCAGTGCAATCCCTATCGAAATCCTAGCTAACTTCTTTGCAGCACTTGACAAGTTCATTCTAAAATTCATGTGGACATTAGAGTCCAAAAATAGCCAAAAAGTGTCCTGAAAAAACAAGGGCCAAGTTGGATGATTCACATTTTCTAATTTCAAACTATACTACAAAACTATGATAACCAACACCGTAAGGATCAACTTATAGATTATGGAATAGAATTGAGGGTCTAGAAGTAAACCCTCACATTTATAGTTTACTGATTTTGACAAGGGTGTCAAGACAATTAAATAGGGGAAAGCATAGTCTTTTCAACGAATGGTGCTGAGACAACTGGATATTCATATGGAAAATGAAGTTGTACCGCTTCACACCTTATGTAAAAATTAACTCAAAACGGATCAAATACATAACTATAAGAGCTAAAAACATAAGAAACTTAGAAGAAAACCGGCATTAATGTGTATGATCTTGGATTAGGCACCATATGTCATCAAAAGCAAGCATCAAAAGAAAAACATAGACCAACTAGACATCATCAAAAGAAAATCATGTGTGCTTCAGAAGAACTGCTAGTGGAAAGGCAACCTGCAGGATGGGAGGAAATTTCCCCAAATATCTTATAAAAACACACACGCATCTAAACTACATAAAGAATTCCTACATCTAAACAACAAAAACAAGGGACCCAATCTAAAAATGGGCAAAGATTCTGAATAGACATTTTGCCAAAGAAGGTATACAAATGGCCAATAATACATGAAAGATGCTGGACATCACTAGCGATCAGGATAATGGAAATCAAATCCACAATGAAATATCACTTCACCTCATTAGATTGGCGATAGTCAAAAGGACAGATGATAATAACCAATATGGACAAGGATATGGAGAAATTGGAATGCTCGTACACTCCCAGTTGAATGTAAAATGTTACAGCTACTTTACAAAACAGTCTGGTAGTTCCTCAAGTGGTTAAACTTAAGAGTTACCAATGACGTAGCAATTCTAGTCCTAAGAATATATCCAAGATAAACGAAAACTTATGTTCACACAAAAGCTTATAGCTGAATGTTTATAGCAGTATTATTCATAAAATCCCCAAAGTAGAAACAACCAAAATGCCTATCAACTTATAAATGTGGGAAAATAAAATGTAATATTCCCAAACAATGGAATATTAAGTGATAAAAAGAAATGAAGTACTGATACATGCTCTAACAGGGATTAATCTTGAAAAAAGGAAAATTGAAAGGAGCCAGTGACAAAAAAACCCCCACCACATATTGTATCATTCCATGTATATGAAGCGTCAAGAATAGGCAAATCCATAAAGATATAGGGCTGGAAGGGATGGGGGAATAGAAAGTGACAGCTAAGGGGTACAAGATTTCGTTTTGGAATGATAAACATGTTTCAAAATTGACTGTAGTTATGTATGCACCATTCTGTGACTATGTATGCACTGTTGAGCTAAGTGGCTAGAGCATCAGCCTGCAGACTAAAGGGTTCTGCATTTGATTCAGATCAAGGGCATGTCCCACAGGTGCAGACTCCTCCATGGCCTGGTCCCTGGTCAGGGCGCATGCAGGAGGCAACCAATGGATGTGTTTATCACACATCGATATTTCTCTGTTTTTTAACAAATATATTTTATTGATTTTTTACAGAGAGGGATAGAGAGTTAGAAACATCGATGAGAGAGAATCATTGATCAGCTGCCTCCTGCACATTCCCTACTGGGTACATGCCCTTGACCTGAATCAAACATGGGACCCTTGAGTTCACAGGCCAATGCTCTATCCACTGAGCCAAACCAGTTAGGGCTTCTTTCTGATTTTCCCTTTCTCTTCCACTATCTAAAAATCAATGGAAAAATATCCACAGGTGAGGACGTTTTTTAAAAAGCCATTTATTATATACTTTAAATGGATGAATGATGTAGTATTTAAATTGTATCTCAATAAATCTGTTAAAAAGAAACTAACAAAAAACCTTGTTTAGAGGGAAAAATGATGTTCTATCCTCAGATACATCTGCATGATTGGTAGAGGAGAAGAAGCCAAAAGCTGGTAGAGAGAGTGTTGGGAATGCCAGTGGGTGAATTGCTTGTTCACACGAACAGGTAATGAGCATGTTTGGCAGATTTGTTCTTCAGGGGGTAAATTAATAGCTGGAATTAAACCAAATTCAAAAAGGGTATTCTTAGCTAATTAAGACTGTAAAAATCTGTCAGGCTTAGTAGCATGGTGGATATGTTTTCAGAAATGGCTTAACTATATAACATTATTGCAAAAAGAAAGCTTTTGTAAATTAAAAGTTTTAAGTGTTCTTTCTAAATTAATGCATATTAGCAAAAAAAAAAATCCCCCTGACACCTAACATATCCTTAATGTATAGAGTTATAGGTAATTCCATTAATTTTGTTTCTTGTGTATTGCTGCAGGAAGAATAAAAATGCCTACTACCTAAAGCTATTCTCTATACTCTGAGGGTTCAGAAAGTGCTTTCTCTTGTGCTCAAACATGGGAAGGTTAGGGGAAGGTCTAATTAAAAAGCCAGTTAGTCACTTTTGTATCAGGCTAGAAAATAATTCTGAACTAACTTGTAGAAACCATTAATGCTAGTCTTGTTAAAGAGCTGATTATACCCCTAAAATAATGCCAACCTTAATGCCATTAAGGTTGCTTTGCTAATTGTTCTTCAAATATCAACTCTTCTAGCCAGTTGCTTCTGGTTAAGAGGTTTGTCTGCCACTGTACAGTCCTTAACTCTGCAGTGATGACACCTCATGGTATATCTTGGAACTAGAAGTCATGGACAATATATAGGGTTGGGCAGTATACAGGTAGGTTTACAGTTGTTCATATGGAAAATAACATAATCATTAATAAACAATAATACAAGAATAAACTCTTGTGTTTTGTGTATTCACAACTGTTCCAAGATCATTCAATAGGGGAAGAAATAACCTTTTCAACAAGTGGCGCTGGGAGCAACTGGATGGATATTCACATGCAAAAGAATGAATTTGGTCTCTTAATTCACAGCATATATAAAAATTCAGTCAAAATATATTAACAGCCTAAATGTTAAGAGCCCAAACTATAAAACTCTTAGAAGAAAGCGTAGGGAGTAAATTTTCATGATCTTGGATGAGGCAGTGAATTCTTGGATATAAAAAAAAGCACAAGCAAGAAAAGAAAAACTAGGTAAATTGGACTTTATGAAAATAAAAACTTTCATGCTTCAAAGGAATCTATCAAGAAAGTGAAAAGACAACATACAGGATAAGGGAAAGTATTTGCAAATATATGTCTAATTAGTATCTGTTATCAAGAATATATAAATAATCCTTAAAAGTCAAAAATAAAAGAAAAATAACCCGGTTAAAACTGGGCAGAGAACCAAGATAAACTATTGTAGGGGCATAAAATGAGTTTTAATACATTTCAAAAGACTAAATTCATACAGAGTTCTATACTTTATATAGACATTAATAATAATAAGATATGTTGAAATATTCCAAATATTTCAGGGGTTGTTTTTAAAATAACCTATGGGTCAAAATTTTACAAGAGAAATTGGAAAATATTTTTAACTGAATGCTAAAGAAAACACAAAATATCGAAATTTGTGGAATGTAGCCAAACTAGAGCTTAGAAAGAAATGTATACCTTCTTTACTATATAAAGGTATATTTATTTGTTAAAACTCATTCAATCATACACTTGAGATGTGTGCATTTTGCTCTATGTAAATTTAGCATCAATTTAAAAAATAGCAGGCGGCTGATAGAGAGATAAGCAAAAATCATGGGATAATGAAGGAAGGAAAGGAAGGAAAAAAGGAAGGAAGGAAGGAAGGAAGGAAGGAAGGAAGGAAGGAAGGAAGGAAGGAA
>JAAGEH010000411.1:6151935-6165668 GCA_011751065.1 Lasiurus cinereus | reverse complement strand
GAAGGAAGGAAGGAAGGAAGGAAGGAAGGAAGGAAGGAAGGAAGGAAAACTGGGGAAGCAGTGATTGCAATGTCTGTAATTTTTAATGATAGCAAGACTTTTTGATACATAATTAACAGAGGAAAATGTACAAATTTTGTCTTGATCACACAATCAGATCAAGATAAAGAACATTTCTATCACCATAGAAAGGCCCTAAGGTAGGAGAGAAAATGATGGCTTGACTAAGAGGTAAAGGGAAAGGAAGGCAGGAGTACCATCTTGTAAGGCCTTGTAAACAACTCTAAGTGTTTTGTCCATTTTCTTAAGTAAGCTATTGAAGGATTCTAATGTTGACATAGGAAAATGTCCAAATGTGTAGAGAATTTTATGAGTTTGTTTGAGCCAAACTGACAACAATGGCTAGGAAGCAAAATCTCAATATGTTGAGGAAATGCTGCAGAGATTGGCAGTTTTGCAGTTTATTTTATACACTAGAGGCCCGGTGCATGAAATTTGTGTATGGTGAGGAGGGTGTCCTTCAGCTCAGTCTGCTCCCTCTCCAATCTGGGACCCCTTGAGGGTTGTCCGACTGTTTAGACCCGATTGGATTGGGCCTAAATGGGCATTTGGACATCCCTGTCACAATCCAGGACTGCTGCCTTCCAAGTGCTCACCTGCCTGCCTTCCTGATTGCCCCTCACCACTTCTGCCTGCCAGCCTGATCACCCCCTAACCACTCCCCTGCCAGCCTGATTGATGCCTAACTGCTCCCCTGCCAGCCTGTTTGCCCCTAACTGCCCTCCCCTGCAGGCCTGGGACCCCCCGCCTCAACTGCCCTCCCCTGCAGGCTTGATCACTCCCAACTGCCCTCCCTTGTAGGCCTGGTCCCTCCCAACTGCCCTTCCCTATTGGCCTGATCACCAACAACTGCCCTCCCTTGCAGTCCTGGTCCCTGCCAACTGCTCTCCCCTGTTGGCCATCTTGTGGTGGCCATCTTATGTCCACATGGAGACAGGATCATTGGACCACATGGAGGCAATCATCTTGTGTGTTGGAGTGATGGTCAATCTGCATATTACTCTTTTATTAGATAGGATAGAGGCCTGGTGCACGAGTCGGGGCGAGCTGGTTTGCCCTGAAGGGTGTCCTGGATCAGGGTGGGTGTTCCCTTGGGGCGTGGGGAGACCTGGGTGAAAGGCCTATGGTGGTTTACAGGCCAGCCATGCCTCCCCAGTGACCCAAGCAGAGGCCCTGGTATCTGGGATTTATTTATCTTCTACAATTGAAATTTTGTAGCCTGGAGCAGAGCACAGACGTTGAAAGTTTGTTGCCTTAAATGGAGGCCTGGGCTGGCCAGGGTATGCAGAAAGCTTGGCTTCCTCCATTGCCAGGGGCAACTCAAGCCTCCCTCCTGCTCCCTCTGTGGCCACAGCCATCTTGGTTGGGTTAATTTACATACTCGCTCTGATTGGCTGGTGAGCATGGCTGGTGGGCGTGGCTTGTGAGTACAGTGGAATTATGGCAATTTGCATATTACTCTTTTATTAGATAGGATTATAATCAAAGGAGAAGGCATAAGGATAGTTACATGAAATTCATTAGTGGTAGATTAGGGAGGTTGCAGAAAGCAAATTGGGGAAATCTCTGAAATTGTATAAGGAGTAAAATGAAGAGTCAGATACCTGTTTTACATTGGATGGTATAGAACAGTTAACAATTAGCCTTTACAGCACATAGAGATGATATTTGGGAAACAAGGTAACAATGAGGCTCTTCTTCTCTGTTGGGAGATTCTGCCTGGAAGGGTCTGGGGGAAAAGGGATTACTCTGACATCCCACAGGTATGTTATGTAGAAGCAAAAGGACAACAGAAAGGCTCAGTTAAGGCAAAGATTCATCTTTGTCAAGGAAGATACAGGCCTAGGACCTGACTACCTGCTATAAGACACTTTCCGTTAAGAATTTTTAATTTTAGACCATCCGAGGTGGTTACTTGAGGTCTCTGAGTTTGTAAGGCCTACCATGCAGGCCTCTACCCCCCACTGCCACCCAGAGCTTGGCAGGTTTAGTATGTGGCGACATTTTTGTTTACGCTAATCAGAAGGTAAGATCATCCATGCAAATGGCAGAGAAATCTTTTAGTCAGTGTTCAATTCCTCCACATTTTGGGAAGAGGAAAGGATTTGTCTGATTTGGCTTCTGAGTTGTCCACATAAAAGTAGGCAACTGATCAGTGTTGGAAATTGCTGCCCACCTCTCCATGCTGCCTCACTCCTGCTAACTTTATTGCAGTTATAGCTTGGACATTAGGTAGAGTTCCCTAATGGGCTATAGCATCTTCGTATATCCCCCAGGGGAGGAGAAATGAGGCAGGACACAATTTCCTCTTTTTTTCTACCCACTTATCGCAATAGTTCCACCCTTTAAAGCTGTGTGAAACTATTCCCCGAATGGTTCAGAATTACAGTGGAGCAGGGAAGAAAAAAAAAATCTCAGAGCATAGCAAATAGATTTATCCCCATAACCCAAGGGAAAAGATCCCTGTATGTATGTGGGAAGTGTGTCTAATTTCCACGCCCGTGTTCTCAGATTCACTTCCTCTGCAAGAGTATATTATAATATCCATTTTGCAAATCTCCACTGATCTTTCAGGACATCTTACCAGTACACAATAGTATTGTTATCAGTCCAGGATATACTTCTCTGCTCCCAGATATTTCCCTAAATCTGAGTTATTCCGCCTATAATTGTGACCTAGGTTTTTACAGGAAAATTCATAATAATCTCTGATATTCTGAATGCCATAGGAATCATTGGCATCACTCACATATTCTAATTTGAGCTCCTCCCACCAGCATGAGTTGCATACAGGTCTCTCTTTTTCTGATTGCCTAGTGGTTAACTGTTAGAGCACATACTTATGTGTATCCACATACACTCATCATCTTCAGAGGGCAAACACTGTGTGGCAGAGACAGTACAAACAAGCTTCAGAAGAAAGAAAAGACAGTGATTCCCCAAGGTCCCATAATTTACCAAGTCACTTCTTTCACAATAGAGTTGGTACAGTACATAATTATGCAAAGAGTTGTTAGTTCATATCTATTATCCCCTTCTCTCAAATTGTACCTCCTTGAGCCTGCCAAGAGTAAGAAATGGCCCATTATGAAGCTATATACCTCATAATGGCCACTCAGCTACACAAAGACCTGGTTAAAGCTGGAAATTACCTCTTGAAATTGTCCAATTAGCTATTAGACAAAGGCCATCGGTCCCCACAGCCTCTATCTTAGGGGGAGGGCTTCGGTGTTTGGTCAGTAGAGGAAGTATAATCAGATTTTTCTTTTTATCAGAATATCCTGAGTGGAAAGTGGTGTAAGAGGGGGGAAGGATTGGGGAGGGGACAGTGCAAGAGTACATGCTAGGGGACCGGAGGGAATAAAGACAGATACATTGTGAACTTAAATTTGCAGCCAAATCACACAAAATCAGAGGAATTCAAGCATAAAAAGGAACATTATCAATAGATAGTTCTAGAAAGTGTATATGGTTTCATGAATTTGGATTAACACTATTTTATAAGAAGGAGGTAAAATGTAATAAGATGAAATGGTACCAGTGATCAATCTGTGACCCATATAAGCTAATATACTCTTCTCTCATCATTTTCCACAAGGAGACCCTCATCATGAATAGCAAAAATTTCCAGAAACTTTGTGGGTCATCATGACCACTTATAAGTATTTGGATCAAATCGATACAACTGGAATAACTATGCGACTTTCATTCTGAAGCTAAATTTAACAAATGTTAATTCAGAAAGTACAACCCCATACCTCAGAAACTCTTCCTCAGAAATGATATTTCAACTTTCCTGACACTAAATTTGGGCAGAGGTGTCAAATCATTATAAGAACTGCAAGCTGGCCTCAGCTAAAATAGCATTTCAGCAGCCTGCCACTGGCATGTAATCAACTGCACACCCACTGCTGGACTTAATACACAATTGTGGCACCAAAAATGATTAGAATGTATCTCTTGGTGCCAGGTATGGCAGTACAACAAATGAACCTTTGACCACAATAATTATTTTCCCGCTTTCTGGATGTCTAAGTCAGTTAAGCATTTTCAGATCAATGCAACCGTATGTCCACCTGTAACACTTGAGAAATTATTTCTTATTTGAAGAATAACTTTCACTGTCACAAAGCACATATTATGTCTTCTAACTAAAAAGAGTGGGCAACTGGTTATTGCAAAGTATTTGACACACTAAATAGTCCAGAAGTGCTCATCTATTTGCATAACGTTAGTACATCATATTTAAACATTCCCACACAAATTTAATCTAAACCAATAGTCCTCCACAAAATATTTACCGTGCCTTAATTTTCTCAAGATTGTTAAGATCAATACCTTTCTCTGCACCATATATCTTTGTGGAAGTAATTGGCGTTGTAGAATTATTGTTAGAAAAAAGTAGGTTTCCATGGAGAAAGAAAAGATCTATGGGTCGTTATGTTTATAGAAGTAATTTCAGGAGGAAGATGGTAGAATGGGCAGCTGCTCTAAATAGCCTAGATTTAACCCTTTACTTAAGTCCCAGTATTTCTAATTTTTATATTTCTGGACTTTTATTTATTTTTTAAAAATATGGTTTTATTGATTTCAGAGGAAGGGAGAGATAGAAACATCAATGATGAGGATTATTGATCAGCTGCCTCCTACACACCCCCTACTGGGGATGGAGCCTGAAACCCAGGCATGTGCCCTGGCTGGGAATCAAACTCTGACCTCCTGGTTCATAGGTCAGCCCTTAACCATTGAGCCACACTGGATGGGCTGTTTCTGGACTTTTAGCTAAAGTGCAACACTAGCATTGTTAAATTGTCCATAGTAGTCATATTTTGCAGAAACTTAATTTATATCTAAGATTGCAGTGCTTGAGGTTTGCAAGTATTCTACTTTATTTGCAACTTACTTCTTCCATAAAAGCTCTGCAAACCTATTACAGGACAAAGCCTCAAAAACTGTATCTCATTTTCTACCAAATAAATGTAATAATATGAATGTACTCCCCTTAAAGGATACTCCATTGGACCAAAACAAGCCACGAACAAAAATCAAAATAATGATAAAATATTTCAGTCACAATAGTTTGTTGTGTGTTAATACACTTTTTTATGTGAATTCTGAACCAAGGTATAATTGTTGGAGTTTTGTGCAGGGGTATTAAATACCACAAAAGGAAAATGCTTCTAGTCGGGATAGTTAATGTATAAGGGATTTAAATGGCCAATTAAATTTGAGTAGAAGCACATACAAGAGTTGTAAGGGCTAGAGAACATATCAGTTTCATCTCCCGCTGCTGCTGGACAGATCCAAAAGTAGGAATAGCTTGGCATCATGTATAACTTTTTTTCTAAACAAGATAAACAGTGCACTTCGTTTTGCAGAGCAATGTCATAGGGTGTAGTAAGGACCACATGTTTTGAAATTAGAAACATAAAACTTCAGATACTGGTTCTGTGGCTGTTTTTGCAATCTGTGGCTTTGTTTTCCAAAGTGCAGAAGAAGAATAAAGCAGTTGGAAGAGACTGCTAGATGAACTAAGTGAAATGTTTGTGAAAGCATCCTCTCTGGCCTTTTCACCTTTGGTGACATGATTTTCATTCAATTTAGGTGAGGTTTATGAGTAACCTCAAGCTGTTTTCCCCAGCAAGATATTATCATAGCAAACATTGAGGAAAAACAGGGCTGTATTAATTTCTATTGTAATATTTTAGGAAGTCATGCAAAACATTAAGCAGAGACGTGCCAGCAACATTAAAAAATTAATCCATAAATACTGACATCCTCATATCTACCAAATCTATCAGTTTTACCCCCTTTTGGTTTTAGAATGACTGTAGAATATTGGCCATGAGATTATTGATACCTAATAAAGATGATTAAAATATGGAAAATATAGAATCAAAAGAATGCCAACCTCATTACATGTTTTTCTACTATAATAAGAACCTAGGGATGGCTAGTACTAGAGTTTGCTTATCATAAAAATACATGCGTTAGTATCCTTATATACTAGGTAAGTTTGCCTGTTGACTTATGTAGCTCCATCACTTTGGTACTCTGCAAGATTACTAACATTGTTTTCCTAATATAAGTGAAATAAATACTCTAAATTTATTTGATTGAGGGATGTGCACAAGTGTTTCTTGAGTATCCCCAAAGGCTCTGAAGCACTCATCAAGAAAGGAGCCCTTTCCCGGGAGAGAGCCTGAAACCTCCTCCTCACCACATAAGCCTTTTTGTTTTCCTGCCTTTCCTCTCACTCACTTCTTGACATTTCTCATCTTCCCATTTTTCCGACATCATTTTAACTGTTCCTATTTCTCTATCTCATAACTATCGATTTTCCTTTCATATTTGGGGTAAGGACAATATTGCCAGCACTTACGAGCTTCACAGAGGCCCACGGAGACAGATTTACATCAGATGAAATTGATGTGGAGAGTTGAGAAGACTGAGTTGTCCCTGAAGCATTGGTGTGCTGGGGAAAGAAGGCTTTTTCTGGGGGCTCTGAGCCCACACTGATCAGGAAGGCAACTGAGTGGCCCCATGGATGGGTTAGGAAATAAGAGAGGGCCGTAAGCAATGCTTGGAGGAGGATCAGTAGAGGTGTTCAAATCAAACCGTTCTAACCACAATTCCAGACTTACTACATTGTTCCTCTCTTCGTAGTGTGGTGCCTTTATTTTTTTCTCCTGCTATGGAGAAACATACAAAAGTAGGATAAGAGCAGAATCCCAATGACCTCATTTCCAGGAGCCCAGTATCCTACAATAAATCCAAATAAAATGTGCAAATGTTTCAGGTCTGTGTGTCCTTTGTAAACATAACTTCTGTTGGATTTTAGGCAGATTCTAAAATGACTTAAATGACTTCCTGAGTACTAAATAACTTGTGAAGAGCAAGATCTTGACAAATTACATATAATCAGAGATATAAATCCAATACATGAATATTGGGAAGGATCAGGAATATTGGGAAGGATGACTTGATGCAGAGACTCCTCAGCCTCTGTTGCAGGAATAACATTTAAGATGGGTCTAGCTATCCTTTGCTTGAAGCCTTGAAAGGATTAAAAAGTCTGTCCAAAAGTGAGCTTGAGTGCAAAATGTACATACAGGCATCGTTGTGTTTGTTAGACGTTTGATCTTTCTCAGAATGTGTGACTATGTAAGGAATGGGAAACCCCAAAATATTTTCCGGCGAATTTATATTCCCTCTGTTGCTTGTAAGCATGTGTATTTAAGGGGAATTTTAAAATTCATATATATCGGATTTGTATCTCTGGTTATATGTAATTCATTAAGATCTTGCTCTTCACAAGTTATTTAATACTCAGGAAGTCATATAAGTCATTTTAGAATCTGCCCAAAATCCAACAGAAGTTATGTTTACAAAGGACACACAAACCTGAAACATTTGCACATTTTATTTGGATCCGAATGCAGATGTCATAAATATTTTGGAATGGAGAGAAATTCAGCCAATCTCTTCTCTGTTATTAAGAAATGTCTGATGCCATATCATCCAAAAATCCTTTCTGATAATCCCACCTGATTATGATGAGTGAAATTTTATATGACTTGTACATCATTCATTGTCTATGGTCTCATGTTGTAATCACTCGTGTATGTCTTCTGTCTTTAATGGAGATTCTGATATAAGGGAAGGAAACTAGATGTAAGCTTCAATGACCAACGTTGAGTCCTGATTTTCACAGCTGTGTGACCTTGGATGAATCACTAAACATCACTGAGCTTCATCTATTCTGCATTCTTAATGAATTGTTAACATATCAAAAGTGATGATGAACCTAGATGGGTTCATCTGTGGACCCCAAATGATAGTCCCAGGCAATTGGGACTATCTTCTATTAAATCCAAAATTTCTTTACTTACTTGTAATTACTGTTTCAACAAATATTTGCTAAGGTACACAACAGAAACCTTGTGGGAAAAGAAGACAGAAACAAGGGAAAAAGAAGAGACTAATTTTATATTCAACAGACATTTCATTTCTGTCAAAGTGGAATGCCCATATCATAACAATTTTGTGCTACTACATATCCTATTATGGACATTTCTAAATAGATAAAGAGAAAACTTACAAAGTCCTGGGAACCTCAATGTTATAAATTAGACATTTTAGCATATTTTATAGTGAGTTGATTCAAGCTATTGTATTTCAAAAAATACGCTAATTTTTGCTTATAGTACATATTGTTTATACAATGTAATACACTATAAATTATACAAGAGATATTTTAAAATATAACCTTGATATTTATATTATATTCCTTTAAAAATTTTAGGTACCAATATATTATCAAAATAAGTCACTTGTATTTTTCTGATTCTAACAAAGGAGGAAGTAAATGTGTTTATCATCACATGTGATCCCCCAAGAGGGTGCATTTTTGTTCTGGATGTCAGATTTTCAGTGGAGGAATAGCAGGCTGTAGACACACTAACATTCTCTCGGTAGCTGATGTTTTCCCCTCCAGTGTGTGATGAAAATCAAGTCCCCAGACTGCTCCTTCTGGGCTTTTTACTAATTAACTTGACATCTGTGGTGAAGCAGAACATAGACTAACCTTGTTAATTTCTAGTCTCACAATTAAACTGCTGGTAGTTTGGGTCAGAAACTTATCTCTGGATATTTGAGACTAAAATAATTTCAAATTGACAGAAAGTATAAGACAACTTATTCAATATTTTTACCAAAATATTCAGGAAAAGGAGGGGCTTTCAGGTAGAGTAAAATTGTCTCTTAAACCACCATGATTTGCTACTCTTACCCACCATGGAAGAACATGGTGGACATTGGCTCCAATGTAAGCCTCCTCATCTCCTTTATCCCCCAACAACTTGGCTTTATCTCTTTTTCTATGATGTTCAGGCAATATGTAAATGTGCTACTGAATTGATTTTGGAAATCCTAATCCTACTAGTCCCATACCTGCAGCTCTTTTTTGCTATAGATCCTCATTTCAAATCATCCCTTTGTTCAACTGATTCTTCAAGAATTATCTTCTGCCCTGACTGGTTTGGCTCAGTGGATAGAGCGTCAGTCTGTGGACTGAAGGCTCCCAGGTTCGATTCCGGTCAAGGGCACGTACCTTGGTTGTGGGCACATCCCCAGTAGGGGGCGTGCAGGAAGCAGCTGATCGATGTTTCTCTCTCATTGATGTTGCTAACTTTCTATTCCTCTCCCTTCCTCTCTGTAAAATATCAATAAAACATTTAAAAAAAGAAATATCTTCACAAAACTATTAACATTATGCTCTCATTTAAAAATATAGAACCAATATTAAAATGGACATATAGAGGTATCTGTAGTTGTAGAATTGCTATTTAAGATACTGTTCATTATATTGTTCAGTTCTCAACTCATGTGTTCAGTTTCTCTCAGAGTTCTGACCTATTGTTGGTCTCTCCTAGTGATTTTGTATGTCTCTCTTTGTTAGGTAGCTGTGTAATCCTTATATCTTTCTTTTTTTACCTTAGATTCCAGGAAGTTTAGAGTTAGATTCATTAAACAATAACCTCCTTTGGCTTTACTTTCTGTTCTAATTATTCCACTCTTGTCTTTCCCATCACCATCCCAACAATTGGTCTTGTTACTTGGTACATCTCCTTTAATAGATTCATTGGATTCATAGTATCTACATTTTTGGAAACTGTTATAGGTTTGGAAGTAGGTAGAGAATACATAATAATTTCTATAAAACCTCCAATGCTGTTAATGTTATGCTACTCTCGCTCAAATTTTTTTGCAGTGATATCCAAGCATTTTGCAGTAAAGAATAGGTTTAACTAGTATTTTGAGAAAATAAAGTCCTTTGTTATATTAGGAAGCCATTAGGAAGCAATTAAGAGGAAAACATTTGCATGCCTCAGAGTGCTTTTATTAAAACCAAAAAAAAAAATTGAGGCCAACTTTCACATGCTATGTTGTCCATCCATTCTCTTGAATGTACATGTGTTCCCAATTTATCATCACAATGGTCAGACTGAGCACTGATGTGGAAACATCTCACTCCTCTCAACTCTCTTTTGTCAGACAGTGAATGAATCTAGGTCATCTCTCTTGGAGACAGTGCTATGTCTCTGTGGATTAGAGAGAAAAAGCCCAACAGTATGACAGAAAAATTCAACTGTCAAAGTTAAACTAAATCTTTTAAATTTGTCACAATTTCATAAGTATATAATCCCTAAAAGAGGAGAATAAAAAGGTTCTTCTATAACAGTTCATGTGGGATAAGTCATTCTTCCTACACACATAATAACTAAAAGCTAAGCTTGATCCACTGATTAAATATTCAGAAATTGAAAAAATTTAAAACACAAAAACAAAGAAGAAAAGGGCTGAATAATTATCTGAGCTTGGGATAAAGTATAGTAAACTGGAAAATAACCAAAAAATCAAGTAGAGATTGCAATAGATATATCTACATAGCAGTGAAAAAACTTATGCTTATCAAAAATAGAAATTAAACAATAAGCTGGGAATTCTATATGCCAGAAATGTGAGAGACAAAGAAATCTTTAATCTGTAAAGAGCTCACAGGAATTACAATGCTTTCAATGAATGAAGAAAGTACATATAAAATCAGAAAATCCTTCCAATATAAAAATGAAAATTGGTAATAAACACCTACAAAACTAATCACACTACTGGAAATAAAAATAAAATAAATCAGTAAGAATTTTTGTTTTTCAAAATAGCCTTGACTTTTAAATAAGCATATAGTTAATACTGGTGAAGATATATTAAAAGAATCTCTCTTATTCACTGCAGCCAGGAACAGGGACTGATGCCATTATTTTGGTAGGACAATATGATATGTTTCCAGACCCTTAAAATATTTTCCTTTTACTTATAATTCTACTTCTAGGCATATAATAAAATGCCTAGTTCATGAAAGGTATTGGCCTATAATTCTCTTTCATTGTGTTGTCTTTATCTGGTTTTGGTATTAGGGTGATGCTGGCTTCATAGAAGGTGTTTGGAAGTGTTCCTTCTTCTTGAATGTTTTTGAATAGTCTGAGGAGGATAGGTTTTAATTCTTCCTTGAATGTGTGGTAAAACTCTCCTGTGTAGCCATCTGGTCGTGGGCTTTTATTTGCTGGAAGCTTTTTAATGACTGCTTCAATTTCTTCCATAGTTATTGGACTATTGAGATGTTTAGATTCTTCCTGATTGAGTTTTGGAAGGTTATATTTTTCTAGGAAAATGTCCATTTCCTCCAGGTTGTCCAGTTTTTTGGAATAGAGTTGTTCATAGTATTTTTTAACAATCCTTTGTATTTTGGCGGGGTCTGTTGTTATTTCTCCTCTTTCATTTCTGATTTTGTTTATTTGGAGAGTCTTCTCTCTTTGCTTCTTGGTGAGTCTGTCTAGAGGTCCATCAATCTTGTTTATCCTTTCAAGGAACCAGCTCTTGGTTTTATTGATCTTTTGAATTGTTTCTTTGGTCTCCATATTGTTTATCTCCACTCTGATCTTTACTATTTCCTTTCTTCTGCTTACACTGGGCTTTTCTTGTTGCTCTCTTTCTAGCTCTTTGAGTTGTAGGGGTAGGTAATTTATTACCATTGCTTTCTATTTTTTGCAGTAGGCTTGTAGGGCTATGAACTTCCCTCTCAAGACTGCTTTCACTGTGTCCCATAAATTTTGCATTGTTGTGTTGTCATTGTCATTTGTTGTCATGATGTTTTTTATTTATTCCTTGATATCTTTGGTTACCCAGTCGTTGTGTAATAGCATGCTGTTTAGTCTCCATGTATTTGATTTTTTTCTATTGTTTTTATTATAGTTAATTTCCAGTTTTATGCCACTATGGTCTGAGAAAATGCTTGATATGATTTCTATCTTCTTGAATTTGAAGAGACTATTCTTATGCCCAACATATGTTGGTGAGGATGTGGAGAAAAAGGAACCCTTGTGCACTGTTGGTGGGAATGCAGACTCGTGCAGCCACTGTGGAGAACAGTATAGAGTTTTCTTAAAAAACTAAAAATGGATCTCCCATTTGACCCAGCAATCCCACTCTTAGGAATTTATCCTAAGAAATTGCAAACACCAATGACAAAGGATTTATGCACCCCTATGTTCATAGCAGCACAATTCACAATAGCTACAATTTGGAAACAGCCTAGGTGCCCATCAGCAGATGAGTGGATCAGAAAACGGTGGTACATCTACACAATGGAATTCTATGCTGCCATTAAAAAGAAAGAATTCTTACCATTTGCAGCAACCTGGATGGAACTGGAGAGCATTATGCTAAGTGAAATAAGCCAGTCAATGAAGAAGAAGCACCACAAGATCTCACTCATTTGTGGATAATAAAGAACATTGTAGACTGATGAACAAAAGGATAGATACCGAGGCAGTAAAGCATCAAACAGACTGTGAAATTATAGCAGGAAGATTAAGGAGAGGTGGGGTAGATAAGAGATCAATCAAAGGACTTGTATCTATGCATATAAGCATAACCAATGAACATAGACACTGGGGGGGGTTGAGGTATGCCTGGGAGGGAGGGGGGCAATGGGGAGCTATGTATACATGTAACACAATAAAAAAATGCCCAGGAACAGGAACATGAGTATAGAGATTTATGTATAATAATGTTCATTGACATAGTATTTATATCAATTTGCTATGGAAGGGAACCTAAATTATACATCATTTTATTGGATTATAAACTAAAATCAATAATAATTATGTACTGAATGGTATATTATAAAGCTATTAAATTATTTTACTGACAAAATAGTGGGAAATTGCTTTTATGTATTGTTATGGGAAAATATAAAGCATTAAACTGATTATCTATAGCATGGAAAGAAATATGTAACTATCTCTGGGAAACAGGATTATAAGTGACTGTTATGTTGTTCTTTATATTTTTCTAGGAATGTAATAATTTCATTATCAAATGGTACTACTAAAAATCTGGAAGAATCCTTCTGTTTTCTGTCTTTAACCATTCCTCACATCAAAAAAAAGTTAATTTCTCTTTGAGCCAAGACTTTCTGCTTTATGTGGTTACAGAAATAGTCAAACAATTCTCATATTTCTACGCCCTCATAATACTATGGTTTATACTAAGAAAAAGGTCCTCCTAATCTTCTTCTCCTGAATATGAATTTCTGATTTAGGAAGTCAAATTGGATTCTGAGAGGATAAGAAAGCACTGCAATAAAAGTGATTTTAAATTGTTCTAGAATCTCACAAAAGAATAGAATAATACCAGAAATAAAATATTGATAATAAAACATTTCAAGAGGGAAAATGGCATTTTTGCTGTATAAATTTGAGTTCTGAAGCTTAAAGGGCTTTTTATTTTCACATTGGTACATAACTTGTAATTATAATATGGCATTACTTTGGCAAATCACTTAGATATTACTGTATAACCAACTACCACAAAACAAAATGACTTAGGAAACCACCATTTATTTAGCTCATAATTGGCAATATGGGCTGGACTCAGCTGAGCAGTGCTTACAGTCTTAGCTGGGCTTACTTATGTGCCTGCAGTTAGCTACCAGCTAACCAGAGGAAGGCTTATTCAGGATGACCTGAGCTGGGATGGCTTGTCTCTGCTCCATGTCCAGGTTTGTTCTTACATTCCAGGGTGAAATGTGTGTGTGTGTGTGTGTGTGTGTG